>CM055121.1:631432297-631739797 GCA_029206835.1 Rana muscosa
GTATTCCATTAAAATAAAGATACACTAGGGGCGTGGCTTGGACGCGATGAGAGAAGGTCGCAACTAGCAGGAGCTCCGACAGAAGAGGAGACCAACCGCCTCCCCACAGGGCTATTATACACTTGTTTCGTACTGAATATACCCAGCACCCCTGTGGGAACTTCAGGTGCATGCCTTCACGGAAAAAACCTCAAAGATCTAAGCCGCAGAGGTCCCTTACAACTTACCTTCTCCGCACCGCTGTAAAGGCAGTCATGTCCAAAGATGGCGCCCAGGCACAACGAGGTTCCCCGTCGCCATCCCCAGAGGCTTCGGTTTCAACCCGCTCAGGAGGTGAGTGTCCCTATCAGCTAACTAAAGCTGACCTTGACGACAGCCTTGCCTCCATGTATGAGAAAATAGCTGGAAAGTTCCAAAGTGAACTCCACAAAGCCACTAGTATTCTCTCACTGGAGATCACCACGCTGGGAGGCCGCACAGACATGTTAGAAGCTAAACATGACGAATTGGCTGTAGCGCACGCTAATCTCCGCAAGGACTATGAGGCACTGGCTGAAAATTTCCAACTGGTGCAATCACAGGTCGAGGATCTCGATAATCGAAACAGGAGGAACAATCTCAGACTGCGGGGTATACCCGAGTCTGTCATAGACCTCCCGGCCGCTGCCACTAAGCTGTTCCTCAGCCTCCTTCCCTCTACACCCGCCTCAGCATTTGTGTATGATAGGATTCACAGGGCATTGCGCCCCAAGCCCCCAGCTGAGAAACCGCCGCGAGACATAGTTTTATGCCTCAAGGACTTCTTGATTAAAGAGGAGATTCTCCGGGCAGCAAGGAATTCAGCAGCGATCAATCTGGATGGGGTAAAGATCCAAATTTTCCCTGATATTTCTCAGGCTACCCTCGACCGCAGACGTCGCATGAAGGAAGTCACATCAGTCCTGCAGTCAGCCCACATTCGCTACAGATGGGGCTTGCCGTTTAAACTCACAGTCCCACACAATGGAACCACCTACACAGCCTTTAATGTGGCGGAGGGAAAGGAGATCTTACTTAAACTAGGCCTCTTGGAGCCAGAGGCTGTTGACCGCAGACCCTCCACTCCGAGGCCTAACCCAATCTGGAACACCCCTTCATCTCGTAGGAACCAGGGCAGATGGCGCCAACCCTTCCGAGACCTCCCGGCTTAAAGATCCACACTTAGAATTTGTGCAGGCTCCGATATCTGGACGGGCAGGATTTCCCCTATCGGGGTCCTGTCCACACTTGAGACTGAGGTCGTCACTAGCATGTTTGCAGAGCCCCCTGGCTCATGTCTCATGCTCCAGCCCCCTCAGTTGTATTGACGTCCTACCTACATAACAGTCAACTTACTTGCCCACGCTCGGGACTTCTGTGCTGGCTCCCGGACCACGGGCCTTCATAGATGACCCAAGATGTGACCTACACCAATAACACCTGACTGCTCCTTGTGTTGGGTGGTATCAACTTCTCCCCTCTCGGGGATAGATTTACCATAGTTGTGCGGGAGCACTGCTTTACTCTTGAAAGAAGGCATGCATCAGTTTATTTTATTCTGGCACATTATTTTTCACGGTGTTTTTTTTTTTTTTTTTTTTAGACTCTTTTTGCTATAGTTCTAATACGATCTGAGGCGACGAGTCTCCTCTCGTCCACTGCTTCCCCCCTGCTGACTTTAGGACCCGGGCCGCTGTGGGGTTCAGGGCGATGTGCGTTGTATGGTCGCCCTGTTCGTCGCTGCGATCCTATCGGGATCCGTCGGTTAGTATAGGACTATATAGTCCTTTGGAAAAGTTTTTTTGGTCATTTGGGCTGTTTTCCTTTGACCCCCAAGCTCATGCTGGTTATGTTAACACCCTTGAGTTAAAGTTTACTGGTTATGCTCTTATTTTTGCATTCTATCTTGAAAAGTTATTTATGTTGTTTTTCTCCTTGTTAAAGTATCGCTCAGACGCTCATTCTTTCTACTCAAAGACAGACATGCTGTGTTTCTTGTTTGACGGAAACGCACATGGCAATTCTGCGTGGTCTTCTCCTTATGCATGCACCTCCCATTCATATGCCCTATTCTTGTTAGTTCATGATGGCCCTTAAGATCTTGTCCCATAATGTACAGGGCTTTAACCTGCCCCAGAAGCGTAGAAAGGCCTTTGGACACTATAAAAACCTGGGAGCAGACATTCTCCTACTACAGGAGACCCATTTTTCTAGCTCAAATCACCCACAATATTTTGATTGTGCATTTAAACAATTTCACTGTACCTCCCACTCTACCAAGACACGTGGAGTTGCCATTTTTATTAGTAATACAGTCCTCTTCGAGGCGACACATATTATATATATATATATATAAGGACCCGGATAGCAGGTTTATAATCCTGCAGGGTAAAATACAAGGCCGAGCTGTTACCATGGTTTCTTTATACGCCCCCAACGAGGCACAGGCTTCTTTCTTTAAACATTTTTTTTCAATCCTTGAACGATACCTTTCACCGCATTTAATAATAGGGGGGGATTTTAATCTCGCAGCAAACCCAAGCCTAGATCGGAGCAGGAGCACCCCCGCCTCTAAGGCATTTCCTAAAACCCTGTCCAATAGTCTACATGCCCTGCAACTTATTGACACGTGGCGGGCACATAATATTGGGTGCAGGTCTTATACATTCTACTCGAACCCCCATGATAGCTTTGCGCGATTAGATTATATTTTCAGCACCCCCACTATCCTAGCTAACTCTTCGAGGGCAGACATTCACGTTTGTCCTTGGTCCGATCATAATATAGTTGAGTTTACAATCCGGGGGATGGGCCTCAAACCCACGACCTACTCCTGGAGATTGAACGAGTCACTCCTTACTGATTCCCCAACAGTTGAGGCACTCAACACCAAGCTGCAGGAGTACTTCACTGATAACCACCTACCTGACACATCTCCAAGTACTTTATGGACTGCCCATAAGGCAGTCATGAGAGGCAACCTCATTGACTTAGCCTCCAAAAGAAACAAAGCTAAAATATCTGATCTCCGTTTGCTCACAAAGGCCCTGAATACCCTATACAACAAATATAGTCAAGATCCCTCCCCTGCCCTTCTTGGGCAAATCCACATTAAAAGACACGCATTAGATCTCCTGCTTTCGGAGGATGCGGAAAAGGCCTTGAGGTGGGCCAAAGCTAAGTTTTTGCTTCATAACAATACGTCTTCAACCATGTTCGCCCGGAAACTGAACCAGGCCACAAGACCCTCACATACTTACAGACTTCGCAACTCTGCGGGCATTCTGGTTTCTCACCCTAAGGATGTCCTGGAGATTTTTGTAAAATATTATAAAGATTTGTTCAGGCTATCGAGTCCCACCTCAGACCCTTCTGCACAGTCCTGGTTCTCGGACCTGGCCCTACCTACTCTAACAGACCAACAATTAGAGTCCCTGAATGCCCCCTGTTCTGAACGGGAAATATTATCCATTATTAAATCCCTCAAATCCTCAACAGCCCCTGGCCCGGATGGCTACTCCACTTCCTATTACAAGAAATTTGCACACATTTTGTCCCCTCATTTGACCTCTCTGTTTAACTACATCTTGAAAGGAAATGACTTTCCAGCAGAGATGCTTCTAGCGAATATGTCCCTCATCCCCAAACCACACAAAGATCATTCCCTGCCCCAAAACTTTCGTCCAATATCAGTGATCAACAATGACCTGAAAATCTTCGGTAGACTGCTAGCAGACAGACTTGCCTCTGTTATAACCAGCCTGATCTCACCCGACCAGACGGGATTTATTCCCGGCAGGCAGATCACAGATAATATCCGCCTAGTTTCTAACATAATACAGGATGCCAACCTTCATTCTAAGCAAACTCTCCTACTCAGTCTGGATATTCACAAGGCGTTCGATAGCGTCAGCTGGTCCTACCTTGATCACCTCCTACCCAAATTCGGTATCTCGGGAAATTTTATACACGGTTTCCACTCCTTATACAGAGACCCACAAACACGCATTAAACTCCCAGGCAATAATTCCCCATTTTTTCCCCTCCAGAAGGGCACGAGGCAGGGATGTCCGTTATCCCCTCTCCTTTTTGCCCTGGCCATAGAGCCCCTTTCCCGTGCTATAACCAACAATGTTAACATTAAAGGATACTGCAAAGGCCCTCACGAATTTAAACTTAGCCTCTATGCCGATGATGTGCTCCTATTCTTGTCCAACCCACTTATAGCATTACCTAACCTCACATCTTTACTTGATTCTTTCCACACAATCTCTGGGCTGGGGGTTAATCTAGCCAAATGTTCGGCCATGCCAATCAATATACCTCCTGATCTTGAGACCTCCCTGAGACACCACTTTGCATTCGCTTGGTGCACGACCACCCTCCGCTACTTAGGAATTCAGCTTACCCCTGCTTTTCATTCCCTGTCCCGTGTGAATTTTCACCCCATAGTCTCTCATGTTAAAACCTTACTTAAAACCTGGGATACATATCATGTCTCCCTGCTGGGTAGGGTCACAGCCATTAAAATGGCCATTTTGCCCAAGCTATTGTTTTTTTTCAGGGCCCTCCCTATATATGTCCCTAAGACTTATATTGATTCAATCCAAAAAGAGGTTAATAGATTTGTGTGGCATAATAAAAAACCGAGATTTCATAAAGCCTTACTATATAGACCCCAACCCTTAGGAGGTCTAGGCCTTCCTGATCTCTGGCGCTACTACTTAGCATCGAGATTTGCACAAACTGCACAATGGCATGCAACCCCGTCTGGTATTCCCTGGCTGGCCTTCGAGACTCAGTCAATACTCCCATTCCACCAGCCGGGACTCTTGTGGGCCGGATCTATAAAGCCGTGCCTACTCATCCCACTAAACTCTATTGTCAGTCAGGCACTCCACCTCTGGCGGTTGTATGGCTATAAGTTTGATTTATCCTCCTCTCTCTCCCCGTTATACTCCTTTATAGGAGACCCTGATTTCCCTCCGGCCTTTGAGGATAAGACGGGATTCTCCAGATGGTCAACATCGGAGGTGATTACGTTGCAATCCTTAAAAGAAGGCAGACATTTTAAATCCTTCCAGCAACTACAGACAGATCATGAGTTCCCATCCTCCGAATTCTTTAAGTACATGCAGGTTAGACATTTCTTCCAACACAGGGGCTCTCTGGATTCCCACATCCATTGTACCCCATATGAACGCTTATGCTCTCAATCATCTAGAGACAGAGGGATTATATCCAAGACATACACCATGCTGAACAACTATGCCCTGCCAGCCAAGTCGAAACCTATGCTCAGGTGGGAGGAGGAGTTGGGCCTGACTTTTGAGCCCCTGGAATGGAGGGAAATGTTGACAAATATGTATAAACACACCAGAGCCTACTCCATTCGTGAAACTGCTGTTAAACTACATCTCAGATGGTACCTAACCCCAGCACACCTCCACACACTCTTCCCTGCAGTTTCCCCGCTCTGTTTTCGGGGCTGCCCGGAGTCGGGCACACTGATTCACACCTTCTGGAGCTGTGCGCATCTTCAACCCACTTGGCAGGCGGCAGCCACCAAAGCTTCAACCATAGCTGGTAGGACCATTACCCTTACAGCCCAAATGTGCCTATGCTTTACACCCATCCCCGATATCCCTACACCTTGCGCTAAACTAATATACTCCCTCTTTTTGGCCGTCCATTGGGTCATTGCACGTAACTGGCGCTCCCCGTCCCTTGCCTGGTCCCAGGTGCTGGCTCGAATGGAAGCGATTAAGCTGGCAGATCGTATCCACCACACGCTTTATGACACTATGCAAATTTATGATAAATGGAAACACTGGTTCGATGTACCGTAATCCCACTCTAGAATTTTTTCTGTTGGCACCTTTCATAACCACCACATGTAACCACTATTGATTTATCAGTCTTGTGCAGTTTTATGTAATGTCCTCTCTATTATGTACCCCTATCTCTCTCCCATGTCATGCGCCGTTTATTTTCCCTCTGAATTGATTATGCTGTCTGACATTTTCTTTGTATGATGCTGATACTTGAATAAAAACGTTTGTAAACAAAAAAAATAAAAATAAAGATACACTTACAATTGTGCAGTTCAAAAATTTGCCTGTATTACGTCTGGTGTGCCGGCCGTAGCACATTCAACAGACACCCGTCCTTGTCGGAAGTGATAGAGGTGACGTCAGTGCGTCGCTCCGCCCTATGTCCGTTTCGTAAAACCTTACTTCTTCCAGGACGGGGGTCTGTTGAATGTGCTACGGCCGGCACACCAGACGTAATACAGGCGAATTTTTGAACTGCACAATTGTAAGTGTATCTTTATTTTAATGGTATAAATTTTAGAAAGTTTAACGCACTATGTGGAGTGTGTTCCATTCTTTTTATATTCACGTGTCCATTGATGGAAATCGGAGGACGCCATCCTAGGAATCCTATGTGTTGTTTGCTGCGGTGATTCGTGGGAGATACATTTTGATTTCTGCCTAAATTGACCCTCTGTCAGGGGGGGCATATACAGCTGGTAAGGAGAAATCCTGCTATTTGGTGGTGGAAAGTCACAGATGTATGCGGACACAACAACTTATATGAATTTTCACGGAGCACTGGTGTCACTTATAAGGATTTATTTAAGGATCTTTGTGATGGACTAATTTATACTATATGGATTATACTTATTTGATATAGATCACAGCACATCATTTAATCTCTTTTGTATACATTTGATTTTATTGTTCATTTAGTAGATCTTATGTTCTTTTGGTCATTTCATTTCATCACTGTCATAGTGTTTGGTCACGGGTCAGAGCCATTTTACCTCCCCGATGTCATGTCACTCATTAGTGTTACAAGGTCTCAGGTGTGAATGGGGAGTAGGCGTGTTAAATTTGGTGTCATCGCTCTCACTCTCACGTACTGGTCAGTGGAAGTTCAACATGGCACCTCATGGCAAAGAACTCTGAGGATCTGAAGGAAAAAAAAATGTTGCTGGCCATAAGCATACTGATACAAAATTTAAATAGATGCAGTACAGTATACTGGGCGTGTGTGTGTGTGTGTGTGTGTGTGTGTGTGTGTGTGTGTGTGTGTGTGTGTGTGTGTGTGTGTGTATATATATATATATATATATATATATATATATATATATATATATATATATAGTGACATTGGGGTGTTTAGCGCAAGTGAATAGATGCATTTTTATGCAGTGAATCCATATCAGACAGGTGTTCTAGTTAAGGGCCTGGTAGCCCACGTTTATTAAAACAGAAAAAACAAAAGCAAAATGTCCATTCAGGGGTTCAAACTTCATTCAGCACACAAATGAAAAACATACCAAGCCACCTGGCTCTCGTCAGCAGTTCCTCTGCTTGCTTTCAATAGAACGATTCTTTCCAGCCCCCTGGACTCATTGGCTTCCTCAGTCTTCCCGACTCTCAAGGCTGGCCAGCCTTTCCCAGTCCCCGGGCAAAGAATCCCATTTACATGGGATGCAGTCTCCCACAGGGCCGACCGCTTTCCAGACACAGGTCTGTCTTCACACAGCAGTAACAAGCTGTTCACTCTCCACCATCCTTCACCTTCTGCGCTCACTATTGCCTCGTTATATTGGTTGTGTGCACCTGAGCACACACCCTGCTGGCTGTCCACAAGACCCGGACACAGGTTTGGAGACCTCATCCCACCCAAGTCTCTGCGGGATCTCCAAACTATAAAGCCCCATCCGAACTTCGCAAAACCTAGAGATATCTGCCAAAACTGTAGTTCTGCAGTTCGCTGACATGCAGACTCTGTGTCCAGTTTTGCTCCCTTTCCATAGGGACAGGGACTATTACAATATATATATATATATATATATATATATATATATATATATATATATATATATAAAATACACACAGTATACATATATAGGCACAGTATACTGTACTGAATCCATTTAGATTTTGTATCAATATGCTTATGAATTCTATATGTTTCCCATGCAAAATACTCTCGTGCTCTTTGTTTTAGTTTGTACATAAAGTTGGTTAATTCAGGCTACGCCTTGGTTTGCTGCACTGACCCAGTTGTTGGCCCTTAAAACTGAAGTCAGCAGGAAGTAGCTGACCACCATCCTGTAGGGAAGTCTTAACAGGCCAAACATGTCAGGGTTCATGGTGCCTCCATGAAGTCCCAGAATGTTCAACAAACCTTCATATTGTGCACAGGTCACATTCCTGCTATAAGCTGTGCCAATAAATATTGACTAATAGTGTAACAATACTTGTAACAATGCACATTATACAATCGTTTAAATTGACCTCAAATTCTGGTTCTCGATCTATTATTTTTTCTACTTCCATAACCAAATAAATGAAATGGTTTTAGCAATTATTCCTTTGTTGGCAGATTAGTAAATCCCCATTAAAAAAAAAAAATCTTTAAAAATTACAAAATAAAAATTCATGCAAAGATTTTTTTATGCACTTAGTAGATGAATTTAAAAATTGTTAAATGTTGTGGAACAGGTATACTAAATAGCTAGATGGGCCAAAAAAAGATCTAATTGTGTTAGATTCAATTACTAGACAGATATACATGCAAGTGTACATGAAACACTGTGCCAAAAGTTCAGATAAGAACAGGAAACTATCCCTTGAAACTAGAAGATGTCCTTTCCACTAAATGTGATTGTGCCAAAGGCTCAGCATTCACTAAAACCCTGCAATTTGCCTCTTTAACATGATTTTTACTTTCCAGACAAGTAAATCTTGCCCTAAGTACTGCTTTGAAGCTTTCTTTAAGAACATGCGTGACTCAGGCTTATGTGAATACAAAAGTCAAGACAAATGTCTGAGAACCACAGTACTTTTAATGAAAAAAACAAATGCATTCCAATGTATGTAAACTTGTAACTTGAAAGATTTTCCATGGAGGAAATGTTCCCAATAACACTAGTATTTGTGTATATAAATATGTAAGAAACTAATCAGTGGAGGTATTATAGGCAAATGTGGCAAGAAAAATATTATGGAGAGGTAATGTAGTGTCAAATACAAAAAAAGCTTCATGGGTTTGTCTTGCACATCTGGGAGGCCACTAAAATGGATTCTGGGACCCCATCAGAATCTGACTCATGAATCTGTATCTTTACAACAGAAATTAATTGATTATAGTTTTCCCAAAATAAAACAATTATATGTGGAGTTATTAAAGAACAATGACACTTGGGCATTGACAACAGCACTAGTGCATGACTGTATAATGTGAATAAAAATAACCCACGGAAGAATAAAGTAACGTGAACAGTTTGCTGAAGAAGCAGAGTAGATTGCTGTCACACTACAAAGCATGTCAGTAGAAGCTGGAAGCTATGCCACGTTCCATACTGTGCCCTATTAGGATTAGTAGACATGTTTATGACTGGTAACTCATGAGTTGCTATTAGAATGCTGGCAATGTCAAGTGTTGAGTAAGCTACTGTTGAGGAACACATTAGATTAAAAAAAAAAAAAACTTTAAACTTTATGAGAAACAGAAGCAACTAGAATAATCTGGCCTAATGGCCTGCTCACATCAGAATGTGGTGTGGAAAACCTACATCCCATGAGCATTTCCTGCACCATGTTCAAAACGCACTGGGTGTGTGTGATCTTCTGCTGGTGTTAATGCACAGCAAACACTGCTCTATTCAACTTAGAAGTTGATCAAACATAGCACCTCCAAAGGGCGACTGCTGCTCAGTGTCTGACACAGGAGTAATGGAAGGGGACCAAGACACCCAATTGGAAAACCCAAGGGGTAGCTCAAGAGTGCATGGCTTTGATACAGAAATACAAAGTAACAAAAAACAGATCTAGTGTTGGCAAGGATAAGTGATGATTCTCCAGTGACACATGTAATTTTCCTTTGTGACCATGACCTGAGTGGCTGGAGAACCATCACTTATCCTTGCAAACATTAGGTCTGGTTTTTGAAACTTTGATTTTCTCTATCACAGCCATGTACTCTATTGTGCCAGCCCCTTAGGTTTTCCCATTGGGTGTCTTGGTCCCCCTTCTACTACTCCCTTGTCAGACACTGAGCAGTGGTCACCATTTGGAGGTGCTATATATTTGATCAAGTTCCAAGCAGTATAGAGTTCTGTTGTTGGAGGAAGCTACTCCTGAAGAAATGAAACTTTTCAGGAAATGCGTTAAGTCCCAAATCCATCCTTCTTTCATACTGCAATCATTTTGGTTGTGTAAAGCATGCATTTGAGAATATACCAGCTTGATGTAGATTACCGTATATACTCGAGTATAAGCCGACCCGAATATAAGCCGAGGCACCTAATTTTACCACAAAAAACTGGGAAAACTTATTGACTCGAATATAAGCCTAGGGTGTCCATCTGCATGCCTCACTGTGTCCATGTGCCTGCCTCACTGTGCCCATGCCTCACTGTGTCCATTCGCCCTACTTTATCTCCGGCGCTGTGTGATTAGACAGACGTTTAACATGGGAGTCTATGCAAGGGGTGCCCGGGTTTGAAAAATCGGTGCTCCCCGGCCGTAGGTCCCCTGGAGAACAAACTTTGCACACTTGTAGAGGAAGAGTGGGGCTACATGTGTGCCAAGTTTGGGATCCAGGGGACTTACGGCTGGCCGGGATCAGGCATGCAAATGTGAAGATGGACACAGACTCGAGTATAAGCCGAGGGGGGGCATTTTCAGCACAAAAAAATGTGCTGAAAACCACGGCTTATACTGTAGTATATACGGTATATATTTTTTTCAATGTAACCAACTGGCTTGACATGCCAAACAATTTTTATGTAATATCTATATCTATCTATCTATTAGGGTTGTCCCGATACCGATAGTAGTATCGGTACCGATACCGAGCATTTGCCTGAGTACTTGTACAAATGCTCCCGATGCTTCACCCAATACTTGTGATCAGCGGTGATCAGTGTGGTGGGGGAAGTTACCAGCACCGATCACCGCTGTATATATTTAAAAGTAGTTTCTCAGTACTTTCTCCGCTTCTCTCTCTCTACTCTCCCCTTACCCCCCCCCCCCCCCGCTGTCTTCTCTCCATTAATTTTCAGCGCAGCTGAGAAAGGGACTGGGGAATCTGTGTCCTTAGTCCCTTTCCCTGTCTCAAAGGGGAGATATCAGAGGTCTGTTAAGACCCCTGATATCTCACCAAAGCCCAACAGGGCTGATAAAAAAAGAATAAAATAAAAATAAAATAAAAATTAATTGTAAAAAATAATAAAAAAAGAAAACACACACTGACACTGTCCACCCCCCCTCCCCCTCCCCCATTAAAAAAAAGAAAGCATTGTAAAAAAAAAAAAAAAAAAAAATTGTAAAGACAAAAAAAAAAAAAACACTGTCACATGAGATTTTGAAAAAAAGTATCGGTAATCGGTATCAGCGAGTACTTGAAAAAAAGTATCGGTACTTGTTCTCGGTCTTAAAAAAGTGGTATCGGGACAACCCTAATCTCTATATATATTCAAAATGCTTGTATAATAAATAAAACTTATGATTTTTGTATTATGTCTCATCTTAAGTCCGATGGGCAAATATTGTTTGTGTGTATGTTATATATCGGTATGGAGGCATGGTACTATAGGCACCTGGCCACATTTCTGCTGAATTAGTGTGTGACCATACCTGTTCAATAGAAATTAATCGATAGATAGACTTCTGTTGAAGGATATGTTGGAAAAAAGGGATTTTTATAACAGCTTACCTGTAAAATCCTTTTCTTGGAGTACATCACGGGACACAGAGCGACTTAGTCATTACTAATGGGTTATATAGATTACCTTCAGGTGCTGGCACTGGCCACTTCCAAACCGGAAGTACCCTCCCCTATATAAGCCCCTCCCATCCGGGAGCACCTCAGTTTTGTAGCAAAGCAATAAGTGTCCCAAAAAGAGGGGTGGGAGCTCTGTGTCCCGTGATGTACTCCAAGAAAAGGATTTTACAGGTAAGCTGTTATAAAAATCCCTTTTTCTTTTTCGTACATCACGGGACACAGAGCGACTTAGTCATTACTAATGGGACGTCCCAAAGCAATGCCAAATGAGGGGAGGGATACATAAGCTGGGCGCCATCAGGCATGAGGATCTTTTGCGGCCTGCAACACACTGCGCCCAAAGGCGACATCCTCCTGACTTCTAACGTCTACCTGGTAGAATCTAGTAAACGTGTGTACCGAAGACCATGTTGCGGCCTTACATACTTGAGCCAGGGAGGCCTGGTGATGCACTGCCCATGAAGTTCCAACTTCTCTTGTGGAGTGCGCCCTAACTTTGAACGGAGGCGGTCTCTTTCTCAAGCCATAGGCTTGTATTATGACCTGTCGAATCCACTTGGCTAAAGTAGATTTTGATGCTGCCTGACCCTTTCTAGGGTCTTCCGGCAGAATAAACAAAGTATCCGTTCTGCGAATCTGAGCAGTGGCTTTTAGATAAGCTTTAACTGCTCTTACTACATCCAAAGAATGTAATAACTTTTCCTCTACCGAGCTAGGTTTGGGGAAAAAAGAAGGAAGAACCACATCTTGGTTCAAATGAAACCTCGATACCACCTTGGGAAGAAAGGCTGGATGAGGACGTAATACTACTCTGTCCTTATGGACAACCAGATATGGCTCCCTACAGGACAAGGCGGCTAATTCCGATACTCTTTTAGCCGAACAAATGGCTACTAAGAAAATCAATTTCCTGGTGAGAAGAACCAAGGAAATGTGTTGCAATGGTTCAAACGGTTGTTTCTGTAGAACCGACAGAACCAGGTTTAAGTCCCATGGACATATGGGAATACTAACCGGAGGGCTAATACGCATCACTCCTTGTATGAAAGCTTTGACTAGTGAATGCGAAGCCAAGGGCCTTTGAAAAAATATTGACAAGGCCGAAATCTGACCCTTGATAGTACTCAAGGCCAGCTTCCCATCTACAGCCCACTGTAGGAAGTCCAAAATCCTACCTATCACGTACTTACGTGGATGCCATTTCTTGGCCTCACACCACGTAATGTACGCCTTCCAGATCCTATAATAGATCTGCCTGGATACCGGCTTCCTGGCATTGATCATGGTAGATACCACAGAATTAGAGAGCCCTCTCTTTTTCAGAATGTGGGCTTCAATAGCCAGGCCGTCAAACCTAGGGCTGGTAAGGAAGGGTGGTATATCGGTCCTTGCGACAGCAGGTCCGGACGATGTGGGAGGGTCCAAGGACTCCTCACTGACATTTTTACAATCTCCGCGTACCATGCCCTTCGGGGCCACGCTGGAGCCACCAGAATCACTGGTTTCTTTTCTACCCTGATTCTGCGGAGTAATCGCGGTAACAATTGTGGCGGTGGGAATGCATATATCAGCTTGAACTGATCCCAAGGGAACACTAGGGCATCCGAGCCGCAAGCTAGGGGATCCCTTGTGCGAGACACAAATCTGTCCACCTTTGCGTTGAATCTGGATGCTAGCAAATCTACATCCGGTGTTCCCCACCGCTGGCATATTGCCTGGAAAACCTCGGGGTGAAGAGACCATTCCCCCGGGCATAATTGTTGGCGACTTAAAAAGTCCGCTCTCCAATTTTCCACTCCTGGGATGAAAACCGCAGATATGGCTGGGACATATTTTTCTGCCCACTCCAGGATGCAATTTGCTTCCCTCTGGGCTGCACGACTCCTGGTGCCACCCTGGTGATTGATATATGCCACTGCTGTGGCATTGTCTGATTGAATTCTGACAGGGGACTCTTGGAGTTTGGATGTCCATGCTACTAGGGCATACCGGGCTGCTCGTATCTCTAAGAGATTGATGGGCAGGGCCTTTTCTGCTTCTGACCACTTGCCCTGGAGAGACCATTGCTCCAGTACTGCCCCCCAGCCTATGAGGCTGGCATCTGTAGTGACCACCTTCCAAGAAACCGGACTGAAGGGTTTTCCTTTTTCCAGATTCTGGGGCACCAACCACCAATGGAGGCTCTTGCGAACGGAAGGGGACAGGGACATTGGTAAGTCTAAAGCCTGAACTTTTTTGTTCCAGGCTGACAGTATGGCCCTTTGCAAATTCCTTGAATGGAATTGACCGTAGGGTACCGCTTCGAATGAAGCCACCATTTTTCCCAGCAGCCTCATGCACAGGCGTATGGATGGTTTTCTTTTTGTACCCACTAAGTGGGTCAAATCTTTTAAAGACGACACCTTCTCTGGAGGTAAGAAAAAATCTCTCTGATTTGAATCCAGCCTTAGCCCTAAGTATTCCAGACTTTTGACTGGTCTTAGAGCTGACTTTTCCCGGTTGATAATCCAACCGTGATATTCCAGATACTTGATTGTCTTGTGAATAGCTACTTCCAGCTTTTCCACTGAGTGGTCTATTAGTAGCAGGTCGTCTAGATATGCCATTATCGTTACACCTTGTGTTCTTAGATTGGCCAATAATGGGGCCAGAATTTTTGTGAACACTTGTGGTGCTGTGGCCAGACCGAAAGGTAAGGCTCTGAACTGAAAATGGCGCCCTTCTACTGCAAAGCGTAGAAATTTCTGGTGGGCCGGAAAGATGGGAATATGCAGATAAGCATCCCTTATGTCGATCGAGGCTAACCATTCCTGCCCTTGTAGGGCGGTGGCCACCGATCGGATCGACTCCATCCGAAAAGTCCTGATATTTAGGAACTTGTTTAGCCCTTTTAGATTTAATATGGGCCTCACGTCCCCATTTGGTTTGGGGACTGTGAAAAGGTTCGAGTAAAACCCGAATCCGCTTTCTTCCAGGGGAACCTTCATGATTACACCTTGGAGCAATAGTTGTTCTAGTGCCAGAAGGAGGGATCCTCTCTTCTGGGGATCTCTTGGCACATTTGACCTCATAAATTGGGCAGGAGGAGTGCCTTTTAACTCCAGCTTGTATCCCAGACTTACTGCGGAGAGCACCCATCTGTCTCTGATGGTGTCCCGCCAGGTCTCTGTGAACAACTGAAGCCTTCCCCCCACCCGATTGAGTGGGGGCAACGCTTCATGACTTGGGGGGAGGTTTTGTACCTCTCTTGATCCAGGGGCTTCTTGTTACCCTGTGATTGTCCCTGATTTCTGCCCCCTGAATTTGACCGCGGAGGCCGTCGGAACTGCTTCACAGCCGATGTGCCCGGGACTGGAGAAGTAGGCCTCTTAAAAGAAGGACTTCTACTCTTGTTCTTAACCGGTAAGAGTGAACTTTTACCGGCAGAAATTTTCTGGATATATTTGTCCAGATCTTCTCCAAATAAGCGTTCTCCATGAAATGGGAAGCTAACCAGCAGTTTCTTACAGGGAGCTTCAGCAGACCAGTTTTTGAGCCACAGAAGCCTACGCATATGTACTATAGACAGCGTAAAGCGGGAGGCCTGTTGGATTGTATCCTTTATGGCGTCCACCGCAAAACACAAGGCTCTAGGCAGGTCAGCTAGGGCAAGAGCCTGCTGATCTGGTAAGTCCCTTAAGACTTGTTTCAACTGATCTTTCACTGCTTGGCAGACTCCAATCGCTGCTACCGCAGGTTGTGTCACCATGCTTGCTGTAGAGAAAGCAGATTTTAGTAAAGACTCCAATTTTTTATCTATTGGGTCTTTGAACATTGAAACATTATCCACTGGACATGTCAGTGATTTGTTCACAGAAGAGATGGCTGCGTCCACTGTAGGGACCCTCCATTTTTTTATGAACTTATCCTCCATGGGATAGATCACCGGAAATCTCTTGGGGGGAGCAAATATTTTATCAGGATGCTCCCAATCCTGGTAAATAAGCCCTTCTAATAAAGGGTGGATTGGGAAGGAACAGACAGCCTGGGGAGCTTTTAGCGACCCCAGCGAGGAAACCGTAGTGGATGGTGGTTCCGCCAGAGGCATTTTAAATGCTGATCGGACCATGTTAGTCAGAGACTGAACCCATAATCTTTCAGCCTGAGATGCTGAGAAAGGTTCTTCCACTGTTGATTCCTCCATAACTGAATCAACCTCATCCTGATCCCCTTCAGGTAGGTCGATCCCTGTGTGGGGCTGTTCCTCCACTAACAGGCACTCTGAAGGAGGAGACGGAGATCGGACGCGCTTTCCCTGTGACAGGGAACTCCCAGAGTTGAGGATAAAACCTCCTCTGTTATATATACAGGAGCAGGTGGACTGGGGACAGCCGCAGCACCAGGCACTCCTGCGGGGTTTCTACGGCTACTGACCTCTGAATTCTCAGGGGAGATTGGTGCAGTACAAGCATGCCCATTATCCTCAGAGCCCGATGGAGACCCCTTTGGCTTCCTGGAAGACCTATTTCCGGAGCGTCTGGACGACATATCCTTTAAGCACAAAGCTGAGGTATTCCCGTCGTCATACACCAATTTTGCTGGTAATAGTCTAACACAGTTGCTGCCATATACCAGCTGGTGTCCACTAAAGTGCCTTTCTATGGGGATGCCTGCATCAACCGCCTCTGTGTGCCACTGTTTGTTGCTAGCTCTGTTTGCATCCAGCTGACACTTGTACTGTGTCTTTATACAAGCTGGGACGCCTGCACATGCGCAGAAGTGCCGTGGCGCGCATCGAGCGTCATCCACCCGCCCCGCCCCTTTTTTTTCATAGGAGGCGCGTGCACGCGCCCGCGCGCCATTGGCGCCCTTTTCGAAATCAAACAGGGACTAGGAGCCAGGGCCCTTTTTGCCGGAGGGCCTGTGCGGTGGATGAGCGCAGCAACAGGGCAGAGGAAGTGGATTCCCACAGAGAAACTTACCAACTGCCTGGATCTTTTGACTTGAGAAAACCAAAGATCCACATGACAAGAAAAATGGACTACAGCGGCCTCTAGTGGTTTAACACAGGTACCGCGGTCCTCTTTTTTTTTTTTTTTTCTTGACTACTATTAAAATTTTACATTTTCAGTAGTTACAGGCATACACAGATATTAGCGGGAATACCGTTAGGTAACAGACAGAAAGACAAATTAGGCTTGGGGGTCCCCCAATAGAACCAAGTTCCTGGGGGCCCCCACTTACCTGTTCCCCGCCGCAGGACTCTGTTTGGTCCACAGAAGCCCAAACTTCACCTATCACGGCAGGCATTGTAATTAAACCTTCAGGGACCGGGTTCCCAAGGATTCCACTCCCCTGGACCTGTATAGCACCCTGCACAGACAACATCTTGGTCGTGGGTATGACCAGAGCTCTGGATCCCAGAGTTAAGCCCTCCTAAGAGAGGCATTACAGGCAAAACCTTGCTCTTCTGCTGCAAGGCCCGGGTACCGACCGTTTAGCTATGAAGCTTTTTTGGTGGGATCCGGAACAGCTTACTAAGGCCCAAAAGAACCTGTACGCAAGCCCAGTGAAAACACATGTTACTCTTTGGCCAACACCTTAGACACTGGCAAAAAACTGAGGTGCTCCCGGATGGGAGGGGCTTATATAGGGGAGGGTACTTCCGGTTTGGAAGTGGCCAGTGCCAGCACCTGAAGGTAATCTATATAACCCATTAGTAATGACTAAGTCGCTCTGTGTCCCGTGATGTACGAAAAATAAATATTTGTCAATCAGTGACTGCAGCCACTGATCAGTTTATTTCAGGGTACCACTGTCAGAAAACAAATGCTCATTTATTTTTTGCTCAGCCCACAGCTTTAGAAAGAAGATTGTTGATTAAATCAAATAATTTCACTGTATGGAAAATAAGTAGAATAGATTTCAAAAGGCTGTGGTAGAGTGCATTCATTCACAATCAAAAAGAGTTTGTACCAATGTAGCCTACATGTGAAGTGTGCTAGGAAAAAGCCTGGTGAACTAAAATAAAGCTGGCCATATACATACAGATTTTTTTTCACTCAGCCTGCTGGCTGCACAAAATAAAAATCTAATAGATTCCTCCACCCTCACCAACAGCGGAAATGGACGAATTCCCTGCCGGACTATAGTATTCTGGCAGTGACGGTGATGCTGACCGTCAGAATGCCCAAGCAGTGCCTGCATCTGAATGGATGCAGGCCTTGTTCACCTGACAATTTTCCAGCAGGCTCCTCCAAAAAAAGTCAATAGTACTATTGACTTTTGTGAAACAAATTAGTGGAGAGCCATACACTGCTCATATTTCAACCAATTTAGGAATTGAATGACATTTGCGCAGTGTATGGCCAGCTTGAAAGTAGACACGTTTGATGAAAACCGAAGAACCTTATAACAACTGTGAAGCATGGTGTTGGAAATATTATAGTTGCTGTGGTACTTCAGGGTCTGGAAAGTTTGCAGTTGTCAAGTAAACTATGAATTCTGCATCATACTGAAGTGTGGTTAATGAGAACGTGAAGCCATACGTCCAAGAATTGAAGTTGATCTGGAAAGGAGTCTTTCAACATAATGAAAGCACCAAGGAACTGCTCAAAAATAGGATTTTTATAACAGCTTACCTGTAAAATCCTTTTCTTGGAGTACATCACGGGACACAGAGCGACATAGTCATTACTAATGGGTTATATAGATACCTTCAGGTGCTGGCACTGGCAACTTCCAAAACCGGAAGTACCCTCCCCTATATAAGCCCCTCCCATCCGGGAGCACCTCAGTTTTGTAGCAAAGCAATAAGTGTCCCAAAAAGAGGGGTGGGAGCTCTGTGTCCCGTGATGTACTCCAAGAAAAGGATTTTACAGGTAAGCTGTTATAAAAATCCTATTTTCTTTCTCGTACATCACGGGACACAGAGCGACATAGTCATTACTAATGGGATGTCCTAAAGCAATGCCCAACGAGGGGGGGGATACACCATATATAAGCTGAGCGCTATCAGACATGAGGATCTTTTGCGGCCTGCAACACACTGCGCCCAAAGGCGACATCCTCCTGGCTTCCAACGTCCACCTGGTAGAACCTAGTAAACGTGTGTACTGAAGACCATGTTGCGGCCTTACAGATTTGAGCCAGGGAGGCCTGGTGATGCACTGCCCATGAAGTTCCAACTGCTCTCGTGGAGTGCGCCCTAACTTTGAACGGAGGCGGTCTCCTTCTCAAGCCATAGGCTTGCATTATGACCTGTCGAATCCACTTGGCTAAAGTAGATTTTGACGCTGCCTGACCCCTTCTGGGGCCTTCCGGCAGAATAAACAAAGTATCCGTTCTGCGAATCTGAGCAGTGGCTTTTAGATAAGCTTTAACTGCTCTTACTACATCCAAAGAATGCAATAACTTTTCCTCTACCGAAGTAGGTTTGGGGAAAAAAGAAGGAAGAACCACATCTTGGTTCAAATGAAACCTCGATACCACCTTAGGAAGAAAGGCTGGATGAGGATGTAACACTACTCTGTCCTTATGGATAACCAGATATGGCTCCTTACAGGACATAGCTGCTAATTCCGACACTCTTTTAGCCGAACAAATGGCTACTAGAAAAATCAATTTCCTGGTGAGAAGAACCAGGGAAATATGCTGTAATGGTTCAAATGGTTGTTTCTGTAGAACCGACAGAACCAAGTTTAGATCCCATGGACATATGGGAATATTAACCGGAGGACTAATACGCATCACTCCTTCTATAAAGGCTTTGACTAGTGAATGCGAAGCCAAGGGCCTTTGAAAAAATATTGACAAGGCCGAAATCTGACCCTTGATAGTACTCAAGGCAAGCTTCCTATCTACAGCCCACTGTAGGAAGTCCAGAATCCTACCTATTACGTACTTACGTGGATGCCATTTCTTGGCCTCACACCAGGCGTTGTACGCCTTCCAGATTCTATAGTAGATCTGCCTGGATACCGGCTTCCTGGCATTGATCATGGTAGATACCACAGCATTAGAGAGCCCTCTCTTTTTTAGAATGTGGGCTTCAATAGCCAGGCCGTCAAACCTAGGGCTGGTAAGGAAGGGTGGTATATCGGTCCTTGCGAAAGCAGGTCCGGACGATGTGGGAGGGTCCAAGGACTCCCCACAGACATCTTTACAATCTCCGCGTACCATGCTCTTCGGGGCCACGCTGGAGCCACCAGAATCACTGGTTTCTTTTCTACCCTGATTCTGCGAAGTAATCGAGGTAACAATTGTGGCGGTGGGAATGCATATATCAGCTTGAACTGATCCCAAGGGAACACTAGGGCATCCGAGCCGCAAGCTAGGGGATCCCTTGTCCAAGAGACAAACCTGTCCACTTTTGCGTTGAATCTGGATGCTAGCAGATCTACATCCGGTGTTCCCCACCGCTGACATATTGTCCGGAAAACCTCGGGATGAAGGGACCATTCCCCTGGGCATAATTGTTGGCGACTTAGAAAGTCCGCTGTCCAATTCTCCACTCCTGGAATGAATACCGCAGATATGGCTGGGACATATCTTTCTGCCCATCTCAGGATGTAATTTACTTCCCTCTGGGCTGCACGACTCCTGGTGCCCCCTTGATGATTGATATATGCCACTGCTGTGGCATTGTCTGATTGAATTCTGACAGGGGACCCTTGGAGTTTGGATGTCCATGCTACTAGGGCATAACGGGCTGCTCGTATCTCTAAGAGATTGATGGGCAGGGCCTTTTCCGCATCCGACCATCTGCCCTGGAGAGACCATTGCTCCAGTACTGCTCCCCAGCCTATAAGGCTGGCATCTGTAGTGACCACCTTCCAAGAAATCGGACTGAAGGATTTCCCTCTTTCCAGATTCTGGGGAACCAACCACCAGCGGAGGCTCTTGCGAACGGAAGGGGACAAGGACATTGGTAAGTCCAGAGCCTGAACTTTTTTGTTCCAGGCTGACAGTATGGCCCTTTGCAAATTCCTTGAATGGAATTGACCGTAGGGTACTGCTTCGAATGATGCCACCATTTTTCCCAGCAGCCTCATGCACAGGCGTATGGATGGCTGTCTTTTTGAACCCACTAAGTGGATCAAATCTCTCAAAGACGACCCCTTTTCTTGAGGCAAGAAAATTTTTCTCTGGTCTGAATCCAGCCTTAGCCCCAAGTATTCCAGACTTTTGACTGGTTTTAGGGCTGACTTGTCTCGGTTGATAATCCAACCGTGATATTCCAGATACTTGATTGTCTCGTGAACAACCACTTCTAGTTTTTTCACTGAGTGGTCTATCAGCAACAAGTCGTCTAGATATGCCATTATCGTTACACCTCGTGTTCTTAGATTGGCCAATAATGGGGCCAGAATTTTTGTGAACACTCGTGGTGCTGTGGCCAGACCGAAGGGTAAGGCTCTGAACTGAAAATGGCGCCCTTCTACCGCAAAGCGTAGAAATTTTTGGTGGGCTGGAAAGATGGGAATGTGCAAATAAGCATCTTTGATGTCGATCGAGGCTAACCATTCCTCCCCTTGTAGGGCAGTGGCCACCGACCGAATCGACTCCATCCGGAAAGTCCTGATATGTAGGAATTTGTTTAGCCCTTTTAGATTTAATATGGGCCTCACGTCCCCGTTTGGCTTCGGGACTGTAAAGAGGTTTGAGTAAAACCCAAACCCCCATTCTTCCAGGGGAACCTCTATAATTACTGCTTGGAGCAATAATTGTTCTAGTGCCAACAGGAGGGATCCTCTCTTCTGGGGATCCCTTGGCACGTTTGACCTTATAAAGTGGGAAGGAGGGGAGTCTTTTAACTCCAATTTGTATCCCAGATTTACTGCGGAGAGCACCCATCTGTCTCTGATCGTGTCCCGCCAGGTCTCTGCGAACAACTGAAGTCTTCCCCCCACCCGATTGAGTGGGGGCAACCCTTCATGCATTTGACTTTGGGGGAGGTTTTGTACCTCTCCTGCTCCAGGGCTTCTTGTTACCCTGCAATTGTCCCTGATTTTTACCTCCGGGATTTGACCGAGGAGGCCGTCGGAACTGTTTCACAGCCAATGTCCTAGGGACTGGAGAAGCAGGCCTCTTAAAAGAGGGACCTCTAACTCTGTTTTTAACCGGCAAAAGTGTACTTTTACCGCTGGAAATTCTCTGGATATATTTGTCCAGGTCTTCCCCGAATAAGCGTTCACCATGAAATGGGAAGCTGACCAGCAATTTTTTACAGGGAGCTTCAGCAGACCAGTTTTTGAGCCATAAAAGCCTGCGCATATGTACTACAGACAGCGTAAGGCGGGAGGCCTGATGGATTGAATCCTTTATAGCGTCCACCGCAAAGCATAAGGCTCTAAGTAGATCAGCTAGGGCAAGAGCCTGCTGATCCGGCAAGTCCCTTAAGACCTGTTTCAACTGATCCTTCACTGCTTGGCAGACCCCAATAGCTGCCACTGCTGGTTGTGTCACCAATCCTGCTGTAGAAAAAGCAGATTTTAATAAGGACTCTAATTTTTTATCTATTGGGTCCTTGAACATTTGGACATTATCCACTGGACATGTCAGTGATTTATTCACACAAGAGATGGCTGCGTCCACTGTAGGGACCCTCCATTTTTTGATGAACTTATCCTCCATGGGATAGACCACTTGAAATCTCTTGGGAGGAGTAAATATTTTATCAGGATGCTCCCAATCCTGGTAAATGAGCCCTTCCAGTAAAGGATGGATCGGAAAGGAACAAACAGTCTGGGGAGCTTTTAGCGACCCCAACGAGGAGACAGAAGTGGATGATGGCTCCGCAAGGGGCATTTTAAATGCTGATCGGACCATATTAGTCAGGGACTGAACCCATAACCTTTCAGCATGTGATGCTGAGAATGGCTCTTCCACTGTTGATTCCTCTACAACAGAATCGACCTCATCCTGATCCCCTTCAGGCAGGTCGATCCCTGTATGGGACTGTTGCTCTGCTAACAGGCACTCTGAGGGAGGAGACGGAGATCGAGCGCTTTTTTCCTGTGACAGGGAAGCAGCGATCAATGCTGACAATCTCTCTTCCAGCCCTCCCAGAGCGGAGGAAAAAACCTCCTCTGTTACATACACAGGAGCAGGTGAACTGAGGACAGCCACAGTACCAGGTACTCCTGAGGGTGCTCTACGGTCACTAACCTCTGATTCTTCAGGGGAGACTGGTGCAGCCGAAGCATGCCCAAGATCCTCAGAGCCCGATGGAGACCCCCTATGCTTCCTGGAATTTTTAGTCCCGGAGTTTTTTGACGGCATTATTCCTAAGCCCAAAGCTGAGGTATTCCAGCCGAAATACACCACTTACTGACAATAGTCTAGCACAAATGCTGCTATAAAACCAGTTGGTGTCTACTAATGTGCCTTTCTATGGGGATGCCTGCATCAACCGCTTGCTGTATGCCTTTTTCTAAATGTTGCCAGCTCTGTCTCTGCACTCCATAGCCAGCTCACAACACATAATTGTGGTTTTTAACATGCTGGGACGCCCGCACATGCGCAGAAGCGCTGCGGCGCGCACAGAGCGTCATCCCCCAAGCTCCGCCCCCTTTCCCGGCTCACCTCTATATATAGAGGCGCGTGCACGCGCGCGGCCACGTGCGCCTTTGGCGCTAATTTTGAAAAGGAAACCAGGGACAAGAGCCAGGGCCCCTTTTGCCGCAGGCCGGGGGATGGACGAGCATTGCAACATGGCAGAGGAAGCAGTTTCCCTTAAGAGAACTCACCATCTGCCTGGACTTGCTCTGATAAAAAGAAACTAGTCCACATGACAAGAAACGTTCCACAGCGGCCTCTAGTGGATTAACACAGGTACCGCAGTCTGATATATTAAATATATATATATATATATATTTTTTTTTTTTCTTGACCACTATTAAAATTATTACATTTTTTAGTAGTTACAGGCATGCACAGATATTAGCGGGAATACCGTTAGGTAACAGACCGAAAGACAAATTAGGCTTGGGGGTCCCCCAATAGAACCAAGTTCCTGGGGGCCCCCACTTACCTGTTCCCCGACGCAGGACTTTATTTGGTCCACAGAAGCCCAAACTTCACCTATCACGGCAGGCATTGTAATTAAACCTTCAGGGACCGGGTTCCCAAGGATTCCACTCCCCTGGACCTGTATAGCACCCTGCACAGAAAACATCTTGGTCATGGGTATGACCAGAGCTCTGGATCCCAGGGTCCAGCTCTCCTAAGAGAAGCATTACAGGCAAAACCTTGCTCTTCTCTGCAAGGCCCGGGTACCGACCGTTTAGCTATGAAGCTTTTTTGGTCGGATCTGGAATAGCTTACTGAGGCCCAAAAGAACCTGTACGCAAGCTCAGTGAAAAACACATGTTTCTTCTTGGCCAACACCTTAGACACTGGCAAAAAACTGAGGTGCTCCCGGATGGGAGGGGCTTATATAGGGGAGGGTACTTCCGGTTTTGGAAGTTGCCAGTGCCAGCACCTGAAGGTATCTATATAACCCATTAGTAATGACTATGTCGCTCTGTGTCCCGTGATGTACGAGAAAGAAATTGGATTAGTGAAAGCACTTTCACTGCCTCCTAAGGTTGCCAGTTTAAATCACAACCACGGCACTATCCGTATGGAGTCTGCATGTTCTCCCACAGCTTATGTGGGTTTCCTCTTGGTACTCTGGTTTCCTCCCACGCTCTAAAGATATGCTGGTAGGTTAATTAACTCTGGTCGAAATTGACCCTAGTATGTATGAATGCGAGTTAGAGACCTTAGATTGTAAGCTCCTTAAGGGCAGGGACTGAAGTAAATGTACAATATACTGAATATAAAAGGACAGGCACTGAAGTAAACGTACAATATACAGTATATGTAAAGCTTTGTGTAAATTGTTGGCACTATATACCTATTGACATTATATCACCTTTGAATACTTTACTTTCTCTTCATAAAACATATGAGGCCAATGGTATTTAAAGTTGTAAACCATAATTTTCCTTATATTATTAAAATAGTAAACATACTTACCTGCTCTGTACAATGGTATTGCACAGAGCAGCACCTTGCGTCCTCTTCTGAGTCTCCCATCGGGGCTCTCAGCTCCTCCTCTTCTGCATGTGCACCCATAGCAAGCGGCTTGCTATGGGGGCACAAGTGTGGGTGCACTCCCGAGCTGGGCTATGTACACTCTGTCCTCAGAGGATTTGACTGACAGCAGCAAAAGCCGATGGTCAAAGTTTACTGTGTACTCAGATCATCATCTACAACCGCACAATGTTTTTGGTTCTACTTTACAGTTCTTAATCTCCTTACCTAAACTTGCGAATACTGTCTTTATATGTTGCCGTTGCATACATATTCCTGTGGTACGAAAATACAATAAAAAAAAAAAAAAAAAAAAAGTATATGACCTTTACCTGCAGGTACTGTTTAAATGAATATCTAATGTTTGCCTGTACAAATATATTTTGATATACATTTCAATGGTGTACTTACTTTTTAACATTACTGTATAATTATCTACTGTATCTAGACATAGTATATTATACAAGTTTGCGATAGGTAGGTGTTTACTCATTGGATTTTTAGCTGTGCATGTTATGCATCATGGTTGTCACAAATTCTGTCATGCAGAAAATGTCTTGCCATTCATTGAAAATGGCACCCCCAATGCACATATACAGTAGACCTGAAAGCGCCTATGCTATAGCACACCACAAAGCACAGATGTGTTTTGGTGCCAAAAATTAAGCAGGTGCATTTTGTTTATGTTTTGAAACATGCTGAGTGCCATGAAATATAAATGGGCTGCCTAAGAGCTGGTTTACACTTGCGTTGGTTGGTTGTACTGGAAACTGTCAGATGGTCAGAAGGAAATACTGAATGCCTTTGTTTTGTTTAAGACTAAGTGGGGTTTTTGGCGCAACTAGTGTTTGGCTTGTGGTTGTGGCATTAAACCAAACCTGACGGGGGGTTTTAATTTTTGCCATTGCTGTAAAGCAAAGCATTGTGGCCTTGGCATGTGTGCTGTGTCTTCCAGCCACCATGTTAGGGTTAAGGGGGATGGCCGGTAAAACCATGGCTCAAGTGCCTATTTTTAGTAAAAAATAGGCAGTAAGGTCTATGGCGTTAAGAGCTTGTTTACACTTGAGGGGAAGTGTAAAACAAGCCCTTAACGCCATAGACCTTACTGCGCAAAAATGCATGCGTTACCAGACAAAACTTTGAAAGGACCCTAAATGTGAGATCAAGTAATCCTCATTGGGACATCAGTTACAAATACAAAAATTAGAGAAGGAATACTAAAAACTGTGATGTTTACCTGACTTGTGCGCGGCTTGTATGGAGAACTGCTTTCCAAATCAGCCAAAATACTTGTCAAGGAGTCAATCTCTGCATCTAAGCTTGAGCGGCGTTCTTCTATCGTCTTCCCACCTGTGTTCATCTGTAAAATATATGGAGGAAGCTTCATAAGAGTCAATCAAGTTGCTTCATTCACCAGATAAAATTTATTCTACTGAAATGTTACTTTGGAGTACAATAGTGGTGGTCAAAGCCTACTAAGCCTCCCCGCCTTCTTTACCACATGTAAGAGTGTCAGATTAAGGCTCTAAAGAAGAAAACAGACAGGTTTTGTTTTTTTTAGAAAGAAAATAAATAATATATTTTGAGCTGCAAGTTAATGTCCCATGTTAGAGGAATCTGCATCCAAGATCTGTGCTATTGAGAAGATCACACAGAAAGTTTTTAGCATGCTAAACAATGCTACCTTTTTGGTTTGCTTAGACAAAATCTGGTCCATGCATACAGTTCTGAATTATTTCATGAGACACATCTTGAGTTTTCTGTTGAAAGAATATTTAGCGCATAAATGTTTATACTGGTATATTAACCCATCTCCTATTAACTGAATGGTCCAGAATTGGCAAAATAGATAGGCATCATTATTAAAGCATAGGTCCACTTAAAGTGAATGTAAACCCTCACATACTGTGTACCCAAGTGAAGTGAACAGCCTCAGATGATACACAGAGATTAAACATATCTCCCTACGTAAGTTTTACATGCATATCTGCTGTCTTCAGCTTTCTATACTCTTTAGAAAGTGCACATTGTGTTAGAATTATTTTTTCTTCCTGTTTTAGCAGTGGGTGTGGAGTCTGGGCTTACACTGAGTGAGCTTATTGGAGGAAAGACACACCCCCCCACCACACTGGCAGAGTAATGAAGAAACTTGCAGAGCTGTGCTGTGAATAGACAAGCTCTCTGCTTATCTGTCTCCAAGTTACCTCCCTGAGACAAATTTCCAGCTGCTTTTATCTCCTGTGTTGGAGAACATTTCAGAATTTATAATGCTGATAACAGAGAAATGGAGCAGCAGAAAGACGCGGCACTCAGAGCTTTGGAGAGATATAAGTAAACACTACAGATATATGTGCCCAGGTCAGATTTCATGAATGGGGTTTTCATCCACTTTAACCAGTTAAGGACCAGCAGATGCAATTATACTGCGGCAGGTTAGTTCCCCTGGGCAAATCGCCGTAGCTGTACGTCGGACGCTTTAAGAACACTAGGGGGACGATGTACGTGCCCGGTGGCCACAATCGCTCCTGAGAGAGACAGAACGGAGATCTGTCAATGTAAACAGACAGATCTTCAATCTTTCAGGAGAGCGGAAACAGATCTGCTGTTCATACTGATTATGAACAGCGATCGGTCTCCTCCTCCAGGCAGCAGTCCCATCCCCCCAGTTAGAAACACTCCCTAGGACACGCATTTAACCCCTTGATCGCCCCCTAGTGTTAATCCCTTCCCTGACAATGACATTTATATAGTTATCCATCAGTGGCTATTTTTAGCTCTGATCGCTGTATAAAATGTCAATGGTGTCAAAAGTGTCCGATCTGTCCGCCGCAATGTCACAGTCCTGCTAAAAATCGCTGATCACGGCCATTACTAGTAAAAAATAATAATAATAATAATAATAATAATAATAATAATAATAATAAAAATGCCATAAATCTATCCCCTATTGTGTAGACGCTATAACTTTTGCACAAACCAATGAATATACGCTTATATTTACCAAAAATATGAAGAAGAATACATATCGGCTTAAACTGGGGAAGAATTTTTATTTAATTTTTTTAAATTGGGGGATATTTATTATAGCAAAAAGTAAAATCGTACCCCTACCCATTCACCTGGGGAAAAAAGTGTAAAAAAAAAAAAAAAAAACACTACACAGGTTTTAAAAGTAATTTATTAGGCAGCTCCAGGGGTCTCTTCTCCCGGTCTCTGGTTCTTCTGCCAGGCTCCTCCGCTATCTTCTGCCGCTCTTTTGCTAGCGTTGGCCCGGTCTTCTCCTTCCCTCTTCTCTTCTCCCGATGTTGACTCGACGGTCTCTCCCGTTGTAATGCCGTGTGCGAGGTGCGCAATTACTTTTATAGGCATGGGGCGTGGTTACCAGGTGATGTCACCCGGTGACCCTGCCCCTTATGGCGTCACAGAGTCCCATCATGCCCCGCGACTGCCGCCATAAGGGGGCGGGGTCACCGGGTGACATCACCCGTGACCACGCCCAATGCCTATATAAGTCATTGCGAACCGCGCACACGGCATTACAGCGGGGGAGAGCATCGTGTCAACATCGAAGAAGACGGCGGAGAAGACCGAGCCAAAGCTAGCAAAAGAGCGGCAGAAGATAGCGGAGGAGCCCGGCAGAAGAACCAGAGACCGGGAGAAGAGACCCCCGAAGTCAGAAGGAAGAGACCCCCAAAGTCGGAAGGAAGAGACCCCCGAAGTCGGAAGGAAGAGACCCCCAAAGTCGGAAGGAAGAGACCTCCGGAGCTACCTAATAAATTACTTGTAAAACCTGTGTAGTGTGTTTTTTTTTTTTTTACACTTTTTTTCCCCAGGTGAATGGGCAGGGGGTACCCCATATTCATTCACATAGGGTGGGGGGGGCCGGGATCTGGGGGCCCCCTTATTAAAGGGGGCTCCCAGATTCCGATAAGCCCCCCCGCCTGCAGACCCTGACAACCAACGGCCAGGGTTGTCGGGAAGGGCCCTTGTCCTCATCAACATGGGGACAAGGTGCTTTGGGGTGGGAGGGCATGTGGCTTGGTATGGTCTAGGGGGGGGGGCGCTCGCTCACCCCCCTTTCCTGACCTGCCGGGCTGCGTGCGCGTATAAGGGTCTGGTATGGATCCTGGGGGAACCCCCACGCCATTTTTTTTGGTGTGGGGGCTTCCCCTCAAGATCCATACCAGATCGAAGGTATCGTCCTGGGGGGAACCTCACGCAATTATTTTTTTTTTTTCTTGATCCGACTTCTGGTGCGACCTCTATTCAAATCAATGGGCTCCCATAGGGAACTATTGATTTGGAATAGAGAAAGAAACGCCGGACGAGGCTTAACACATCGTTAAGCCTCGTTAAATCGCGTTTAACACCCTTTGCCGGCGTCTGACGTCTTTACAGCTCCAATGCTGGAGCTTCAGAACGCACTGGTCCTGGGTTTTTTTTGCAGCTTAAAAACGGCTATGCCATTTACAGCTCAAAAACGTCATGGTGGGCATGAGGCCATAGGCTAACATAGAGAGCCGTTTTTAAGCTGCAAAAAACGCTCATAAAAGTGGCTGTAAAAACGTCCTTGGGCTTGAGGCCTTACTGTAATGTGAATGATCGCATCTTTATGCATTATTAAATAAAGCAGACCCCTAAACAAGTATTATTTTGCTGTAAGGGATATTATACTTTAACAGTATACTAAAATATACGGTTACCATAATGGGAACACTGCAGTTAAGCCAGTGATTTACGAATGCTATGCCAGACAAATTATTAATCTACAACTCTAGGTGCTAACAACACCCATCATTATCCAGATTGCATTGTTAGACGATTATTGCAAGTCATTTGTCAACCAGACCTCCACACATTCTTTCAGACGAGTGAACTATTCAGTGCCTCTCTTCAGGGAAATAGGAGTTTACAAGCTTCTGCAATAATGCCCTTTGCAGGCACCAATGATATTACTTACTGTATATAAGGTATTATGTACATGCCATATTATTTCTACACAGAAAACTATTTTATTGCATTGCCCTTCTCCTATGACTACTACAAACATTTTTGTAGCAAGAATATCTGTCACTGTGACAAAGTTATTTTGACACTAGTAGCTGTAATGTCATCACATAAGGGATTAATTTGTTATGTATGTATATAGTTTGGATTGTCATCCCTTCATGAGTGGCTGAGCACTGCTCCTGCAGATGGTTTACAAATGTACACAAGTCTGCAATCAGTTCTCTAATCAGTTCTCTAATCTTAGGGACATTTGGGCAAATTACAAGACAAATTATTCGCTGTCACATCTAATGAATGAATGTCATTTTGTAATTGCATTACAAAACTTGGACGGGCATACTAGTTTTGCCTTGCTAATAAACAAACACTGTACACAAGGTGTTATAACCCAAGAACGTCAACAATAGCACAAAACTACTTGGTGTTCTGTTTTTTATAGAACAAGCTCATCTATACTTGCCTTACATTAAAGTAAACCGATCACAGACCGGAGAATTACAAAACTAGGTATAAACTACTAATGGCCAATATAAACACATATTTTAACCAGACAACTGATTCAGCTGCCTTTTAGGGAGGCAGGAAGGAATTTAGTTTTCCTCCTTTGTGGCACAGTTGGCAGCAGTTGCCTAGAGGATTTTGTCATGGCCATCTCTGGAACAATGCCGTGGAAGGTGTAAAAGGGTTAACTTTTTTAACCTTGCTATGCAAATCAAAATGAGCATATTTAAAAAAAATGCACACGCAGGGACTCTGTTAGATACAAATAATCAGTAAATCCAGACAGCCTAAAGCGGGGTTTGGCAACCACTTGATCGCGATTGCAATCTGGCTTGCAGCCATGGTGACAGGTAGATTGCGATCACAACCCACAGAATCTCAGATCAAAGTAGCAATAAGCATTGCAGAGGTGGGAGAAGTTGGCTCTTCATTGGGTGTCATGACCCAGCCGCGGGAAGACCTGGGAGGACATCCCTTACAGTGTCCATCACCGCTTCATCTCAGGTCTGTGAGTACATTTCAAGAAAGGAGGGGGGAATTTGTGCTGGGGTCCATTTTAGCTTAGAATAAAGAAGTTTATACTGGAAGTGGGTGTTTTTGCTTGTGGGGAAGTTGTGTGTTATTTACTCCAGACCTCCGCACTGTGTGTTAGCTACTACAGACCCTGGCACTGTTCAATACGTACTACTGTTGTCTGCAATGTGCGTTACATACTACTACTGACCCCTGAACTCTACATTCCTTACTCCTGCCCTGCATTTTGCATTAACTACTACTGACCCATGCACTCTCCCAGCCCCTGGGACCTGTGTCACATAGTATAGACCTCTTAAATGTGTGTTACCGACTCTTAATCCCTTGCACACTGCCTTACTTGCAGTACTTGTGAGCACTGATCAGTACGTTACTACTGCATCCCGTGCTACATACTATGGACCTATGAACTCTGTGTGCTACTTACGCCTGAACCCCGAACTTGGCATTTATTTCCTACTGACCCCGAGTCTTGCTAGGTTATCTCAGGAAATAAACTTCAGGTTCCTGTATCTCGAGAAATACTAATTGCTGTGACATTCAGCTTTCACTGAGTCTAACAATACAGATAAATGAAAGCTGCATTCATAAACTGTTTGGTATATTTATATGGAGCGGGGTGCCACTTTGCAGTGTGTTAGAGACTATGGTTATCTTGAGAAATAACCCCAGCTCCCTCCGGAGTCTCTAAGATATTGCAGCAACTGTTTAACTATATGGAATGGTGCATTGTGGAACTTATGGTACAAGGAGAAAGGGACTCCATGGGTATCAAATAGACTATGGTACCCACAGTGCAGCTGTACGCCCAAAGTGCATTGCATCATCGCACAGCTTTCTAGGGGAAATTACTTAAAGGAAGGGAGGGGCTACGCTCGCTCTCTCTGGACATTGCTTGCTATCAAAGTGGAAGCCTGTGTTGAGGCCTGCTGCCAGAGTGTCTAGGCCAAAAGCCTGGGCCTACAGTGGTGAAGTAGGATCACTCAGCCCAAGGAGGGATCCTGTCCTAAGTGTCCAGCTCTCGCTCCACAGAGACCGGATCGTCCATCTACCGACACCTTGTGCGGCAGTGTGAGGGACCGAAGACTGCAAGTAGCGGAGAGGCCGTGGACCAGAACACCGACAGCGGAACATACCAGAGGGACGAGGCCTGCTTTGGTGAGAGGGCACCTGCCCGGATTTCATTAACTGTTGCCTAGGCCTGTGACTTTTTGAAGACCTGCATGACACAAAAGGACATAGTGCATCTCGTGTGGCCGCGTGTTTTAAAGATTGGCGGCTGCACCGTCGGTGAGCTTTATATCGTCACCAGTGTTGTAAGTAACGCCGTTTAAATAAACGGCGTTACCTAACGCAGTCACTTTTGAGGGCAACGAGATTACTCTTCCCCTCATGGCAACGCCGTTCCCATTACTTGGGCGGCGTTACCGCCGCAAGCAGATGTAACCGTAATTTCAGCCGCCGTCTGCCTACCTGATCAGCGTGTCATGCAGACAGACGGCGGCCATTGCGGTGTTCAAAAGCCGCGCCTCCTCGTCTGTGAAAGGCGGAACACGCAATTTCACAGCAGGCAGTGTTCCACGTATCAAGGACATCCGCTCATCCTCGTCTGTTAGGAGGATGAGCGGATGTCCGTGATAGGCGGAACACTAAATGCTGGGAAATTGAGTGTTCCGCCTATCACAGACGAGGAGGCGGCGCGGCTTTTGAATACTGGAATGGTCGCCGGGATGCCGCTGATCAGGTACGGGGCAGAGTGAGGCACGGGCAGAGTGAGGCACGGGCAGAGTGAGGCACGGGCAGAGTGAGGCACGGGCAGAGTGAGGCACGGGCAGAGTGAGGCACGGGCAGAGTGAGGCACGGGCAGAGTGAGGCACGGGCAGAGTGAGGCACGGGCAGAGTGAGGCACGGGCAGAGTGAGGCACGGGCAGAGTGAGGCACGGGCAGAGTGAGGCACAGGCACAGTGAGGCACAGGCACAGTGAGGCACGGGCACAGTGAGGCACGGGCACAGTGAGGCACGGGCACAGTGAGGCACGGGCACAGTACCACCGCCCCGCCCCCGTGTATTTATAATATAACCAATATAGTTACTTTGAGTAACTAATTACTTTTTCAATGTAGTAACTGAGTTACTAACTGAATTACTTTTTGGAAGAAGTAATTTGTAACTGTAACCAATTACTTTTTTAACGTAAGATGAACAACACTGATTGTCACAAACATTGAGGATATTCAGTTTCTACTTTTATATAACCTTGTGGATTACAAATGTTTATGTGCACCAGCGATTGCTAGCGAAGACTCCTAATACTGAAGGAACTTTACACTGAACTTAGTCAGGCCTGACTAGAACAGATAGTAACGGGACATGTTACAACCTTGCCCATTAGGGGGAGCTCACGAGCATAGGTTTTACACATATTGTGCATTAAAACGGTGTTTTATTATTGTTTGCTATACTATTGACTCTGCAGGGTCCTGTAAGAGTCAACTGTACTCCTGTTTAACTTTGCCATCTTTTACCTGAGTAAACTTTGATTCTTGGTTAAGCAGAATACTGTGTGGAGTTATTACCCTGCTGGACAAGTGGCTATTACCAGGTAATAACACAATATACCATTTTATTGTTTATTGTGTTCCCAAGTCACCAGTGGGTTCCACAATCTCTGTGCAGACCAGTTATGCCAAGGGAGGGTTAGAGCCAAGTTCTAAGGGTTGATAGTCAGAGTACAGACTCAAACAAAACCAGCAGCTCTCTTAACTGGGGGTAGTGCTACATATAATACCATGCGGAAATAATACTAGCAGAGCTTTTAAAGCATTTCACGCAGATGCATTTAATCTCAGAGCACAAAACAAACATAAAAAAACTAATTTTAATCAAAACTCTAGTGAGAAGAAAAAAAATTAACAGCCCATCAAAAGATAGAACCATAAAAACTGTTTTTGCGGCAATAAGCGCCTTTCAGGTCACAGCAGCACTTCTAGATGTCCTCAGTCTCATGTAAATGATGTCCGGCATCATTCAACCCACTTCCAAGCTTGTTACTTGTAACTGCATAGTGAAGGAGAAGCAGCACAGTCATAGGCGCATCTATTTGTCACGCTGCTATCTCATCCCATCAGCATGTTCCTTGTCAACATTTCAACTGACTGGCTCTTTGTGCGGTTTTTTCCTCTCCCACTAAGACTTCTGCTGTCTAGAGATTATAAAAGACTGATGTCTAATCAAATCTGTGTACCTGAACTGCTTGCACTGTTAAAACACATTAATTGATGTTCAACAAAATGGTGGCTCACAGACACCGACTCCCTGTTGCATAAATGTGAATGAAATAAGTAAAAGATGGCTTCAGTTCCTGTTCTTCACCTGTAGTGGATTGATATTATTATTATACAAAATGTATATAGCGCCAACAGCTTATGTAGCGCATTAAAATATAAAAGGGAGACAGTACAGTTACAACACAATAAAATACAAAAAGGTTAAGAAGGCCCTGCTGATAAGAGCTTGCAATCTAAGAGGGCGTGACAAGTGGTACAAAAGTTTATAACTGTGGGGGGCGAGCTGATGGAAGTGATAAAAGATTAGTTGAAGGCTTGATAGGCTTCCCTGAAGAGATGAGTTTTCAAGGATCGCTTAAAGGCAGCCAGAGTAGCAGATAGTCTGACAGATTGAGATGGAGAGTTGCAGAGGATGGGAAAGGCTCAAGAGAAGTCCTGGAGCATGGGAGTAGACAAGGGAGCTTGAGAGCAGAGGGTCGTGAAAGGAGCGGAGAGGAAGGCTTGGGTGATATAGCTTGGGGCAGAGTGGTGAATGGCTTTGTATGTTGCAGTTAGTATTTTGAATTGCTGGGCAATCGGAAGCCAGTGTAGGAACTAGCAGAGAGAAGTAGCAGACAAGGAGCGGTTGGCAAGTCTGGCAGCAGCATTCTAGGTACACTGATAAAGTAATAAACTATGGAGAGGTAGGCCTATGAGAAGGGAGCTGCAATAGTCAAGGCGAGAGCTAACAAGGGAGTGAATGAGCTTGGTGGTTCCATTAGTTAAAAAGGGGCGAGATGTTACAGAGGTGAAGTATACAAGCTTTTGACAACATTAGGATTCGGGGCTGAAAAGATAGGTCATAATCTAGGTTTGGAAGAAAAAAACTGCGCTAGGACTAGTACAAGATAATAATATAACATAAAGGCAGCAGAAATAATGTGATAAACATAGACAAATTAAATAAAGAAAAAACTGCGCCAAAAAATTCCTTAAGGAACAACCCTGGTTGACATCAGGATGAAAAAGTCCAAGGATGTAACCCACATTTAGGGGGAAGTGTCCAATATCAAAAAAGGGGGGTCCAAATTAGGGCTGGGAAAAAAATCGATTTTAATCTTGAATCGAGTTTTGAGTGCAAATCAATTCAGATTTGAAGAAAATCGATTTTTTTTTATTTTTTCTCCTTCAAAGTTTCCGTAGCAGGGCTGCAGGGGGCGTATCCGGAATGGCACTGGGCGGCGTTACCCCAATTACATCTACTTGCCTCAGCCGCCACGAGTAGATGTAATGTAACACTAACCGCAAGCCGCCGTCTGCCTACCTGATCAGCGTGTCATGCAGACAGACGGCGGCCATTGCAGTGTTCAAAAGTCGCGCCTCCCGAGTCCTCGTCGTCTGTGATAGGTGGAACACTCAATTTCACAGCAGGCAGTGTTCAACCTATCATGGACATCCTCTCATCCTCGTCTGTGTTATGAGGATGAGCGGATGATCCTTGATAGGCGGAACACTGAATGCTGGGAAATTGAGTGTTCCACAGACGAGGAGGCGCGGCTTTTGAATACTGGAATGGCCGCCGGTGTAGCAGTAAAATCCGTATCCCATGAAAATCTGCATCAGGTACGGGCACAGTGAGGCATTGGGCACAGTGAGGCATTGGGCACAGTGAGGCATTGGGCACAGTGAGGCATTGGGCACAGTGAGGCATTGGGCACAGTGAGGCATGGGCACAGTTCAATTCAACTAAGAGTAACCTCAGGATTTTTTTGTTGTTTTATTAGCTAAATCCAAATACAGTATTAATAATTTGGATGTTTAACAATCTTTGTTGCACACTGACTTTGCAGTTAGAGAAAGGGTTTGCCTTTGCAATTTTGTTTATTGATGCACTTTAGTATAATTAAAAAAAAAAAATCGAATCGTAAATCGAGTTTTTTTATTAAGAAAATCGCAGATTTTTTTGGGGGGGGGGGGGAAATCACCCAGCCCTAGTTTAAATATTCAGTGTACTCAAGATTTCACAACCTTTACACCAATACTGATCACCACCGTAAGAAATGGCTCCTTACCACAAACATGCGGATTGGTGCAACCCACACATGGACACCCAGAGAAGGGATCTTCAATATACTGAAGGCACTTCTTCACGCTCCGTATGAGGTGCAGACAAAGAGAGGAGACCATCGATTAATACCCTCTTTAAAAAGCCGCATTTAATAAATAAATTGTACTTACAAAAAGATGCTTCAAACAAACGTATAGACAATGCCAGCCGGCATAAACAAGTGCCCTTCCGTACTAGAGCTGCGTGGTGATGTCACTGCGTGTCCCCCAGACGCGTTTCATCATATATGACGTTCTCAATCCCATTGTAAGTACAATTTATTTATCAAACGCGGCTTTTTTAAAAAGGGTATTACTCGATGGTCTCCTCTCTCTTTGTCTGCACCTCATACGGAGCGTGAAGCAGTGCCTTCAGTATATTGAAGATCCCTCCTCTGGGTGTCCATGTGTGGGTCCTGAATATGAGGCAAAGACCATGGCTAGGTACAGATGACTGCTTGCTCTTTACATACCTCTGGTAAGGAGCCAATCCATATTTAGGTGGTGGGCACTTAAATCTATCACGGTGGTAGTGTTCAATATTATACCTAGTGTATATGGTATCACCCTTTGGTATTATATTTTTTTGCTACTGAGCCCCCAGGAATTTCCCATCAATAATTGGTGGAGTATCTGGGGATCTTGCTTGGACCTTTTCTCCAGAGTAAGGGCCGTGGCTGGGCTCAAGCCACCTGCACGACTTCGCCTGTTGTGTTTACTGGATAGAGCTGGGACAGCTGAATGCATGCTCCTTTTTTTTCTGGCAAGGGGCCAATATATTCTTAGGTGGTGGTCACTTTTATAACTATCACGGTGGTGGTGTCAGCTATCAGTTCTTGTGAATACGTTATCACCCCATGATATATTTGTGTTTGCTATCGAGCCATCAAGATTTCTCATTAGCAATTGGTGGAATACTTGTGGACCCTGTTTGGACCCTTTTTCAGAGTAAAGGCCACTGCTGGGCTAAAGCCACCTGCACGAATCCGCATGTTTGCGGTAAGGAGCCATTTCTTACGGTGGTGATCAGTATTGGTGTATAAGTTGTGAAATCTTGATTACACTGAATATTTGGACCCCCCTTTTTTGATATTGGACACTTCCCCCTAAATGTGGGTTACATCCTTGGACTTTTTCATCCTGATGTCAATCAGGGTTGTTCCTTAAGGAATTTTTTGGCGCAGTTTTTTCTTTATTACATAATCTAGGATTACACCTAGTACCCTGGCGTGAGGAGAGGGATTGATGGTTGCATTATTGATTTTGATGGAAAAGTCATGAAAGGGGTGCACGGGTGGGAGGATTATCAGCTCAGTTTTAGCGAGATTTCGTTTAAAGAAGTGGTGTAACATCCATGCTGATATGTCAGTTAGTAAGTTAAAAATGCGAAAGGAGACTGAAGGAGTGAGGTGAGGAGTAGAGAGATAGATTTGGGTGTCATCGTTGTAGAGATGATATTGGAAGCCGTGGGAGATGATCAAGTGACCAAGGGAGGAGGTGTAGATAGAGAAGAGAAGCGGTTGATGTGTTAATGAACATAGAATTGCATTAATTTAGGTATTTATATCTGTATTCAACAAGTAAAAAACGTATTGCTTACCTCCATGCTGCGGCCAGCTGGATCCCAACAATATTGTCGGGTTTCTTCCAGATCCTGGCTCAGCTGTGCACTGTCAGTGGATAGCAGGCAATAACCCGCTATCTGAGTCACAGGAGGACAAAATTATGTGTACTTCTGTGACCCAAAAAGGAAGTATGGCCATAAATTCTTTGGCCATACTTCTCTTAAGTTTTAAAAAGTATATATCTCTTATTATTATAATGTGCTGTATCTACACAGCTGTTCTGTATTGATATACACATAGGAACATAGTTGATCAAAAAAAAGACCAGCTAGTTCAACCAATAAAATAAATAAATAAATTGAAACCGTCCATATAAAGAACACAATTTTGTGAAGATTGTGTAAATTGTTGGATTGTAAACCGTAGAGAACTGCATTTTATATAAATAAAAGTGATTGAAATTTGAAGCTAAACACAAGCCAAAAAAAAATAAAAAATTCAGGCATTAATATTTTAAATTAAAAATCATTGTATATATTTTTTAAAGCAACTAAATCCCCTGTACAGCAGAGCTCAGAGAGTGAGAAGAAGATGCAATACAAGCATCCATTCAGACATGCTTCAGGGTTCACGTACTATAAAAAAAAAAAAACACACACAAACATTCTGTTGGGCAGAGATCATCATACTGCTGCTTCTCCTTTCCATTATCCAATCACAGACTGTTATGAGAACAAGCCCCAACTGTATTAAAAACTGCAGTAGAGCAAAGCCAGTTCTCCAGATGGCCTGTGCCATTTGGCAAGGCTGTAAAATTCTCAGGAATGAACAGAAATCTTGAACATTAAAAGAGAAGTTTGGGTTGTTTTTTTTTTTTTTCTGATAGTCATACTTACCTCAGTGGATGCAGCATCAGACTGATGCTGCATCTGTCCACCGACGTCTCTGCACTGAGAACCGAGCGACCGCTGATGGCTCGGTTCTCACTTCTCTCCGAGCAGAGCGATGTTGACTGTTAGTCAGCATCGCTTCTGCTCTACTTCTCCGCGCTCATTGAGCAGTGGAGGGGGGCAGATGCCTTCTCAGCGGCTTGCTGAGACTGCCATCAAATCAAGGCAGCTGACTGATCCAGACTTGGAAGTCGGGATGACACGCTACCCCGACTGATGGCAGGGACGTCAGCAGAGAGCGGACTTCAGACCGCTCTCCGCTGAAAGCGGGTCACAGGAGTGCAAAAAGAATTGCACTCCTGTGACCCAGAAGAAAAGCCCAGCCTAAAAAGCTCAGGCTGGACTTATCCTTTAATAGAAATCCATGGTGGGTAAATCAGCTCCCATTATGAATTTAATCTGTGTACTTAGCGGTTTGCATCGAGTTCAGCTTTAAGTCGCTCACAATTAGAAAAATGGGGAGATGGAATAGAATAAAATTATCAGTCCACTGTGTGCCCAGGGCTGAAATAACAGGGTTGCCTTTTTCAGATTCCTGCTGATCAGGTTTTCTGTGCGGTTTAGCAGCAGACCACCATTGCTAAAGGTTAAAAAAAAATATGTAACTGTCAAGGCCATTTTTCAGCATGGTGATAGATAGACTAACATTTACTGTCATGCAACACTGTACCCCAATAAATTTTATTTTCTTTATTTTTAAACAAATGTGCTCTTTATTTTTTACTAAATAAAAGGAAGAGCAGACAGCCGAAGACTGACAGTCACCAGCTCTCTGCTCACGGAGCTCTGAGAACCGAGCCATCAGCAGCGTTTGATTGCTTGGTTCTCAGAGTTAGAGCCGGCGGGGGGACCGATGCAGAATTCAGCTGAGCAAGTATGATAAAAAAAAGCAAATCCCATACCTCTTTTAAAATGTGTAGGTCATACACAGATCAGGAAATGAATGGGTAAATGTGCAGGATAAGGCAGGTGAAGGGTTAATATACAGCTAAGATGAGAGACAAGATGTAGCTGACATATACTGTAGAGGGATGAATGAAAGTAAAGGGGTGGCTGACACTACTTCTGGTATTGGATGGCACCGATACTACAGTAGTTTACACTAGTACTGGCGCAATGAGGAAGCTTTTACAGTGATCATGTGCTATAGAGACACTAATTGGCTTTTGTAAATATCCTATTTTTTTTTGTACCGTTTATTTATTTTATCTGAACTGTCAAATGGACAATGCTACTGCAGTACTGTATTTGTATAGGAATGCTAGAGGGCATGAAAAAATTATGTTTTAAACTGCCGCACCCATCCTCAGGGCTGCGTTATTCAGATGGACAGCAAGTCATTAAATAACAGCAATTTTTTTGGTGTGTTGCTGTTGGGGAGTTCCGCTCATTTCCTGTCTGGCTAAATGTTGTCAGCATGACAAAAAGTGAGCAGAAATCTCTAACAAAGCCACAGATGGCAGTACAAATCTGCTAGGGGTCTCAATCCTTCCCTACTATCCAAAATTAAGAAAAAATATGTTTTTGCTTCACGTACACTTTAAAACTTCACAAACTGATTGTTAGAATTTGTGTTTTCAGTGTGTCAGCATTTATTACCTGAACATTGAACATTGCTTCGTCAGGAACAGGTGGAGGAGGAAAGCTTCCAATAGAAGATGGGTGTGAAAGACTACTTGTGTCTTCTGGCGGTGGAGGTGGAGGCGGAGGAAAATCTATAAAAAATAAATACATTTTAGGTAAGCCAATTTTTTTTTTTTAAATCAACCTTAAATGCGGAATAGTAAAGTATCAAGTACATATCAAAGCTTTTCATAAATAATAATACACAGAAAGGTAACTACTAATGGGTCAAGTCATCCTAATATTTCAGCTTTTGACAAATTTGATAAAGTTGAAGAGCTCAATTTATTTCTCTGTCAAAATCTTTTGAGCCAGAATTCTTTGGACTTCATACCTGCTGACAGGGCCGGGACAAGGGGTGGGCAGGAGGGGCGGCTGCCCCTGGCGCAATGGTTTATTGCAGGGATGGGGGGGGGGCACCCAGACCCTAACCCTAAAGGAAAGGGGGCGCAGTTTGGCATCTTTGCCCTGGGCGCTTGATGACCTTGTCCCGGCACTGCCTGCTGATGCCATAACAAGGGGATGCCCCCTCTTCCTATTGAACATTTATTTTATATTATGAGGAATGTAACAGAAAGAGAAACAGCAGCATCCAATGATGGGTGAGAAGACCCAAAACGTCTCCGATCCCCAAAGTGGTCAGTCACACTTTTCAGTTTAGTATTCAGGGAGGTCACAAAGTAAGAGGCACAAAGGCGTTTGCAAATCCGTGAGAGGCCATGGTGGATATTTACAGTGGCAGGTCACAGGTTCTAAGGAACTGTGGGAGTCTGATGGAACTTTACACTAATTGGTCACAGATTACGACAGCCACAGGGCAGACGAGTGGTGTGCAATGTTTGTAGACACAGGCAAGAACGTAAAGGCTTTGGCATAGGTATGGGATTTATACAACAGTGTCAAAATGTTGGGCAGCATTATGTAGTGTGGATGTGAAATCTAGAATCCTAAAAAAAATATTGCTGATCAAGCATGGATTGGGGGAGTACAGCAATACATTTACACATTATTGTAATGTGCACACTTAAAAATTTCTGATATTACTTCTGCTTTAAACAATATTCCAGCCAGTCCTGTTTATTTTCTTACAACTGCTACAAACTGACAGATATGAAGCCTGTAATTATCAGCTAGTGGGTGGATTTGTTTGTATCTAAATACACTCTAACCACCTGCTATCTGCTCGTCAATTCATTAGAAATGCTGCCAAGCTGTATACATAGCTTGCACAGTAACATTTCATTAGAAAATTGTCCCTACCTGAAGTTTTTTTGCTTTTAAAATGGGGTTCTCCAGCCTTTCTACTGGAGAAACTTATGGCAAAAAGGATGTGAATTTAATTTTAAAAAAAAGTATGGTGGTCTAATTTAAGCAAATTCAAACCTAGAACTTTTTAATAAAAATAAAAAATGTAAGCAACAATCTAACTGGTGGGGGCACAACTTCCACTTTTCCCTTTTTAAACCTGTCAAATCTAATTTTAATAAAAAGACCACTATTGCGAAAATTACATATGTTGTATTTCGATAACAGTATGCTGTTAACAATTATACTTCTCTTTATAAAGCATGCAGACCAAGCTGTGTGGTAAAAGTGACAATGATGTCCGACAAGGTTCAGATGGTTATATCATCTTTAAAAGGGGGAAAAAAAATAATCTAGGTATGCATGCAATGAGGAAAATCTTTTTAAGACAAGTAAATTAAAGCAACACTTAAAGGCCCCATGCCTATGAGACTGTTGCAGATAGGCCACTGATGTCACACAGTGGTCTTTTATTGCGATCTGCTGTTAGGGAGCAGATTTTTCAACTGGACCTGGGGCTAAATTACAGACTAAAAAAGTAGGACAATTACAAATCTGTGTATTGCTGAAAACAAATTTTATCTATACTGTATACCTTGGCTGAGAAAGTCAATTGGGCTTTAACTACTGGTAATACAGTTATTAGCAAGAACATCTCCTGCTTCCTGAGCCTTATAACTGGATGTTCTGCCAAATTTCCATGTTGTCCATAACCTCTTTAATAAGGGAGGACTGGAAGCTATTGGCATGGGAGGCACACGCACAAATCAACTGGCATTTTCAGGGTAGGGAAAGTTTTCTGTGCACAAAACTAAGTGCACCATACAAAGCATGCCACAATGCCACAGTGACTGGTAGCCAGGGTTAAAAGGTAGATATTGTCTTACACAAAATGGATTATTGCAATTTACCTTTTTTAGCTATAGAATATACAAAATAGGGGAATGTAAGGAATGACTTGTAAATAAGGAAATACCTTCTAAGCTGAATAAGATTACAGCTACTTTGTGAAAAAAATCGACTTTTTTTTTTAGGCAACTAAAATGCCATCACAAAATAATCACCATCATTCTGCTTTTACAGAATTGCATCTGACACAGACTGCAGGTCCCACTATGACTGAGCACTTTATCAAAAAGTACTCTCCAGCAGGACCACCTACTGAAAACCTTCTAAACCTCCGCCCAGCCCTCCCCTGCAGTAGAAACATGAAAAGCACATCACATGTCCAACTATGCACTTATCAAATGTATCTGATCAAATTTTATAAGACATTTCATGTACAAGATTTTTTAGTATATCAAAAACATTTGGTGTCAGTGGGAAGTTGTGGAAGGCATCTGAATGGATGCTGGCCTGCATGAAACCATTCTGCTTTTGTTTAGCAGTGTGTATAGTGGAATGATCATCCTGAATAATGGAACTATCATGACTGTTTCACAGGGTATACCCAGTACTGGAAAATTGCCTCATATTCCTTTCCTGTTATGTGATCATGCTGAAAAATCTTCAGACCCAATTTCTTCCCCAAGATGCCTGCCCAAATGATTGATTACAACCCAGCAGATATTGTGGATTAAATACATCCAGATATATGGTGAAAGATGATACATCAGACCGTATAACCTTTTTCCACTCGTTATGGATTCAGCCTTTCTGGTCGTTACAACAGAATGGGGTTGATTTACTAAAATAGGTAGTGCAGTTTGTATGTGCAGCTGCACTCATTTTCCCCAGAGCTTAGTAAATGTGGTAAAGATCTGCTGAGTTCCATCATCCAAACACGTTCAAGCAAAATGCTTTTTTCTCTGCTTGCACCTCACTGGGTATTCTTTACAAAATGAAGCTTTACCACATTTATTATCCATCATTCCATATCATCAGGGTGGCATGTGATTAGCCCCAAATTTATTCTGCAGCAGGATAACAACCCCAAACATACAGCCAATGTCATTAAGCACCATCTTCAGTATAAAGAACAACAAGGAGTCCAGTAAGTGATGGTCTGGCCCCCACCGAGCCCTGATTTCAATATCGAGTCTGTCTGGGATCACATGAAGGGACTTCATGAAGAGAAGAATTTGAGGCAGCCTACATCCACAGAAGATATGTGGTTAGTTCTCCAAGATGTGGGGAAGAACCTACCTGCTGAGTTCCGTCACAAACTGTGTGCAAGTGTACCTAGAACAATTGATGCTGCTCTGAAGCAGAAAGGTGGTCAACGCCAAATATTGATTTGATTTATATGTTTCTTGTTCGCTCACTTTGCATTTTGTAAATTGATCCAAATAAACAATTTAAAAATATATATATATATATTTTTTTTTTAAAGCATCCTTACTTTACAGCATTTCTTAACACCTGCCTAAAACTTTAGCATAGTACTGTATATTCTTTGCATGCCAATTTTTTGGCTGTATACTCATTTAGGTAAGCCCTGATACGTTTATACCAGGTGAGTTAGGCATGGCAGCCTTGCAAGATCAGGCACACAAACTTTGATCCCTATGAGGGCAGTTCACACCACCATGATGCACTGGTGCCTTCTGAAAAAAGTACTGCATGTAGCAATTAATTTCAGGGCAGCGGCTGCGATGCAATATATCCCATTTCAACACCACTGTGTGAATAGAACTTAATGAAATGTAAAGTAAACCATGTACTTTGTCGGAATCTGTGAATCAACACTGCTTAATCCCAGTGCACGCCAGCAGCCAAGCGGTCAGCACAGCTTGCTGGGGTGAACGCGCCCTAAATGTAATAATAATTGTAATAATTTTTAGGTACTTTCCTATTGCCTACACAATATATTTTTTTCCTTCAGGTGCTGTCCTTTTTTCCATCTCCTCTTAGATCTTGAAGTTTTCTCCTGACATGTTTTATTTGTGATTTTTTGACTTGTAAATTAAGCTTATGAGGTATTTTGGTTATATGCCTACCCTTTGTAGGTCTTTAGGTTTAAAAGGTAGAGTAGTGAATACGCCGTGTGCACATTAGGCAACTTGTAATTGAGGATTAGTTTCTTTATTGAACAACTACAGGGCTCTCGGTCAAGCCAAAATATTAATAAACCTGAAACCTGAATATTTAAGAAATTAAAAAAGTGCGGTTTTGGCTTTCCTAGAAAAATACCTATGTGTGCACAATTATTGGGCAACTATAAGTGTGCAAACTTATTATGCAACTAAATGATTAATAAATATTTTTCCATCTCACTTGTTTATCATCATCTGTTAAAGTGAGAACAACAAACTACTCAAAATTTACAAATAAACATTTCTGATATTTAAAAAAATAAAAAATCTGTGAATATAGCCACCCTTTTCAATAACAGCCATAAAGTCTTCCATTCATGGAGTCTGTCCGTTTCTTGATCTGTTGATCAACTTTTTGTGCAGCAGCAAACAGCCTCACAGACACTGTTCTGAGAGGTGTAGATTTTCATTCACTGTCAATCTCCTATTTAAGAAGAGTCCACAAGTTCTTAAAAGAGTTTAAGTCAGGTGAGGAAAGGGGCCATGTCATTCTTTCATCTTTAAGTCCTTTACAGGCTAGCTGCGCAGTTGAGTACTTTGATGCATGCGATGGAGCATTGTCCTGCATAAATATCATGGTCTTCTTGAAAGATGCTGGCTTTTTTATGTACCACTGCTTGAAGAAAGTGTGTCTTCTAAAAACTGGCAGTAGGTGTGGGAGTCTATTTTGAGTCCATGTTCAACCAAAAAAGGTCCAACTAGCTCATCTTTAACCACTCCTCGACCGGCTCACATACATATACAATCGGCAGGTTGGCAGCTCTGCGCAAAACGATGTACAGGTAAGTCGGCTCCTGTAAGAGCCTTAGCAGGCGCGCGCCCCCACTGCACGGCGGAGGACACGATGCACGTGGCGATCATGGGCACAAGAGACAAAATGGGATCTGTGTATGTAAACACAAATCCTGGTTCTGTCAGGAGAGGAGAGACAGATCGTGTGTTCCCATTAGTTAGGAACAGTGATATGTCGCCACCTCTAGTCACGCCCATCCCCCCCAGTTAGAACACATTTAAGCCCTTGATCGCCGCTAGTGTTAACCCCTTCCCTGCTAGTGCCTATTTTAAGCTCTCATCGTTGTATAAATGTCAATGGTCCCAAGAAAAAAAAAAGTGTCAAAAGTGTCCGATCTGTCCGCCGCAATCCCGAAAAAAAAGTGCTGATCGCCACCATTACTAGTAAATAAAAAATAAAAATAAAATAAAAACAAATCTATCCCCTATTTTGCAGCCCCTTAATAACCAGAGCAATTTTCAGCTTTCGGTGCTCTCACATTTTGAATGACAATTACTCAGTCATGCAACACTGTACCCATATGAAATTTGTGTCCTTTTTTCACACAAATAGCTTTCTTTTGGTGGTATTTAATCACCGTTGTTTTTTTTTTGTGCTATAAGAGAAAGAAAGAAAAAGAATAAAAATTCTGTAAAAAAAAATGTTTTCTTCTTTGTTATAAAATTTAGCAAATTTGTATTTTTTCTTCATAAATTTTGGCCAAAATTTATACTGCTACATATCTTTGGTAAAAATAAGTACAAATTGGTGCATATTATTTGGTCTTTGTGAAAGTTATAGAGTCCACAAGCTATGGTGCCAATATCTGAAAATTGATCACACCTGAAGTACTGACGGCCTATCTAATTTCTTGAGACCCTAGCATGCCAGAAAAGTATAAATACCCCCCAAATGACCCCTTTTTGGAAAGAAGACATTCCAAGGTATTTAGAAAGAGGCATTGTGAGTTTTTTGAAGTTGTCATTTTTTCCCACAATTCTTTGCAAAATCAAGATTTTTTTTTTTCGTTCTTTTTTTTCCACAAAATTGTCATATTAGCAGGTTATTTCTCACACACAGCATATGCATACCACAAATTACACCCCAAAACACATTCTGCTATTACTCCTGAGTATGGCGATACCACATGTGAGACTTTTACACAGCGTGGCCACATACAGAGGCCCAACATGCAGGGAGCACCTTCAGGCGTTCTGGAGCACCCAGGCCAATTCTGACATTTCTCTCCTACATGTAAAAATCATCATTTGTTTGCTAGAAAATTACATAGAAATGTAAAACATTATCTATGTTTTTTTTAGCAAAGACCTTAGAGAATATAATGGTGGTCGTTGCAACTTTTTATCTCGCACGGTATTTGCGCAGCAATTTTTCTAATGCCTTTTTTACAGGAAAAAAATGTTTTGTGCTTAAAAAAAAAAATAAAAAAAAAAAACAGTAAAGTTAGCCCAATGTTTTTGCATAATGTTAAAGATGAAGTTACGCCGAGTAAATTGATACCCAACATGTCACCCTTCAAAATTGCACACGCTCATGGAATGGCGCCAAACTTCGCTACTTAAAAATCCCCATAGGCGACGCTTTAAATATTTTTACTGGTTACATGTTTTGAGTTACAGGAGGAGGTCTAGGGCCAAAATTATTGCTCTCGCTCTAACGTTCGCAGAGATACCTCACGTGTGGTTTGAACACCGTTTTCATATGTGGGCGGGATTTACGCATGCGGTCGCTTCTGTATGCAGACTCACAGGGACAGGGGCGCTTAAAAAAAAAAAAATGTATTGTTCATTTTACTTCATTTATTTTAGTTCGACAAGTTGTTCCGCCCCCAATTTTTTTTTGGATCACTTTTATTCCTATTACAAGGAACGTAAACATCCCTTGTAATAGGAATATGGCATGACAGGTCCTCTTTACAGTGAGATATGGGGTCAATAAGACCCCACATCTCACCTCTAGGCTGGGAAGCCTGAAATAAAACAAAAAAAACAAAAAACAATCTTGGCTTTGATCGTAGCGGTGAGTCAGTAGAAGCACCAGAGGGTGGCGGGGGGACGGGGACGGGGATGTCCCCTCTCGCCTCCTGTAAGAATGATCAAGCGGCAGAACAGCCGCTATGACTGTTCTTATGGTGTAGGGAATCGCCAGCTGAAAAAGCTAATATCTGAATGCCTGTAGCTGCACCCATCATTTAGATATCCCGCACAAAATCAAGGACGTCATATGACGGCTGGCGGGCGGGAAGTGGTTACTGCAGAGTATTGCAGGGTATGGCACAGTATGGCAGGGTATTGCAGAGTATTGGCAGGGTATTGCACAGTATGGCAGGGATGGCTGAGCAAGGGTGGATGGATGGCTGGATCTGTGACTGCAATTGTCACAAATCCAGCCCAAGCACTGCTGCCATGATCCGCTCTCTCCCCTCTCCTCTCACACTGTACCGATCGGTACAGAGAGGGGAGAGAGGAACCGGCGTCATCACATGACTCCGGTCTGTTTACAAGTGATCGCTCCGTCATTTGACGGAGCGATCACGTGGTAAACGGCCGCCATCAGCGGCGATTTACCGTGATCCGTGATGCGCTGGGTTCTCTGGACCCGGCGGTCACGGAGACTTCCGTGTGCGCGCCCCAGGGGGTGCGATTCTGGGAGGACGTTATACAAGGTCCTCCCAGAGTTAAGCAACCAACCTGCCACCGTTATTCGGCGGTGGGCGGTTGTTAAAAAATAAATAAAAAATTGGGGGATATTTATTATAGTAAAAACTAAAAAATCGTTTTGTTTTTTTTTTTCAAAATTATCGCTTTTTTATATAGCGCAAAAAATAAAAACTGCAGAAGTTTTCAAATACCAAAATAAAGCTATTTGTGGGAAAAAAAGGACGTCAATTTTGTTTGGATACCACGTCGCATGACCGCGCAATTGTCAGTTAAAGCGAAGCAGTGCCGTATCGCAAAAAATGGCCTGTCAGGAAGGGAGCAAGTGGGTAAAATAACCACCCTATACCAGTATGCCACCTCCACCTTGCTGGCTTCTGAGTCAAAGTGGAGCTCATTACTGATCCAGCCACAGGCCTGTCCATCTGGTCCGTCAAGAGTCACTTTTATCTCATCAGTCCATAAAATCTTTGAAAAAAAATCTGTCTTTAGATATTTCTTAGTCCAGTCTTGACGTTTCAACCTACCGTATATACTCGAGTATAAGCCGAGTTTTTCAGCACATTTTTTTGTGCGGAAAATGCCCCCCTCGGCTTATACTTGAGTCACCTTTTTGCGCCTGATCTCCCGGACTTTGGGGACCCGGTACCGGCCGACCGTAGGTCCCCTGGCCCCCAAACTTGGCACACATATAGCCTCACTCTTCCTCTACAAGTGTGCAAAGTTAGTTGTCCGGGGGACCTACGGCCCGGGGAGCACCGATTTTTCAAACCCGGGCACCCCTTCCATATACTCCCATGTTAAATGTAAGTCTAGGCATGGGCACAGTGAGGCATGGGCACAGTGAGGCTTATATTCGGGTCGGCTTATACTCGAGTATATACGGTATGTCTTGTTCAGTGGTGGTCGGATTTCAGCCTTCCTAACCTTGGCCATGTCTCCAAGCACTGAACACCTTGTACTTCTGGGCACTCCAGGTAGCTTGCAGTTCTGAAATATGAAACAACTGTGCAAACACCAAACACAATATTAAAGCGGACCCATCAGTCATTTCAACTTTCCATCTATTAAATCTTCTGCCTTTGTGGTTTTAACTTTGGATAAACTTTTTTTCTTTTAGTAAATACCTTATAGAGTCCATTTCCTGTTTCTTGTCTGGTAAAAAGCCTAGGCTTAGGACACCATGCACAGCGCTCTCTCCAACTCTTGCAAGAGTTTGCCAGGAAGGGAGGGGGGGAGAGTCATAAGAGGGCCAATGAGGGCTGCAGAGCTGGAGGTGAGTGTGTGTAAATCCAGGACGTGAACAGGCAGCAGCTTCATCTGCCCACAGTTAAAATGGTTGCAGCCAGACTCGGTGGAGGGAGGTTTCTGCAGCAAAATTTGGCAAGTACAGAATCACAGTATATATAAAATATGCAAAGTGGTTGGAGGGAAGCTTCAGAATGGCAAAGATGTTTTTATTACAAATTATGTGAGCAGACTGCAGTTCTTCTTTAAGTAGAGCAGAGATGCATCATTTAATTTAATGAAAAAAATTAAAAATGAAAATTGGCAGTCTGGATTTTTGTCTTGTACATTTTCAACCGATGACAAAAGCCATATAATTTTCTAGAGATAATAATCAGGTATCAGTCTGACTCCTCTAAAGTTAAAAACTCTGCACAGTCATCCAACAATCAACGTTTTAAGCCCATCCAATGTTGCAGCATTCTCATTTTCATAGGAGCACATTTAATTTACTTTATTGGGAACGCCAAAGTCATAAAAGGTTTTATATCAAGCAAAAATAACGCAGATTGCCCCATGCCAGCTGAAATATTGCATTTATGGATTTACTCTGTGAGAAAAGGTCACCAACTGTTTAAGTCTTGAACAGTTTTAATCATCCCCAAATTCTGCGAGCAGGATGAAAAAAAGGAAGCTCAGAACAAACAGCAGCAGGAACTCTAATTAAAAAGAACCAATTCAACTAATTTTATTTGCCATTAAATATTCAGGATTTGCTGTTTGACACACAAGGAATAGCAATTAGTAATTTTAGTGATGTGAGAATAGTTGGAGGCGTAATCAGTGAAAATGAACGAGTGCTCACAAGGTGAGATGATGCTTTATCTCTATCTGCTTCAAAACAAAGACTTCACACAACCCCAAACCTATTCCTTTAGAATAGGATATCACTTCCCTCAGTGATTGCAGTTCTTCATTGGGCAGCAGCAAATGAAAGGCCCGTCTCCCCAAAACAAACGTGGCCCATAAGTAAGCACACAACCTCCATCCACAATCGTTATGAATAGCAGGATTTTACCAGCCAAACCATTCCCTGCTGAATCTTCTTTCAGTGGTTAGTGTGAAGCTTAAAATACACAGCGCTATATTTTTAGAGTAGAATAAGTTAATTTAGGATCCTTTAAATTTCCCTTTTTGTTAAAAAATAAATAAAAATGTTCTGGCAAAAGGACAAACAAAATGTTTTAAGTAGGGTATTGCCTTGAAAATTGAGAAATGGTTATTTTTATAAGATCCAAAGTTAGACCACTGGGAAAATATAGGGTTACAGGGGAATGTACTCTACTGCAATGTGATAATAGTTCAGTGGTAGTCTATTATGGAATTTGGCTATGGGTAGCTTTGTTAAAAAAATCAGCTCTTGGTTAGCTAGCCAATGTCACATACCAAGCCATGTTATATTGCATACAGAACAGGGACACTATTTTCGAATGCAACCTTTTTGCGTTTCTGATTCCAACAGTTTACAGGCATTTCATTTTATGAAGAAAAAAAAATGGAGATTAATCTGCTAATTAGCCAAGGTTTGATACTCAAGTACTTTACATTATAGGTCGCAACAAATCTGTGTTCCATGGCCCAGTTATGAGGGAAACATATTTTGGGGAATTTTGAAGAGAGTTAGGGAGGGTTATAACCCCTCTGTTTTTGTGCCACTTGTGTCCCATTAAGGAAATTTTCCTTTCACATTGCAGAAAGTGAGAGGAAATCCCTCCAAAGTGAGGGAATCCCTGGTTGTCAAATGGATCACCGGGGACTAGTGTCCCCATTGAAAGATATCTCAGTCCATTCCTGTTCTGGGGACAACCCAGAACGGTTTTTTACTTTCACTTTTGCTTATAAAGACAAAAAAAGGCAAATGGAGGCTGAATCTACATAACGAGGCACATACAGCAATAAAAAAACTGACAAAATGTTTCCCCAGCTTACAAGCGGTTATAAAAACTGCCTGTTGCTTTCCACTCTGCGCCGCTCCCCAAAACTTGCAGTTGAGGAAGGGTGCACAGTAGAAGTCACACAAAAGATACATGACTGCCCACAAAAAGGTAAAAGGTACAAATGCATATTTCAAATGCTTGTTTTCAACCATTATAATGCTGCCATATGTAATACTTACTAATGTTGTTTTGGGAGCCACCAACAATCTATTTTGGAGGAGGAGCAGTGGAATGGATTGAACTTCTGTGCTTTGGAACAGCCTGTTAATGTTGAAGCATGGAACATCCCAATGCCAGGCTGTAGTTCTGGATGGGAGCACACTTATAAGGGTAGCTACAGCAGGGCTCCATTGTACCCTGCAAAGCAGTGTAGCCACCCTAAAAACAAATGACAGAACTGAAAATTCAGTAGGAAACTAAAAAGAACCAAGAGGCTACCAAACACAAGGAAGACATCACATTGAAAGTGCTAAAGTTTACTGCTGTAGTACATTTATTTGAAGGAAGGTTTAATAACACGAAGGAACCTTTTACTTCCATGCATACCATAATGATTTTTTTTGTACAAGAGTCTAAAAATGGGTATTCAAGGTAAGCAGCCATTTTATGGAATGTATTTTTATTTTACAAAAAAATACATTAAGATTAGATAAAGGAAAGTGCTGAGCAAACACAAACAAATGTCCGTGGCTGATTCTGCTGAAAGTTAGAGTGTATTGGAATACCTGTACTCATCTCTTGCAGAAAATTGTACAGACATGTGAAAAACAGGATGAATGTGCTGGCATTTCCTAATATTGCATAATATAATGGCTCAGATTTTATAAGGAAAGCTTTGACTGTGGCAAACTAAAAGCATAAGCAGCAGGGGAAAGGCACAATCCAGACCTAAAACGCCTGTACCCTATGAAACATAAAACATTTTGGTATTCCTGAAGCAACTGTTTACGCCATTAAAAAAAAAAAAAAAAAAAACACATGCCAATTCAAGTAATTTAAACAAACATGATTTTCAAGTGTAGAAGGAAAACTGGAAAGGGTTTAAAACGAGCATCCTTGCAGGTCAAGACAAAAATACAGCACTCTGCAAATGTCAAAAGTCAGATTTCTAATACAATAGAGATAGAGATAGAGAAGATAGAGATAGAGATAGAGAAGATAGAGATAGAGATAGAGAAGATAGAGATAGAGAAGATAGAGATAGAGAAGATAGAGATAGAGAAGATAGAGATATAGAGAGAAGATAAAGATAGAGATATCTATCTCTATCTATATTAGAGGTCGGCAGATATTTGGCCATTTTTGATAAATCGGCATCGGCCGATTATCAAAATTAGGCCGATATTTTCACACTGACCGCCGCTCATTCTTCCTTCTCCACACTCAGTGGCTCTGGCAGCATCAAGCGCCACGCTGAGTGTGTGAGCAGAGAGGAGAGAGAGAGACAGAGAGGAGCTGTCAGCTTGATGTCGGGGTGGGCGGGACCCGGCAGCTAAATTACAGGGGTGGGCGGGACCCGGCAGCTAAATTACACCAGCCAATGATTGGGCTGCTTTAGAAAGGGGGCGGGGCCACATACACATAGCGACCCACCCAGATACCATCCCATTAGCTGGTGTAATATAGCTGCTAAGTCCCACCCACCCCGGCCGGGTCCCGCCCACCCCAACATCGAGCTGACAGCTCCTCTCTCTCTCTCTCCCCTCTCTGCTCACACACTCAGCGCGGCGCTTGATGCAGCCAGAGCCGCTGAGTGTGTGAGCAGAGAGGAGAGAGAGAGGAGCTGTCAGCTCGATGTCGGGGAGGGCGGGACCCGGCCGGGGTGGGCGGGACCCAGTAGCTATATTACACCAGCTAATGGGATGGTATCTGGGCGGGTCGCTACGTGTATGTGGCCCGCCCCCTTTCTAAAGCAGCCCAATCATTGGCTGATGTAATTTAGCTGCTGGGTCCGCAAAATCAGTGCCACCAGCCAGTGCCACCCGCCACCGCCAGCCTGCGCCGCCACCACCAGCCAGCGCCACCCGCCGCCACCACCAGCCAGCGCCACCCGCCAGCCAGTGCCAGTTCCAAACCGGTGCCAACTGTCAGTTCCAAACCAGCGCCAACTGTCAGTTCCAAACCAGCGCCAACTGTCAGTTCCAAACCAGCGCCAACTGTCAGTTCCAAACCAGCGCCAACTGTCAGTTCCAAACCAGCGCCAACTGTCAGTTCCAAACCAGCGCCAACTGTCAGTTCCAAACCAGCGCCAACTGTCAGTTCCAAACCAGCGCCTCCTACCAGTTCCACACCAGTTCCACCTGCCAGTTCCAAACCAGTTCTACCTGCCAGTGCCAACTGTCAGTTCCAAACCAGCGCCATCTGCTAGTGCCAATCAGTGCCATCAGTCAGTGCCATCTGTCAGTTCCAAACCAGTGCCACCTGCCAGTGCCAATGCCATCTGTCAGTTCCAAACCAGTGCCATCTGTCAGTTCCAAACCAGTGCCACCTGCTAGTGCCAATCAGTGCCACCTGCCAGTGCCAATAGTTCCATCTGTCAGTTCCAAACCAGTGCCTACTGTCAGTTCCAAACCAGTGCCACCTGCTAGTGCCAGTGCCACCTGCCAGTTCCAAACCAGTGCCACCTGCCAGTTCCAAACCAGCGCCATCTGCTAGTGCCAATCAGTGCCTCCTGCCAGTGCCATCTGTACTGAGGACATCAAGTGTGTGCTAGAGTGACGGGAGTAAGCAGGAAGGAGTGGAGTGGGTGAGGTTTTTTTATTTTTTTTTAATCGGCCACAAAAAATCGGCATCATATATCGGCCGCCCAAATTTCTAAATATCGGCATCGGCCAGAGAAAAACCCATATCGGTCGACCTCTAATATATATATATATATATATTTTTTTTTTTATTGCATTTGTAGATTAAACTAGATCATATTGTCTGTATATTGGTGTACAAAAGAATAGATCCTATACCAAGATTTCTGCTGTAGTACTTTAGCTATACTATTGTAATCAAAGCTTTTTATTATTAGACAATTTACTTAAAAGGATGTGCACATTATATGGGCCCTGTACTATGACACTCAAAAGGGAACTGATCTGAGGATGTGACCAAGACATTCCTCATATGGTCATTTATAGTGAAACCATATACTACATGCTGTTAATTTGCCGTAACAGCAACCATTCTGGGTAAATGTTGATTAAGGAACCAATGTCGTAAAAATAATGAACTCCTATTACAGTAAAAATAAAATGCAGAAGTGAGAATTATGAGTTGTCAGGTATTTGTGTGAATAGGAAAAAAAGATTTTACTGCAAAACTACACTTTATCAGCATGAACTTAACCAATTGTCAACCGCCCACTGTCAAATGACGGCGGGCGGAAGACCCTGTTGTTCTGGGCGGACGTCATATGACGTGATCGCCTACAGAAGCCACTAGGGGGCGCGCACGCGCCCGCCGCATCACTGGGGACCCGATGCGCGTGCCCGGCGGCCGCGATGGCCTCCGGGCACCCGCGATTGCCCAGTAACTAAGCAGGACCGTGGATCTGTGTGTGTAAACACAGAGATCCACATCCTGTCAGGGAAAGGAGACCGATGGTGTGTCCCTTGTACATAGGGACAACCATCGGTCACCTCCCCCAGCCAGTCCCTTCCCCCCACAGTAAGAATCACAATCTAGGGAACACATTTAACACCTTGATCGTCCCCTAGTGTTAACCCCTTCCCTGCCAGTCATATTTATACAGTAATCAATGCATTTTTATAGCAGAGATAGCTATATAAATGTGAGTGGTCCCAAAAATGTGTCAAAAGTGTCCAATGTGTCCACCGCAATATCGCAGTCATGATAAAAATCGCTGATCGCTGGCATTTATAGTAATAAACAAATAAATGCTATAAATCTATCCCCTTTTTTGTAGCTGCTATAACTTTTGCGCAAACAATCATAATACACTTATTGCGATTTTTTTTACCAAAAATATGTAGAAGAATACGTATCGGCCTAAACTGTAAAAAAATGTAGTTTTTTTTTAGATTTTTTTGGGGATATTTATATAGCAAAAAGTAAAAAATATTGAATTTTTTCCAAAATTGTCGCTCTATTTTTGTTTATAGCACAAAAAATAAAAACCGCAGAGGTGATCAAATACCACCAAAAGAAAGCTCTATTTGTGGGGATAAAATGATAAAAATGTCATTTGGGCACAGTGTAGCTGAAAAATGGCTTGGGCAGGAAGGGGGTGAAAGTGCCCTGTAGGCAAGTGGTTAAAAAAGAACATCTTACTATGCAGAGATTAGAATCACTTAAAAAAAAAAGAAAACAAGTGCTGCTTTCAAATATGGGTGGTATCTGCACTGAATATAGAACACAGTAAATGCGCTTACTAAAGTCTGTATCTTCTAGCACTAGCATCTGCAATATGTGAAGATACTGAGCAACTGAGCAACAAGATTATGCCTTGTACACACAAATGTATTAGATTTGTCAAAGGAGTCTTCCAAACAGACGTAGGTAATCAGACTGTATGTCATACATTGGTAACAGCTGGGGGGTTTACACAAACTCTGCAGGTTTCTGTGACCCCTGGAACTGTGTAACCCCCACCACGCTTCGCAGGATCAGCTGTCCCACCCTACAGGCCCATGACCCAGCATGGCAGGTGTCACTGGATGGAGGGGAGGTAGACCAGCTTATATCCATTTGCTGATCTCCACTAGCTGCAAAGAACATGAAAGCGACGTCCCTTATGTGATATAAGGTAACTTTTATTGAAAAAAAGTGGGAAGAAATAAAGTTACACCCAAGCACTACGAAACCCCAAAACAAATTCTTAGCCCTCCCACCCCCATTTGCACACATACAAAAAGGTAAGCACACCCATCGGGGCCACCTACGTATGAAAATGTCACTCTTCCAAATGTTAGATATCGCTGTGAACACTGAGTGAGGGCAATCATTTTAGGGTCAATATTCACAGTTAACTCCAAAGTAATAACCTGTAGGGGCTTTAAAAGCGTCTCACATGGAAAATATAAGGTCCCAAAGTTTGTTGTGGTTTTGCAGCAGCACACAATTTTAAAGCTTGGCATGGGTATTCACTTGACACAACCTCATATTTTACCTACTACCACCATTTTATTCTCCAGGGTATCTGCTTTCAGAGAATATACGTTTCTGAGTTTTAACTAAACTTCATGTCAGACTATTTTTTAAACTTACAAAAAAAAAATCTGTCAGCAAAAGGGTTAAATCTTTACATCAAAGCCTTATAAACATGTCTCACACAGAATACAGCACTGAGCTGGAGCATTGTGTGCATAAGGCATGTAAAATTCATGTTTTCATGGGTGTACAGGGCTTGAATAGCGGAGTATATTTTAGCCTGTGAAGTCAAATTTGGATGACTGCCTTCAGGTAAGTCCACTGAATACTATCAAATGCTCTCTCTACATCTAATGAGAGAAGCAAGGAGGGAGCATTATGATATTTCGCCCATTGTATGAGGTCAATGAAGGTCTAGTGCCATCAGAGGTCTTTCATCTAGGAACAAAATCTACTTGGTCCGGGTGTACTAATAGGAGGTGTAAATTTAGTAAGGTGAGTGGCTAGAAGGTTAGCATATCATTTTGTATCTTTTTTTTACAGCGAAATGGGCCAAAAGTGGGTGGTGTTAGATTTCCATCGGTTTTGAGATGATGATTAAGGCGTCAAGGGATTCTTTGGTACAGGAACCCTGGTCTGCCATATTGTTAAGAGTTGCAGAGGTGTGGGGCTAGGGTGTGTACAAAGGATTTGCCACATTTGTTTATGAGTCCATCTAGGCTGGGGACTCGTGTAAAGGTAGGGCTGCAATTTCCTTAGAAACTTCCTCTGGTGAGAACAGAATAGATAGGCTTTGGAGCTGTCCAGGAGTCAAAGTGGGTAGGCGGACAACATCTAAAAATTGTTGTATAGCTTCTAATGTAGGAGGAGGAGAAGCTAGGGAGTCTTGAAAATTGTAAAGTTTGGTGTAGAGATTGCAAAAAATTATTCAGCTATGTCTTAAGAGTTGAGAGTATTGGGATCCTACTGGTCAGGCAGAATGGGGATTTTGGAAATGGTCAGTTTCTGTTTATATTGTTTAGCAAGGAGGGCCCTGTGTTTGTTATGCTAAGAGTAGAAATTGAGACCGAGCCTTTTAATGAACAAAACCATAGCTTTTTTGAAAGTTTGCATTGTGTTGGTCACACGGATTCACAAAGCTTTGCAAGAAGGTCAAACTTAGATTTCAGGTTTCCAGGGATCTTGGGAAACTAGTTTGGAAAATAATGGAATCTCCAAGGTGAAGGTAACCTAGAGGCAGTGTTTGAGAGAAGAAGATCGATGGATATTGGAGCATGATCAGACCAAGTCATCAGTCCAATTTGGACAGTAGTGATTTGTTGTGAAGTATAAGTGTCAACAAGGAAGAGATCAACTCTGGAGTAAACATTGCATATGCATTAGAATAAAAGGTGTAGTCTTTCGCTGCCATGGGTGCATCACCCTACATAAAATAGATCTTCTGAAGAGTGAAGAGACAATAGGAGGGTCTGGTGGACTGCGTTGGTGGAGTCTATAAAGCCTCTACCACTTCAGTAAAGTCCCCACAGACTATTACAAAATTGTTCTGATATAATTGTAATTTGTGTATAAGGGATTGGGAGAAAGTTTTCTGATGGGTATTAGGCGCATAAATATTAACCAATCTAATGGGAAAGTTATTCAGAGACAGGATGAGAAATTGGCCCCTTGGGTCTGCTTCCAAATTATGAAGTTGAAAGTCAACTGTGTCCCCAATTGCGATCATTCCTCTTTTATGCTTAGAGCCTGCACTGGAGAAAAAAGCATGAGGAAATTTAAGAGATTGACATTTGGGCATTTACGTTTGGAAAAATGGGTTTCTTGCAGGCATAGAACATTACATTTTTGGGCCAGGGCTTCTTTCCAAAGCATTGACCTCTTAAAACAGCTATTAAGCCCTATGGAATTTAGAGACGTTATCTTAAGTGAGATCAGGATGATAAAGAAATGCTTTATAAAGCACCAGGAGAACATAGAAAATGGAAAGATAGAGATCCTTTATCCGCGATTTACACACCATAAATGTTAACTGAAAGTATGAAACACAAGATAAAGACCAGAGTGCATAGTTCGTACCAGCTTGTGGAAAGAGAAGGAGCAGAAGAATCATTACAAACAAGAAAAACAATTACGGTAAGTAACAAACGTGCACAGCATGCAATTCCTTGGGAATGAGTAGTTTATTGAAAACTAAAAGGCAGGCAGCCACAAAGACTGTCAGTACTTGTAGTTTTTCATTCACAGAACTTTGTACAACTGTGGGTATAGATTTGGGTATATGGGATTGTACGATATATTTTTTTTTTTTATGGTTGAACTGGATGGACTTTGTCTTTTTTCAACCTGACTAACTATGTAATGATGTGGCCGGGCAGTTCCCCACAAGACCGTGTTATTTTCAAACAGTGACAGCGGGCGCCCAGAGAAGATGCCTGCTCGCTGTCATTTTGGGGGAGAGGCTGCAGCTGCTGGAACATTTACAGGACTTTGGGAACAGGTTTCACCCTATTTAAGCATGTTCCCGCTCCTGCAACTGCTCGATGATTCGCTGCCTCGTGGCTTGTAGTTCTCAATGAACAGTGTGAAACTGCCTGATAGTCTGAAAGACTCCTGCATGGCAGATCGTTGGTGTAAAAAAAAAAAATTCAGGCTCCTTAAAAAAATAAAAATCATAAAAATGCTATTTTTTTTTACCTGAAAAAAATAAAAATAAAATGTAAAGTCCTGAGCTCGCACAAATGGGGTTATATGGAGCCGAGACTTATTTAGCCCAGCAGAGGAATTGGGCTTGATTTCAGAGTGATGACTCTGCATGAAACAAACAAAGCTGGAAGAAAGGCAAATATTACAGCAAGAGCGTTTTTTTTTTTTTTTTGAACTACAGGCGGACAAACATCCGACTTACAAACTACTCCTACTTACAAAAGTAGGGAGACAACAGGAAGTGAGAGGAAATCTACCCCTAGGAAGGGAAATTCTCTCCTGTAAGAGTCAATATGGGAAAAAGGTGTCTCCTCTCCACTGATATCACCAATCCTTGTTTCACTAATAAGCCCAAGTTTTCAAAATCCAATTGTCATTGGGACAGAAAATGAGGTGAAATCTTCTGAACAGGGGCACAGACAGCAAAACAAATGTTACAGGGGTGATGATAACCCTTCCCTGTGTTATTCAAAAAACCTAAAAATAGTTTTTTTTTGGCTGGAGCTACACTTAAAAAAATGTACCTGTTCCAAATTACAAACAGATTCAACTTAACAAACCTACAGTCCCTGTCTTGTTTGTAACCCGGGGACCGCCTGTACCGGTAATTCAGGGAAATTTAAAATCAAGAATTAAAGCAATATGCTTGGGCGGGGGGAGGATATCACATGTATATAACACCATATGCCAAACTTCTGAATCTAAAAAGGTAAGGATATTTAGGTTTGTAAGTCACAAGTTCTTGTTTTATTTTAAGAGCCATACAGAGCTTTACTCATTAAGAAAGTTTTAGCTGCGTGTGTAACCCGAGCTTTAGCCAATCTTGGTTAGCAAAAGGCTTTTTCAGAAAAGCTGGTAAGGCTGGGTTCACACTGGTCCGACAAACGCTCCGACATTGAGTGGTCATGTCGCATGATGTGTGAAAATCAATGTTTCCCTATGGGAGCCGTCTTAACTGGTCCAAAACATGTCAGTCCGACTATGAAAATGCTCCCTGTACTACTTTGGTCTGACTTTGATCCTACTTCAGCCCATTGAATATCATTGAAGTAGGATCCTTAACCTAATCATCCGACTTTTGACATCCGACATGGTGATTACAGCAGCAGTAAAAGGTGTTTATCTCACACTGGGATTGTTTTGATTGGTCAAAGGAAAAGTCAGACTATCACAAAGTTGGATCAAAGTAGTATCCTGTTCATTCAAGTAGGATCCATGTAGGACCGATGTAGGACTGATGTCGCAGAGCAAAGTAGGATGAAAGTCGTATGACTGTCGTGTCGTATCAGTGTGAACCCAGACTTAGAGTTAGCCTTTATAAACATCAAAAGAAGATAGGAATTGTAAATTACATGCAATATTTCAGATTTAATGGACCAAAATTTAAAGTTTTAAAGTGATTTTTGTGAATACATTAATGGCAATATATACTAAATGTTTTCCATTTGCTTAACAATAAACTTTTAAAATCACTGTATAAACAAATCTGAATGGCTGAAGAGTACTCAGTCTGACTCAATTTTGTTTTAGGACCGGGACAGGAGGGTCTCGTCCTGCACCCAAAATAAAGCACTGTATACCTTATTTGGCTGAGGCTACAAACAATTTATACAGTGCTCCCAGCTGCAACGGTGAATGAAATAGTTTGTTTGGACCAGTCTGGCCAAAATAACTATTTAAAGTAAAATTAAACATGGAGATCAGCTTCAGCACTGGTTCACATTGATGCAATTTGGCATGCGATTTGACCTGTAAAAACGCATGCAAAGTCAGCGGCAACCGCCGGCAATGGCAGGCAACCGATTTCCAAAAGTAGTTCCTGTACTACTTTTGGCGATTTCGGGGTGCAATTTCCATTGACATCTGTGTAGAAACCCGCACAGATGTCTCTGAAATCACCCCCCCCCCCCCGAAGTCAGGACTTACATGCAGGAATAAAATGGTGCGAGTTCAGCTGAACTTGCACAATTTCATTCCTGCAGTCAATATGAACCTAGGCTTAACATTGCAATCAATTCACACCTATAGAAAAATAGAGAAACACTACACGTGTTTTGTGTTCTTAAAATCTGGACTGTAACACAAAGCTGTCTGGTGCTTTCTCTGGCTGAACATCTAAAATATGAAATGCTAGGATTATAGTTTGGGTGGATCTCTCTAAACACACTGGCACAAAATGGATAAGCCTAACCACACATCTGCCTTAGACAGAGAACTAGATTGTGCTCTAAAGGGGTTTTGCATTCCGATAAATGTAAAAATGTAAAGCTTGCTGAAAAACACTTTATGGGAGTAACAGATAACGTCAATGATTGTAATCTGTCATTTTTCACACTGTTTTGTATGTTCATGCTGCAACTGAAAACAAAGCTAATATTCCATTACCTGAAGCAGCAAATGAAAGAGGAGCAGTTCACTTTACAATGCATTTAACGCTGAACTCCCCACTTCAAAGTCAGTCTTGCTCCAATCCTGTAAATAAAATGCTTACCAACTTCACTGTACACTGAGCGTTTTACAAGCTGCAGCAAGTCATAGAGCCTGCCTCATCCAGCACAACTGTGTCTGGGCTGCCGTTTCATTCATTTTAGTTTCGGAACTCAATCAGCACCGCATAGGAGTGTTAGTTAGGTGGCATTCACCAATGAGGGCATTTTGATATTTGCATAACTCCTCCCAAAAACCAGCATTAAACAGAAGCAATGATGACATAATTGGCTATGAAATAAGAAAAGTGATAAAAACAGAAAAGGTTCATTTAAAAAAATTATTAGCATGTTGATGAGGGGGGGGGGGGGTCTACCAGGCAAGGCAAAATATATACAGATTAAACATCAGTTTAACCTGTTTTATGCACATGTATACAGGTAACAAAGTATTGGCAGACTCAATATTGTATTAACCTATTGGCGCCGGCTGCAAACATGCAGCCTCTCGGCCAGTGGGCCTTGGCTTTTTGCGTGCTTTAGCGCAAACACAGCAGTGCCAAGATCACACACATGCAACCGTTACCGGTGGCTATCAGAACGTTCCTGATCGCTGCCTGAGACCGGGAGCTTTCCGATTATGTGACAGCCAATCACGGCGCTCACATGACCCTAAACCCCCCCCCCTCGGCATCTTAAACCCCTTAAAGGGCCAGGAGGTGCTGGCTCCAAGGGGTTAAGGAATAGGCCACCATTCTATGCTGCTGCTAGACTAAAATGTATGTTTTAACAATTAATAAGTACATTTAAAAACCTAACTGGCTGCCATTTTTTTAATGCATAACTTTAACAACCACGAATACATACCTTAATCCATGGTCATACCATTTTCTGCCCTGTGGGTACTGGTTGTGATGACCAGTCTGCTGAAGCCACATGTGAACATATATGGGGGCAACATAAAAAGGTGGACTATGCTTTCAAGAGAGATTTATGGAGCATTAGACATTTTCTAAAAGAGAGCACAGCAGATGTAGTTTTCTTTCAGACTAAAATGTTCCTTTTAAAGTAAATGCCATCTTTACAAAAAAGGTGCCCAAGGTGAATGCTGATGTATAAGCTTGTTATTATACCTACAAGTACCGGTACCTATTTAAATCCTAAAATTAAATTCCTGGCTTAGATGTACATTTTAGATAATCTGGTCTAGCACTAAAACTGTGGCTCATGCAGGTGTATACATATTTTCTAGATCTTAAATTACAAAAATAAAATATTATTAATAAAAAGTAGGGCCACATGGGAAAGAGTAATATTAGATACTTCACAAAAGTGAAATGGAATATGGAAATTTGCTAAATAAAGTAACCAACTAATCAGTTATCTGTTATCCTTACTGCTTATGGAAGTTGGAATTGGTTGCAACAGGTTCATCTACATTTGATGACGCATTTAGTATATTTTAAAAAGGAGTGTTCGGTATTATTCCTCAGCCAATATACTGTACATACAGCTATATATTTACCAGCAGCATTATCTTTGTCCTTTACAGTGTGTTTACATTAAATAAGCCTACAAGTTACTCTAACAACTAAATGTAAATATACAAGCTGAACACAAATACACTTGAATGCAAATGGCAAAATACAATTTACTAATTGTGGTTTCAAGCATATTCAGAAATTGATTCTACATCATATGTGAGGACATAAGGTTACTCAGTGGACACAGCGTAGGCGCTGCCGGAAAATTTTCTAAAGAGGGTTTTTTTTTTCTGGTCTTTACAGTGATTTAAGGCAATTTTGCAGAAGTTTCGCTTCGAGAAGTGGGTCTTCCTAGGCAAGACAGAGGAAGCTGGTACAGTCTGATTTCCTGAACACTCAGAATTCAAACCCTCTAGGACCTGTTTATAGTCAAGGGAGTATCTTTAGGAAACCTTTACTGTTATCACAGAAATTTCACTTACAGAAAAGGTATTGCAAGAACAATATGCAGAAAGCTGGATGTTAAAATAACAAAATAGAAAGCTCATGTTTTGTGTTTGGGTTTAAAGAAAACAGTTTTGCTTAAAAATACATCAAAAATTTCTATATAAGCTATATTATATGTGAATATGTTTCCTATTAATTTAAACTGCAACCAGATGAGATTTTCTCAATAATGGAGTATTTATAAAAAAAACAAAAAAAAACCCTCCTTTACAGTATTACAACAGTAAAAGAATATTGATAATCTACGGTGTAGCGCTGTTAGAATACGTAAAGGTATAAACCAAAATTATGAAATACCTGAAAACCCAAACAATAGGATTATAAATAACATTTCCAATAGGTGCACAATGAATGTCAGAAAATAAAAATATTCAGTCTATGAAGAAATTGCTTCCAATAAATTGGTGATGGTATCCATCCTTAAAGCGGTGTTCCACCCACTTTATAAACTTCATCTCAATCTATATATCACTGGCTATATTTTTTTTTCTGTTAGCTTACCATGATTGTAAGCTTTTCCATATCGCTTCTGGCTTCTCCCACCCACGGATATCCTGTGCCGCACTGTCTCCAGGGAGCTTTGTGTCACAATTCCCAGGTGTCAGTGTGGCTCGCCGCCGCCACTCATCATCGCGAGATTCGAAAAATAGGATTTTTATAACAGCTTACCTGTAAAATCCTTTTCTTGGAGTACATCACGGGACACAGAGCGACATAGTCATTACTAATGGGTTATATAGTTACCGTCAGGTGCTGGCACTGGCAACTTCCAAAACCGGAAGTACCCTCCCCTATATAAGCCCCTCCCATCCGGGAGCACCTCAGTTTTGTAGCAAAGCAATAAGTGTCCCCAAAGAGGGGCGGGAGCTCTGTGTCCCGTGATGTACTCCAAGAAAAGGATTTTACAGGTAAGCCGTTATAAAAATCCTATTTTCTTTCTCGTACATCACGGGACACAGAGCGACATAGTCATTACTAATGGGATGTCCTAAAGCAATGCCAAATGAGGGGGGGGATACACCATATATAAGCTGAGCGCTATCAGACATGAGGATCTTTTGCGGCCTGCAACACACTGCGCCCAAAGGCGACATCCTCCTGACTTCTAACGTCCACCTGGTAGAACCTAGTAAACGTGTGTACCGAAGACCATGTTGCGGCCTTACAGATTTGAGCCAGGGAGGCCTGGTGATGCACTGCCCATGAAGTTCCAACTGCTCTTGTGGAGTGCGCCCTAACTTTGAACGGAGGCGGTCTCTTTCTCAAGCCATAGGCTTGTATAATGACTTGTCGAATCCACTTGGCTAAAGTAGATTTTGACGCTGCCTGACCCTTTCTGGGGCCTTCCGGCAGAATAAATAAAGTATCCGTTCTGCGAATCTGAGCAGTGGCTTTTAGATAAGCTTTAACTGCTCTTACTACATCCAAAGAATGCAATAACTTTTCCTCTACCGAAGTAGTCTTAGGAAAAAAAGAAGGAAGAACCACATCTTGGTTCAAATGAAAACTCGATACCACCTTAGGAAGAAAGGCTGGATGAGGACGTAACACTACTCTGTCCTTATGGATAACCAGATATGGCTCCTTACAGGACATAGCTGCTAATTCCGATACTCTTTTAGCCGAACAAATGGCTACTAGAAAAATCAATTTCCTGGTGAGAAGCACTAAGGAAATATGCTGTAATGGTTCAAATGGTTGTTTCTGTAGAACCGACAGAACCAAGTTTAGATCCCATGGACATATGGGAATATTAACCGGAGGACTAATACGCATCACTCCTTGTATAAAGGCTTTGACTAGTGAATGCGAAGCCAAGGGCCTTTGAAAAAATATTGACAAGGCCGAAATCTGACCCTTGATAGTACTCAAGGCAAGCTTCCTATCTACAGCCCATTGTAGGAAGTCCAGAATCCTACCTATTACGTATTTACGTGGATGCCATTTCTTGGCTTCACACCAGGCGATGTACGCCTTCCAGATTCTATAGTAGATCTGCCTGGATACCGGCTTCCTGGCATTGATCATGGTAGATACCACAGCATTAGAGAGCCCTCTCTTTTTTAGAATGTGGGCTTCAATAGCCAGGCCGTCAAACCTAGGGCTGGTAAGGAAGGGTGGTATATCGGTCCCTGCGAAAGCAGGTCCGGACGATGTGGGAGGGTCCAAGGACTCCCCACAGACATTTTTACAATCTCCGCGTACCATGCTCTTCGGGGCCACGCTGGAGCCACCAGAATCACTGGTTTCTTTTCTACCCTGATTCTGCGGAGTAATCGAGGTAACAATTGTGGCGGTGGGAATGCATATATCAGCTTGAACTGATCCCAAGGGAACACTAGGGCATCCGAGCCGCACGCTAGGGGATCCCTTGCCCAAGAGACAAACCTGTCCACTTTTGTGTTGAATCTGGATGCTAGCAGATCTACATCCGGTGTTCCCCACCGCTGACATATTGTCCGGAAAACCTCGGGATGAAGGGACCATTCCCCTGGGCATAATTGTTGGCGACTTAGAAAGTCCGCCTTCCAATTCTCCACCCCTGGAATGAATACCGCAGATATGGCTGGGACATATCTTTCTGCCCATCTCAGGATGTAATTTACTTCCCTTTGGGCTGCACGACTCCTGGTGCCCCCCTGACGATTGATATATGCCACTGCTGTGGCATTGTCTGACTGAACTCTGACAGGGGACCCTTGGAGTTTGGATGTCCATGCTACTAGGGCATACCGGGCTGCTCGTATCTCTAAGAGATTGATGGGCAGGGCCTTTTCCGCATCCGACCATCTGCCCTGGAGAGACCATTGCTCCAGTACTGCTCCCCAGCCTATAAGGCTGGCATCTGTAGTGACCACCTTCCAGGAAATCGGACTGAAGGATTTCCCTCTTTCCAGATTCTGGGGAACCAACCACCAGCGGAGGCTCCTGCGAACGGAAGGGGACAAGGACATTGGTAAGTCCAGAGCCTGAACTTTTTTGTTCCAGGCTGACAGTATGGCCCTTTGCAACTTCCTTGAATGGAATTGACCGTAGGGTACTGCTTCGAATGATGCCACCATTTTTCCCAGCAGCCTCATGCACAGGCGTATGGATGGCTGTCTTTTTGAACCCACTAAGTGGATCAAATCTCTCAAAGACGACCCCTTTTCTTGAGGCAAGAAAATCTTTCTCTGGTCTGAATCCAGCCTTAGCCCCAAGTATTCCAGACTTTTGACTGGTTTTAGGGCTGACTTGTCTCGGTTGATAATCCAACCGTGATATTCCAGATACTTGATTGTCTCGTGAACAACCACTTCTAGTTTTTCCACTGAGTGGTCTATCAGCAACAAGTCGTCTAGATATGCCATTATCGTTACACCTCGTGTTCTTAGATTGGCCAATAATGGGGCCAGAATTTTTGTGAACACTCTTGGTGCTGTGGCCAGACCGAAGGGTAAGGCTCTGAACTGAAAATGGCGCCCTTCTACCGCAAAGCGTAGAAATTTTTGGTGGGCTGGAAAGATGGGGATGTGCAAATAAGCATCTTTGATGTCGATCGAGGCTAACCATTCCTCCCCTTGTAGGGCAGTGGCTACCGATCGGATCGACTCCATCCGGAAAGTCCTGATATGTAGGAATTTGTTTAGCCCTTTTAGATTTAATATGGGCCTCACGTCCCCGTTTGGCTTCGGAACTGTAAAGAGGTTTGAGTAAAACCCGAACCCCCATTCTTCCAGGGGAACCTCTATAATTACTGCTTGAAGCAATAATTGTTCCAGTGCCAACAGGAGGGATCCTCTCTTCTGGGGATCCCTTGGCACGTTTGACCTTATAAAGCGGGAAGGAGGGGAGTTTTTTAACTCCAATTTGTATCCCAGATTTACTGCGGAGAGCACCCATCTGTCTCGGATCGTGTCCCGCCAGGTTTCTGTGAACAACTGAAGTCTTCCCCCCACCCGATTGGGTGGGGGCAACCCTTCATGCATTTGACTTTGGGGGAGGTTTTGTACCTCTCCTGCTCCAGGGCTTCTTGTTACCCTGCAACTGTCCCTGATTTTTACCTCCGGGATTTGACCGGGGAGGCCGTCGGAACTGTTTCACAGCCGATGTCCTAGGGACTGGAGAAGCCGGCCTCTTAAAGGAGGGACCTCTAACTCTATTTTTAACCGGCAAAAGTGTACTTTTACCGCTGGAAATTCTCTGGATATACTTGTCCAGGTCTTCCCCGAATAAGCGCTCCCCATGAAATGGGAAGCTGACCAGCAATTTTTTACAGGGAGCTTCAGCAGACCAGTTTTTGAGCCATAGAAGCCTGCGCATATGTACTACAGACAGCGTAAGGCGGGAGGCCTGATGGATTGAATCCTTTATAGCGTCCACCGCAAAGCATAAGGCTCTAGGTAGATCAGCTAGGGCAAGAGCCTGCTGATCCGGCAAGTCTCTTAAGACCTGTTTCAACTGATCCTTCACTGCTTGGCAGACCCCTATAGCTGCCACTGCTGGTTGTGTCACCAATCCTGCTGTAGAAAAAGCAGATTTCAATAATGACTCCAATTTTTTATCTATTGGGTCCTTGAACATTTGGACATTTTCCACCGGACATGTCAGTGATTTATTCACACAAGAGATGGCTGCGTCCACTGTAGGGACCTTCCATTTTCTGATGAACCTATCCTCCATGGGATAGACCACCGGAAATCTCTTGGGGGGAGTAAATATTTTGTCAGGATGCTCCCAGTCCTGGTAAATGAGCCCCTCCAGTAAAGGATGGATCGGAAAGGAACAAACAGTCTGGGGAGCTTTTAGCGACCCCAACGAGGAGACAGAAGTGGAGGATGGCTACGCAAGTGGCATTTTAAATGCTGATCGGACCATATTAGTCAGGGACTGAACCCATAACCTCTCAGCATGTGATGCTGAGAACGGCTCTTCCACTGTTGATTCCTCTACAACCGAATCAACCTCATCCTGATCCCCCTCAGGTAGGTCGACCTCTGTATGGGACTGTTGCTCTGTTAACAGGCACTCTGAGGGAGGAGACGGAGATCGAGCGCTTTTCTCCTGTGACAGGGAAGCAGCGATTAATGCTGACAATCTCTCTTCCAGTCCTCCCAGAGCTGAGGAAAAAACCTCCTCTGTTACATACACAGGAGCAGGTGAACTGAGGACAGCCACAGTACCAGGTACTCCTGGGGGTGCCCTACGGTCACTAACCTCTGATTCTTCAGGGGAGACTGGTGCAGCCAAAGCATGCCCAAGATCCTCAGAGCCCGATGGAGACCCCCTATTCCTCCTGGAATTTCTAGTCCCGGAGTTTTTAGACGGCATATTCCTAAGCCACAAAGCTGAGGTATTCCAGCCGAAATACACCAGTTACTGATAATAGTCTAGCATAAATGCTGCTATAATAAACAGTTGGTGTCTACTAATGTGCCTTTCTAGGGGATGCCTGTATCAACCGCTTGCTGTATGCCTTTAAATGTTGCCAGCTCTGTCTCTGTACTTCATAGCCAGCTTACTACAATATTGTGGCTTTTTAAAACCTGCTGGGACGCCCGCACATGCGCAGAAGCGCTGCGGCGCGCACAGAGCGTCATCCCCCAGGCTCCGCCCCCTTTCCCGGCTCACCTCTATATATAGAGGCGCGTGCACGCGCACGCGCGCGGCCACGTGCGCCCTCGGCGCTAATTTCAAACATGGAAACCAGGGACAGGAGCCAGGGCCCCTCTTTGCCGCAGGCCGGGGGATGGACGAGCACTGCAACATGGCAGAGGAAGCAGTTTCCTATAGGAGAACTCACCAACTGCCTGGACTTTGCTCTCTGAGAAGAGACTAGTCCACATGACAAGAAAACATTCCACAGCGGCCTCTAGTGGACAAACACAGGTACCGCAGTCTAATATACTAAATATATATAAAAAAACATTTTTTTTTTTTTTCTTGACCACCATTAAAAATTATTACATTTTTTTTTAGTAGTTACAGGCATGCACAGAATCTTGCGGGAATACCATTAGGTAACAGACAGAAAGACAAATTAGGCTTGGGGGTCCCCCAATAGAACCAAGTTCCTGGGGGCCCCCACTTACCTGTTCCTCGCCGCAGGACTTTGTTTGGTCCACAAAAGCCCAAACTTCACCTATCACGGCAGGCATTGTAATCAAACCTTCAGGGACCGGGTTCCCAAGGATTCCACTCCCCTGGACCTGTATAGCACCCTGCACAGAAAACATCTTGGTCGTGGGTATGACCAGAGCTCTGGATCCCAGGGTCCAGCTCTCCTAAGAGAAGCATTACAGGCAGTACCTTGCTCTTCTCTTTGCAAGGCCCGGGTACCGACCGTTTAGCTATGAAGCTTTTTTGGTCGGATCCGGAATAGCTTACTGAGGCCCAAAAGAACCTGTACGCAAGCTCAGTGAAAAACACATGTTTCTTCTTGGCCAACACCTTAGACACTGGCAAAAAACTGAGGTGCTCCCGGATGGGAGGGGCTTATATAGGGGAGGGTACTTCCGGTTTTGGAAGTTGCCAGTGCCAGCACCTGACGGTAACTATATAACCCATTAGTAATGACTATGTCGCTCTGTGTCCCGTGATGTACGAGAAAGAAAATGGATCTTCGTTGCCATCACAACAGGGGCGGGTACTTCAGATGACGACGCCCGTTGTGATAGCAACCGGATATGTTTCCTGTGCTGCGAGCTGTGCATGCGTGAGAACGGGCGGTACATGCTGGTTATTCAGCAGCACCGAATCCTGGAAAATTATGCTTGCGGGCTTCACATGCCCACAAGCAAGATGGAAATGCCAAGATAGAAGAATATAAGGTGATTTTTGATCTAAAATAGTAATTTTAGTGGAGAAATGTATAGCAATAATGCTTGCCATTATTCTATATTTCGATATGTCATTGGAACAAAAATTAACCTACTCCACTATGACCAATATGATGGTCTTGCTATATTAAACCACCTCATGCTCCCTCTTGGTCTCCCAAAACGCTCACCTACATTTTGGAGAATATGTGCAAAAAACAATCAATTCCTACAAGCTCTCCACTCTTTACAACAAGGGGAACTTCCACCTCTGTCCACAGGGGTATCCCTTGGTGGATTGATGAATACATCCACGAATAGTGAGTTACAGTCCCTTCAAATTTTCATGCTGCCAAAATGCATAGCTCTTCACAAAGCAAAGAAACTGCTCCCATAGTGTTGTAAAATAATGTGGCAAATTTATTAACTAGAAATTACACTGACAAGCTAGAAAAACACCATATATACAGTAAGAGTATAAACAGGGTACCGGACTGCCTCATAAGTCACTTCTGGTCTGCGCTGCCACTGCTTACGCCCTACATCACGGCCATGTGGTTTCATCAGGGGGATTGACTGACAACAGCACTTAAAGCTAATTTTGAATGTACCCAAAGCTGTGTATGAAACGTGGCATACATCCACTGCATGCATTGGTGCTGGGATAAATTAAAGCGAACCTCTAGCTTTACTTATGTCTTGTACAGTTGTACAGGCTCCTCTCCTGCACTGAACTTGCTACAGTACTGTGCAAAAGCTTTAGGTAGGTGTTAAAAAATGCTGCACGAATACTTTTTTTTTATATCAATTTACAAAATTCAAAGTGAAAAAACAGAAGAAAAAAAATCTAAAATTAAATTAATATTTGTGGCGACTACCACTTTGGCTTCAAATCAGCATCAATATTAGTAATGCTGCATTGCTGAACCTTGCTGCCACAGTTGCATCAGGAGACTGGACATTCACCTGGTAAAACTTTGAGAAAGTATGAACAGAACACCAGGTGGCGGCCTTGCACAGTTGGGCTACAGAGGCTTTGAAGTTCCCAGAATGGTGGCATGGGCATAGAAACAGCGCAGGAAGAGATTTTTGATTAAGAGCACAAGCTCATGCAGTCAAGCTGCTTATCCAACATGCTATGGTGGAAATTGAAGCAGGGTGAACTTTACAAGGTCTCTAGGAGAGAACACAAATTTTTCTGATAAAAGCAGTAGGTTTGAGGTAGCTCTTATAGCTCTACTTCCTGGCAATGTAGAGACGATGCCTTTGGGTGCTTAGGAGCAGGGCACATCTGTAATCCCCCCCATCTCTAGCATATCACATTGAACACATTTAAACGACGAGACCATTCCCTTTGTTCAAAGTTGTGGTGGCTGACATAATTCACCTGCCAAGTGTCCACTCCTGGGATGTGGATCACTGAAATCGCTGGAAATTAGTTTCTGTCCATAGAGAATCTAGTTTCCTTCCTTCAAGGTAGCCAGGCTTCTCATGCCCCCTTCATACCTGATATACGCCACCATGGTTACATTGACTGTAGATGGATTGGGTGTCTATTGATGCAGGGTCAACCTGACTGCTCAAGAATGTTGATGCAGAGCTTGGTTTTCTCTCTTAACCATGTTCCTTGAACTGTCAAGGATTGCAATACATCTGTTTGCGTCTGTTGTATGGACTTTCCAGTGGTAGGGGAGGAAGGATTTCCCAACTGTTATGCCGCGTACACACGATCGTTTTTCACGCCGTTAAAAATGCCATTTTTTAAATTGGCCATTAAAAACTATCGTGTGTATGCTCCAGAGCATTTTTAACGACGTGAAAAACGGCCATTAAAAATTTCGAACATGCTCTATTTTTTCACGTCGTGAAAAACGGTAGTGTGTATGCTATTACGAGGGGGGAAAAAAACACGCATGCTCAGAATCAAGTATGAGACGGGAGCGCTCGTTCTGGTAAAACTAGCGCTCGTAATGGAGATGGCACATTCGTCACGCTGTAATGGACTGAAAAGCACGAGGCTGAAAAGTGCGAATCGTCGCTCAAACTTTACTAACATGAAGGGTGGCGCCATCCGAAGGGAACTTCCCCTTTATAGTGGCGTCGTACGTCACTGCGCTTTGCTCGAGCGTTTTTTTTTAATGAACATGTGTATGCAAGACAGGCTTGAGAGGAAACAAGAAAAATCACGTCGAGAAAAACTTTGTTTTTTAAAATGACATTAAAAACGGTCGTGTGTACGCGGCATTAGGATCTACCAAGATAAGGAAGTTCTTGCTTAGTTGAATAGGAGCATAGGCAAGTTATAGTAAAGAGTCTGCTTTTTTCCATTGCCAGAAAATATATTGTTGGAGAGTTCTTGAATGGAATTGGACACAAGGCGCTGCCTTGAAAGAAGTGATCATTAGGCCTAAAACTGTTAGAGAAAGTTTTTTTTTTCCTGGAATTCGTACTTTTTCTTGGGATGTGTCCGGGACCAGACCCTTGTACAGTGGTCTTGTACAGTAGATTTAATGCAGAAATTTGGTGTTTGAAGAAGTCTGCTGGGGGATTTTAGGTCCAAAAATGGAGCGAATATCCCCACTAGCTTTTGGTACTGTGAACACGTTTGTGTAGAAATATTTAAATCTGTATTGTGGAGATACTGACACTGCGACTTCCTGGAACAAAGTATGGGCCTTTTACAAATCTAACTGCTTGTTTGTTCATAGTCCAGTTAACTGCAATTTGACATACTGGGGTTGATTTACTGAAACTAGAGAGTGGAAAATCTTGTGTCGCTCTGCACACAAATCAATCAGCGTGCAGTTTTTTTTTGTCAAAGCTTAATTGAACAAGCTAAATTTAGAAGCTGATTGGCTAACATACACAGTTGCACCAGATTTTGCATTCTCCGGTTTTAGTAAATCAACCCCACTAAAATCACAGCAAGAGTTGGTTGCAGGGCTAGACCTGTATGATAAAAAAAAAAAAAAAAAAAAAAGAAGAGCCTTAGTCCACATCGGGCCAGTTTGACATTGGATTTGACAGCAAGAATGCCGGCGCCGTGGAGAGGAGGGGGGAGAGGAGCGGGGCGAGGAGCGGGGCATCGTACGCCCGCATCGCTGGACCATGGGACAGGTGAGTGTCTGATTATTAAAAGTCAGCAGGTACACATTTTGTAGCTGCCGACTTTAAATTTATTTATGTTTTTCGGCGGAAAGCCGCTTTAAAGTATATATAAAACCCAACCTCCAAAATCTAACATGTTTATGTAATTTCAAAAGCAGTTTTCAAGGTTTTAACTCAACCACTTTCATTAAAGTGGTTGTAAAGTCTGAAGGATTTTTACATTTAAGGTTTTGCATTAAGCTAAAAAAACTTGATGTGCACGAGTGTCTTGGCTCTCTGGGGACTCTCCTTCCGCCGTGGCTTTGACAGCAGCGGAAACCATTGGGGACGGGGCTGAGCCATGGCTCCGTGTCCGCGTGGACACACAGAGATGCGGCTCGAGAGCACACCTGCCTGAGTGCCTCCATTGCAAGCCGCTTGTTCTGTGGGCACTTGGCAAGAGAGAGAAGCTAGGAGTGCTGGCTGGAGGCCCGAGAAGAGGAGGATCGGAGCTGCTCTGTGCAAAACCGTTATTTAAAAAATAAATAAAAAATTGTGCCTTTAAGATCACTTTAACCACTTGCTTACTGGGCACATAAACCCCCTTCTTGCCCAGGCGAAATTTCAGCTTTCAGCACTGTCACGCTTTGAATGACAATTGCGCAGTCGTGCGACGTGGCTCCCAAACAAAATTGACGTCCTTTTTTTCCCAGGAATAGAGATTTCTTTTGGTGGTATTTGATCACCCCTGCGGTTTTTATTTTTTGCGCTATAAACCAAAAAAGAGCGACAATATAAAAAAAAAAAAAAACACAATATTTTTTGATTTTTGCTATAATAAATATCCCATTTTTTTTTAAAAAACAAATTTTTTCTCAGTTTAGGCCGATACGTATTCTTCTACATATTTTTGGTTAAAAAAAATCCCAATAAGCGTATATCGATTGGTTTGCGCAAAAGTTATAGCGTCTACAAAATAGAGGATAGAATTCTGACTTTTTTGTTTTTTGTTTTTTTTTACTAGTAATGGCGGCGATCTGCGTTTTTTGTCAGGACTGCGATATTGCGGCAGACACATCGGACACTTGACACTATTTTGGGACCATTCACATTTATGCAGCGATTAGTGCTATAAAACTGCACCGATTACTGTATAAATGTGACTGGCAGGGAAGGGGTTAACACTAGGGGGCGAGGAAGGGGTTAAATGTGTGCCCTATGAGTGATTGCTACTGTGGGGGGAGGGGACTGGGGGAGGTGACCGATCTGTGTCCCTATGTACAAGGGACACAGCATCGGTCGCCTCTCTCCCTGACAGGACATGGATCTCTGTGTTTACACACAGATCCTTGTCTGTGTACCGGCCGATCGCGGGTACCTGGCGGACATCGCGGCCGCCAGGCACGCGCATCGGCGTCTCAGTGATGCGCCCCCCAGTGGCCGGAGGAGCGGAGGCCGTATAATGACGGCCTCCCGGCATTTTAGAACCACTTTGCGGCCGTCATTTGTCGTATGGCGGGCGCGAAGTGGTTAACCACTTGCTGCCCGGCGTATAGTAATATGATGTCCGCAGGAACCTCTCATCCCTCTGGGCGGACGTCATATGACGTCCGAGGATTCCGGGTCGTCTAGCCGCATTGCTCAGGACCCGGTGCGCGTGCCCGGTGGCCGCAATATCCGCCGGGCACCCGCGATTGCCCGCAATCACGGCAGGACCGTGGATCTGTGCGTGTAAACACACAGATCCATGTCCTGTCAGAGGTGAGGAGACCGATGTGTGTTCCCAGTACAGAGGAACTGCTCCCCTTGTGTGTCCCCTCCCCTTACAGTTAGAATCACTCCCAGGGAACATATATTTAACCCCTTGATCGCCCCCTAGTGTTAACCCATTCCCTGCCAGTCACATTTACACAGTAATCAGTGCAGTTTTATAGCACTAATCGCTGTATAAATGTGAATGGTCCCAAAAACGTGTCAAAAATGTCCGTCGCAATGTCACCGTCACAACAAAAATCGCAGATCGCCGCCATTACTAGTAAAAAAAAACAAAAAAAAACCATAGTTCTATCCCCTATTTTGTAGCTGCTATAACTTTTGCGCAAACCAAATACGCTTATTGCGATTTTTTTTTTTACCAAAAATATGTAGAAGAATACGTATCGGCCTAAACTGAGGAAAAAAAAAATTGTTTTAAAAATAAAATAAAAAATTGTGATATTTATTAAATCAAAAGTAAAAGATAGTGTTTTTTTCAAAATTGTCGCTCTTTTGTTTATAGCGCAAAAAATAAAAACTGCAGAGGTGATCAAATACCACCAAACGAAAGCTCTATTTGTGGGGAAAAAAAAACACTAAGATTTCATTTGGGTACAGTGTTGCATGACCGCGCAATTGTCAAAGTGCAACAGCGCTGAAAATTTTAAATTGGTCTGGGCAGGAAGGGGGTGAAAAAGCCCTGTATTGAAGTGGTTAAAGCACAGCTCTGGGAACAACAAAATATATCCTTGCAGTGGGGTCGCCCTGAACTACAAGGGTTAAATGCTTGCAAAATCCAGAGTTGCAGAAGAGGCTGCATTACTTTCCTGACTCCATGCTCTGGCACTGCCCACTTCTCCCCCAAAGCTCCAGTCTGGGTGTTTCTTTGGCATCATCAAATACAATGCAGGGCTTTTAACCCTCTACTATTGCGAGTGGCGGGAGCGAGTATGTGTGTAGAGAAGACTGTGGGGGACTGGTTGCACCGCTGGAGGGATCCTGCTGGAGCTTAGAAAAAAGGCACGTAGAGCCTCTTTTGCAATGCCCTAGACCATAGGTGTCAAACACAAGGCCCGTGGGCCGAATCCGGCCCTCAAGGCCATTTCATGTGGCCCTCGCACCTCTCCTGCAGGAGAGCTCCAGCCCTCCTCTAGACCCTTACTTTCTGCTTTTAACCACTTCCATACTGGGCACTTATACACCTTCCTGCCCAGACCAATTTTCAGCTTTCTGCGCTGTTGCACTTTGACAATTGCGCGGTCATGCTACACTGTACCCAAACTAAATTTTTATCATTTTGTTCCCACAAATAGAGCTTTCTTTTGGTGGTCTGCGATTTTTAATTTCTGCTAAAAAAATAAAAAAAAGACCGAAAATTTTGGGAAAAAAAAAAACTTTGTGTCAGTTACAAAACTTTGTAAATAAGTTTTCTCCGGCACGGACGGGCACCGATGGGGCGGCACGGACGGGCACCGATGGGGCGGCACGGACGGGCACCGATGGGGCGGCACGGACGGGCACCGATGGGGCGGCACGGACGGGCACCGATGGGGCGGCACGGACGGGCGGTATGGATGGGCACTGATAGGTGGCACGGATGGGCATGGATGGGCACTGATAGGTGGCACGGATGGGCATGGATGGGCACTGATAGGTGGCACGGATGGGTGGCACTGTACTGTACTAATGGATGCCAATCAGTGCCAAACAATGCCTGCCAATCAGTGGTGCCCATTGTGGGCACTGATTGGCATCCATTGTGGGCACTGATTGGCATCCATTACTTGTATATAATTAGCATCCCTGGTGGTCTAGTTTGCAATACCTATAGGTGGGCTTCCCTGGTGGTCTAGTGGCATCCCTGGTGGTCCAGTGTGGGCATCCTCGGGGGGGCTGCGCTTTTAATGGATCAGCACAAATCCCCCCTGTCAGGGGAGCAGCCGATCGTCTCGTCTCTACTCGCATCTAACAGACGCGAGTGAGGAAAAGCCGATTACCGGCTTTTCCTGTTTACATCGTGATCAGCCGTGATTGGACACGGCTGATCACGTGGGTAAAGAGTCTCCGTCGGAGACTCTTTACCTAGATCGGTGTTGCAGGGTGTCAGACTGACATCCCGCAGCAACGATCGCCGCGATGCGCGCCCCCAGGGGGCGCAGCGGCTCAAAATCCTGAGGACGTCATATGACTTCCAGTCAGGATTTTGAAACCACTTTGCCGCCGTCAATCTGTTATAGGGTGGGCGGCAAGTGGTTAAGCAATGCATCCAGCTGCTTTCCAGCAGCAGCATAAGGAAAGGGGGGTGCACTGTGATGTAAGGAAGAGTGGGGGACTCAACTTCTGATGGTGGGTTGGCTCTTACCATCTAATGTGAGGGGAGGGGAGGGGAGGGGATACACTGGACATCTAATCATACAGATACAACCGGCCCTTTTGAGGGCAATCATAATGCTGATGCGGCCCACAATGAAATTGAGTTTGACACCCCTGCCCTAGACCTAATAAGCATTTAAATCCTGCATAGTGTGCGTGTGTTATTTATTAAACCCAGTCAACCAATAAATATAGAGTGATAATGCTCTCTACTTTTAACAGCAGTAGACAAACTATAGTGTTCCAAATTTTACAGTCCCTGAGGACTGGGGAAACCCTGACCTACAAAAAGCAAAGGTTCTTGTTCAGTTAAATATTTATAAATAGGAGTAAATGTTCCCATTTCTATAACATACAAAGAACACTAAAGGTTCCATGTGACTTCCATATACACGCTGACTTAATAAATAGAAGGGTTCACATCAGTCCCTGCCCCAAATGAGTGAAAGAAGGGGAAAAAATGCGCTAAGACCCAAATCAAAATCAAACAGAATGAATTACAAAAAGCGGCTGGCACTCAAACAAAGTCTAGCACAGGGTTTCTCAACTCCAGTCCTCAAGGCGCCCCAACAGGTCATGTTTTCAGGCTTTCCATTATCTTGCACTGGTAATATGATCAGTTTCACTGCCTTGTAATTACCACATCTGTTTCCTCTGAGAGAAATCCTGAAAACATGACCTGTTGGGGCGCCTTGAGGACTGGAGTTGAGAAACACTGGTCTAGCATATATAATAAAAAATATATAGTGTAGCGATACTAGCGAGTAATGTAAGAGAGTACTACTGAGTATAGTGGATAATTGGTGAATGAACATCAAGTGAATAAAAACTAGTGTGTGAAACACCACATATACAGTAAAAAATGTAGTCCAATCAAGCCTGTGAGCTTCAAAATACAATGTGAAGATAAGCCCCAGTTGAAGAGCCTTTCTGTCGAAACGCATCGGGCGAGCATTTACTGCACCCACACATTGCCTTTTTTTTTACATGTTTTTATACCTGTGATCACTTTTACCTGTTGTCATTTGATGGATGACATATTTTCAATAAACCTACGTGGTTGACCTGCACCATTTGGAGCATATTTTTTATATTTTTTCCGTTGGAGTCTATCAGGAGTCACCCTGGTGCACAACCATTCTGACCTTGCTGCCTCTGTGGTGTTAGTCGGTGGAGAAGTGGAGACCCTACACCTCGACCCACGGGACCACCCTCTCCTTTCAGCACAAATCCAGACCATCTACGATCACAAGGATCCACTCAGCACTGATCCAGACTATCTAGGATCACAAGTTTGCATGACCCACTGTCGTACAACATGTGTGTCCATCCCATCTGGTATACATCCATTTTTGAAGATATAAGAGCGACTACAGGCAACTTGTTTTCCTCTGGTTTGGTTTCATCCCAATAGGAAGAAGTCCCTTTTACATTTTCTGTTTATGTGGACTTATATTTTCACATTATATTTTGAAGCTCACAGGCTTGATTGGACTTCATTTTTTACTGTATATGTGGTGTTTCACACACTAGTTTTTATTCACTTGATATTCATTCACCAATTATCCACTTTGTGTTGGTTCGAGTATACTCAGTAGTACTCTTACATTCCTCACTAGTAGCGCTACACTATATATTTTTTTTTTTATTATTCCTGCCCCAAATGAGTTGATAATCTAACATTCCTTTAACAGCATGCAAAAACACATACATAAAATCTAGGGTTAAATTGGTTACATTTATAAACCAATTAGCCTACCACTTGTTTTTGACTGAAACAGGAAGCCAAAAAACCTAGAGGAAACCCAAGCAGAACATACAAACATGCAGATAGTGTCCCTGGTTAGCATTCTGCTGGACATCAATTTTGTAAAGCTTAAAAACAGCACTTAACCTTGAGATATTATTTTATGTGGTCACAGAGCTTCTCTGTTGTTCGTGATAAGCTTATATTTTATAATATATAGCCTATATACAATATAGCTTTCCAACTCTTTAAATACTGGCAAGGTTTTGGTAGCAGTGCTGCCAGGCCACTTACTGCATTAACACGATCACCAAACAGTCAAACAGCTCTCATCTCTTATGGAGTCTTGCCAAAAACTCTAGTAAGGTAATGTTTCCTTATGTTCATCTGCTTCCCCGAGAACAAAATGTTCTTTTTACAGTGTCCTTCTGTGCCAGCAGATCCCTTGAGAAAGAGAATTTATGTATATAGTATTTCAGCAATTAACGCTCACTTTTCATGGAAAAGTGAGCATTAGTGCACCAAGCAGCACAATTTTTCAAGTAAGGCACTGTACATGTCTTTGTCAGTCCTCGGTGTGCTCTGAAAGTGTACTCATCGTTACATACTGGAACCATAAGAACAATACAAGTGTAATGTCGGTGCTCCTCCATGACAGATTTTCTTTGACACAATTTCCCCCTTCCCCCAGCAGCATAAGTGGACTTCTCCTTGGCTCCCCTGCTACTCCAATTAGCTCTGCCAGCCAACGTAAATATGTAGTTCCAGGTATGGGAGGAGCATGTGAATCACGCCTTGGAACTGTGCTGAATCAAGATCTATGGACACTGGGAGTCCATAGATCTGTGTAATTTATGACTTCAGCACAAGTAGATTACACACGGCTTTCCTTTCATTTTGGTGTCTGAATAGAGTTGTAGGGGAGGCGAGTATATGTTTTTATGAGGGGGGTCTGCATTAAAGTGTTTCTAAAGGAAAGATTAAAAAAACAAACAAAAACAAAAAACACGTTCTACTTACCTGCTCTGTGCAAAGGTTTTGCACAGATCAGCCCCAATCTTCTTCCTTTTGGGTCCCCTGCTGGCAGTCCTGGGTCCTCCCCCCTGCTGAGTGCCTGCTCCACTGCCCCCAAATAGCAAGCCTCTTGCTCCTGAGCTGCCTTCTGTGTATCCATTCTCGTATGGAGTGGGTCGGCCCCGCCTACAACTCTATCCTCATTGGCTCACTGGCTGTGATTGACAGCAGCAGGAACCACAGGCTCCCGCTGCTGTGTTAGCCAATGATGAGTGAGAGACCCAGGAAAGCCACTGCTCTTGTGCCCATCACTGGATCGAGTTGAGGTTCGGGTAGGTATAAAGGGGGTATAAAGGGGGGCTTGCACCCAGAATGCATTAAGGTAAAAAAAAACCTGAGACTTTAAAACCACTTTAAGGCGGCATTCACACAGAGCAGCGCCGGGCATCGGCGGTAAAGCACCGAAAAAGGGTTAAAACCGCCGGCAAAGCGGCGCTTTGCCAGCGGTTCAGCGGCACTGCCCATTGATTTCAATGGGCAGGGGGCGCTTTATACACCGCTCCTACAGCACTGCAAAGATGCTTTTTTTACCGTCCTGCCGGTGCGCCATTCCAATGTGAAAGCCCTCAGACTTTCACATTGGAGTGAGAGGAGAGGCTCTTTACAGGCGCTATGCAGGCACTATTTTTAGCGCTATGGCACCTGCAAAGCGCCTCGGTGTGAAAGCAGCCTAATGCAAGCCCTTTGTATTACACTGCAAGGCACAGGTTCATCTTAAAGTGCACCTTCAATAGAAAAAAAAAAAAAAAAAAAAACAGAAGCAGATGTAATGATTCTAGCATGTCTCAATACAAGCAATCTAAGAAAGTCCCAACTCATTGATAAGTATTATGGCTCTGAGACATAGAAAGTGGTTTTGGATAGCGTGATAAAGTTTTGTGTCAGCTTTTTATTTATCCATGACCCTATTGGGGAGATTTATCAACACTTTCTCTTCCTATGTATGAGAAATAGGGGGTTCAGGTATCACAGAAAAAAGGTCAGATGATGCAGTTCTTACTCATCCTTAGGGCTCCATTCACACCTAAGCGTAGCAATTTACTGACTTTTGTTTTGTGTTTTTGCAGCTTTTTACAATCGTTTTTAAAGCGTTTCAGAAGCATATTACAAGCATTTTACTGCTTCAGGCATTTTTGTTTAGCCAATAGAAAGCACTAGGGGGAGGAGAGGAAGAGGACATTATTGGTGGAGAGTTGCTGTTTGAGCAGAAAATGAGCAACAAAACACTAGTAAAACGCTCAAGTCAGGCATTTCTATTGAAGTATTTTGGGGCCAAAAATGCTTGTAATCTGCCAAAAATAAGCTTATGTACTTTTATGAGGGACAAGCGTTTTTCTTCAGGCGACAGAAAGCTCATATGTGAACAGGGGACATTGAAACAAATGAGATTTGGTTTGTTGAGCGTTTTAAAGCTGAAAATTGCTCAGGTGTTAATGAGGCCTAAGCTCAAGGCAAGTTAGGGGAAATCTCCTCAACAAGGGTAAATAAAGACTTATGGCTTGAGTTGAGCATTAAATGAAAATTAAAAACTGAATTCTGGAAGCTGTGCCCAAACAGACAGAGAGGGCAGCAGTTGATCTTTTTTCTCCATTACTGATCTACCATGCCTTGTTCTGCACGGTGTCCCTCTGTGGAGGTGTCCATCTTGATAGGAAAGCAAAGCCCTGCCTCTATGTCAGCCAAGAGATCAGTAAGCAGCACAATATCACTACATCTCACTGAAAATCTCTAAAAAATAGCGGTGCCTGAGATCTCACACTGCAAATATACAGCTATAGGTCTGTATATGGTATGGACACCCTTGCATACCAGGAAGAACATTGCTCTTTTTCAGGAGGAATTCCAGTCAAAAAGGTACTGCTTAGACAATTAATATTTCTAGATGTTCCCATAGCAAATAGTCATTTTTTAGGTTTAGTTCCATTTTAAGATGAACATGGAAAGCAATACATTACGAATCATATTTAAAACTCTGGCACACCTTACGTGCCTTTAGATACAAACATTTCAAATGACAAAGGCAGACAAACATATATTGCAGGAAAATGAGAATGCGGCAGGTTTAGAAAACTGAAAGCATCATATGATCCAAGATAATTATATCAACAATACAGAGAAGATTGTGAATGAAAATTTAGGAAATGACACATTTTAGTAAACATTAGGCCTCATGCCCACGGCCGTTTTTACAGCCGCGTTTTTGAGTGTTTTTTACAGCTTAAAAACGCCTGTCCATGTTGGTCTATAGCTTCATGCCCACCTAGGCGTTTTTGAGCTGCAAATAGCATAGGCGTTTTTAAGCTGTTAAAAAAAAAAACAGGTTCCTCGGCGTCGGCGTTAGGCATAAAAAAAAAACCGCGAAGCGTTAAAAAATGCTCGAAAACGCGCAAAAACGCCACAATTGCGTTTTTGAGCTCCGACGGTTTTTTTTGTTTGTTTTTTTCTTTCCGAAAAAAATATGGTCAAAAAATGTATACAACAACAAGGACAGGCGTTTTTAAGCTGTAAAAAAAACGCTCAAAAAACGCGGCTGTAAAAACGTCCGTGGGCATGAGGCCCGAAAAGTAAATAATAAAATAAAAAAGTAAAAATGTAAAGCTTCAGCTTTACATTTCATTTCCTTTTTTACGGTTTGTAAAATTAGTTCATTTAAATTTTAAAATTAGAATAATTTTTTCTTTCTTGATCTAATTCTGAGCATAAATTGTTATGTAACATTGGCTACTATTACATACCATCACCACTTTCAGACTGTCCTGATCTATATGGATTGTATTTTGGTTTCGGGGCAACTACAGGTGCAAATTTCTTAGGGGTTTGTTGAGTTGACACGGAGATGCTGGGTGTTCCAAAGCCCTGTGTGGTCTCCATTCTGGCTGTTACATGCCCCAGGTTGTCCCCAGAACTCTTTGGTGGTAGCCATGAAGGATGAGACATTTTTCACGTCTACAGAAACAGAAATGACACTTATTGGAGCCAAATATGTCAGACATAAACACACATAACATGTATTGTGGCCATGGTGAAATGCAAGACAATGTAATTATGAAGCTATACAAACACACCGTGAACACAGATTGAAAACAAAGACAGACTGCAACTTAAAGAGGAATTGCAGTTTATGCTATGATTTTATGCATGAGGTCCTTGTATGGAATGTAGTTGCAGAATTAACCCTTTTAATACCATCCAAGTAGAAACTATGTTGGTGGCTTTGGAGGGGTGCATACACACTCCACCAGGTAGAGGTGCCTTTCCTATCACTGACCCAGAAGCAATGTGTAAAATGTCACTTCCAGGTCCCCATGTCATTGATGAGAAAGAAGCTATTGAAAAACGTGATCTGCATTCCATTAACTACACAGCGTGCCTAGGTGTGGAATGACAGTGTAACTGACCATGCTAGCAGTTTACCATCAGGAGACTATCAGGCACTAATATGAAAAATCAAGTAGAAATACATTAAAAATACGGTTCATTTTTTATTTTTTAGGATTTAGGGCCGGTTTACACTGGTGTGATGTCAGAGATCGGATGTGATTTGCACCGCACTGCAGTGAAAATCACATGCGATCTCTGTGCGATGCGATTTCAGCCGTAAAGATCGTATGGCTGAATTTGCATCAAACTGGCACAGGACCCTTTTTTTGTCTGCAGCAGAATAAGATCGCATGGGTGTTCACACCCATGCGATCCGATTCCTGTCTGAGTTTGCAGATCGCACGGCGATGTGCGAACTGAGTTGGGGGTGTCAACTTTTAACTGACACTCCCAGCAGTTCGCATAGGGCAGTGTGAACTGCCACCGGGAAAATGCGATGCGGGAACCTGCAGTGGATTTGCAGGTTTCCCGCATCGCAGTAGTGTGAACCGGCCCTAAAAACAAATGAACTTGAACAGTAGAGCTGCAAAAGCCTCCAACCATTACAATCAGTGATAAGAAAAGAACTAAATTTATATTGGTTGCAACATCATAAACTATGTCATTTGGGTCAACTATTTGCAGCAGTACATCATCCATATTGCATCTATGATATGATGTGCGAAACAAGGTTACAATGTTTTTTCCTTTGGGCTGCATTCACACCTGAGTATGTCACGTTGTTTCAGGTGAAGAAAATATTGGGGAATTGAGCATATGGATTCAACTGGGAAACATTGTTTTCTTATAACGATCTGGTCGGCACAATCTACATCATTTTGACTAAGCAGCTGGTACGTTTGGCCTAACCAGCCAATAGTGATCATTGGCCAGATATGCATGATTTGCGCTCTATGACACCATTAATTATTCTATCTACTTAATAGGTTTTTATTATCCTTATGCTCTCTATGGCCCGGACTGTTTTTATGATGCGTCTCTTCTTCCTCGGCGGTCTGTCCTGTTCTAATTGGGGAATTTAATAACACTCATTGCATTCTATATGATCTCTACACGTGTGTGCAACTATGTGGTTCCCAGGTGAGTCCTGCCTTGCAGCTTGGGTTTTGTTTACAATCAAAAATTATCTGTATATGTAATATATACGTCTTGGTATATCATTCTAATATTATATTTGAACTCACATGGTTGTCTAGCAATTTTTGCTCTAAGGCACCAATATTTTATAGATATGTGTTTCTATTGGCTTGTTCTGAAAAATATGAATATTGAAAATTGCATATAATGTAAGCATGACCTACGTGCATTATCAGACTCCTGAAGAAGCTTGCTAAAAGCGAAACTAGTAGAGTGACGTAAAGCTGTAACCATTTTGTTTTTCATGAATGTGAATGGTTCTTTTCTAAAAAAATCTTTGCATATCATTATATTTTGTATGTATCTATTAATAAACTTTTTTCATATTTTCTTGAATTCCTCGAATGAGTTATCTTTAACGAACACCGTTAAAAAATCCCTGAGCGAATATATGCTCAATTCCCCAATATTTTCTTCATATATACAATTGGGATAAGGTGTTCAAATTTCTGTATGTAGTGTGGCCCCTATTCTATGATAATACGTTGTTTCAGGTGTTTTGGTGTGCGTTTTTAAAACGTTTTTTGAGCTTTGGTGTTTCAAGGAGCCAGCAACCGCCAGCTTCTTAATCTAAACTTGCTGTCAGTGGAAATTGCCTGCTGACAGCAAATTTAAACAAAAGAGGAAGAAAAAAAAAACAAGAGTGGTGCTCTCCCCTCAATCTATACCAGACTCCTATTCAACCATGCAGGCAGGACATAAGAAGGGGAGGACAAGCAAGCACCCCCCTCCCCCATTATCCTGAACCATGCCAGGCCACATGCCCTCATGCCAGGCCACATGCCCTCAACATGTTGATGAGGACAAGGGCCCCTCCCCACAACCCTGGCCTAGTGAATGTGGGGTGCAGTTTATCGGAATCTGGAAGCCGGCCGTCTGAAGAAGTCAGCAGCAAGTAGGGAGTTTCGGAGTCAGTGCATAGCTGGATTTAAGGTGTGTATAGTTCTACATTAACAACAGATAACTCATCCCTGCTGGGATGAGTAACTGGTTCTTAAGACGCAGGCGTGTACTGGCTGCTAACAACCAGCACAAAATGCTCCAAAAACATGCAAAAAACGCATTTGGATGCATTTCTATTGAGAAAAATACACTTTTTGTATTTGGCTTCAGGTGGCCTGGAGTGGAGATGAACCATCTCCATACCAAAAGGCTCAGGTGTGAATTGGGCCTATTGTCTTTTAATGTATAATATACCGTGAACATATATCACAAAGAGAACAAGTTATAAGGATCTGTAAGTGGCCAGTCCTGCCTAATATAGGGGTAGGCATACTAGCTTGTTTCAGCTATCCGTAAACAATCATTATAAAGGGGTACTGCTTGAAGGAATGTGAAAATGTTCCCATGGGATATTATCTATATATAGACATCTATGTTACACTTGTACCAAGTTAGGATAACTGGGCCATTTTCATCCTATACTGCTCTGACGCTTATCTGTAAATTGAAGGAAAATTGGGCTTCTATAGGCAGTGCACTGCTCGCCTTTTGAATTTTGGTAATAGAAACTGCACTCACCCTAAATCCTAAAGTGATATTTACCCTATAGAATTACCATTCAGTAAATATTTTAGCTGGAATATACAGGTTGTAAGGAAAAGAACCAAAAAATAATAATGATAATTTCCCTCACTATAGGTTTCCTTTAAAGCCAAAATCCACACAAGAAACTCACAAGAAGCAGGTTGATTGACAATGAGTGTCATTCAACCCAGAAGGATCAGCAGTGCTAGATCAGTAATATTGCATGGTCAGTGCAGAAGATAAGACAACCAATTCATCCCACAGCTGCTTTTTATCCTTTCAATATGCTGGGCAATGTATTTATTATTGGAAAAACTGGATTTGAGCTTTTAGTCCACAGACAGAAAATATTAGTGCCGAAACAACTAATCGATTAATCGACAACTAATCGATTCAGAAATGAATCGATTACTATTTTCATAATCGATTAATCGGCCAGTAACATAATGGGGTTAAACATTTTTTTGAATTATCCCTTTATATTACAAAAAGAGCAAATCGCTACTGTAAATATTACTTTCACCCCATTATAGTACTAAACATCTCAGGCCTGGGTCACACCTCAGTTTTTTGGTGCTTTTTGCAGAAACACACTACAGTTCATTTACATGGTTTCCTATGGGACACGTTAATATTCATGATTTTTTTCAGCTGCTGCGTATTTGGAAAGGGTAAGGACTTTTTTTAATGCAAAACGGTGCTATTTCGTTTTTCTGTTTCAATATACTTCAATGGAAAAGCTGCAGAACAGCATGTAGTGCATTTTTGCGGCAATTTGTGTTTTTTAATCTGCCCAACAACAAATTGGCCCAAAAAAAATAAAAAAATGCAAATCGCAGGAAAATTACTTTTTTTTTTAAGGTTATTAATCGAAACAATAATCGGCCAATTACCGGTAATCGATTATGAAAATAATCATTAGTTGCAGCCCTAGAAAATATACAATAAAAAAAAAAGGTCTAGCGCACATATGTCAAACACAAGGCCGTGGGTCAAATCCAGCTCACCAGGCCTTGTCATGTGGCCCTATTTAGTTTTGCAGCCGGCTCTCATCCTCTGCTCCTGTTCCACGCTGTCATTTGTAACCACAGAAGCTTTCTGTGTTTACAAGGGACAGCTTTGCTCAGCGGTTTTCAAATCTAACAGATCCCTGCATCCACTCATGGTGGAAACAGATCGAGAGAGATAGAGATCGAGAGAGAGAGAATGATCTCCATGCAAGGCAGAACTGCCTACACAGGGGAGGTACTAGAGCTGGGCCAGGTAGGAGAGAGAGATGCGAGGAAGATTTGGGGGGTTGGGTTTGGGGTTGCACACCCTGCACTATGTACACAAGGCCCCCCTGAACTCTGCACACTGTATGTAGCATAATTCTAAACTCTGTACATGACGCACTCTATATGTAACGCACGCCTAAACCCTGCACATAACCCATTCCTGAACTCTGCACACTGGCAGTGGCATAATTCTGAACTCTGTACATAAAGCACTCCCAAACCCTGCACTCTATATTATGTAGCGCAACCCCTAAACGATGCACTCTGTAAATATTGCACTGCTGAACCCTGCACTCTGTACGCAGCGCATCCCAGATACAACTGGCCCTTTGCGGGTAATCACACTATTGATGCGGACCACAATGAAATGGCGTTTGACACCCCTGGTCTAGCATATTTAGGCAAGCAGTCCTAACAGGTATGGGGACTGAAGCTAAAAAGGTCTTGTTACTTGTCTACTACTTGGTCAAACATACAGTCATGTGAAAAAGTAAGTACACCCCATGGAAACCGCTGACTTTTTAAATATATTTGAACAGGCAAACAGACAATTTAAAAAATAGTGCCTACAGATAAAGGTGATATCCAAAAAAAAAAAAAAAAACTTGCTACGATCAAAATTATTGAAAATGTGAATACGTCATATGGAAAATGTAAGTATACCCCTACATTACCACCACTTCAAACCCCAAAAATTTGAATTCCATGGTCCAGAATAGGCATCATCGATTAGAACCTGTTAAGAGTCTGCAGATGTAACACTTCTTATACACTATATTACCAAAAGTATAGGAATGCTTGCCTTTACACGTACATGAACTTTAATGGCATCCCAGTCTTAGTCTTTGGGGTTCAATATTAAGTTGGCCCACCCTTTGCAGCTATAACAGCTTCAACTCTTCTGGGAAGGCTGTCCACAAGGTTTAGGAGTGTGTCTATGGGAATGTTTGACCATTCTTCCAGAGGTGCATTTGTGAGGTCAGGGACTCATGTGGGCGAGAAGGCCTGGCTTCGCAGTTTCCACTCTCTCATCCCAAAGGTGTTCTATCGGGTTGAGGTCAGGACTCTGTGCAGGCCAGTCAAGTTCCTCCACCCCAAACTCGATTTGTAAAAATCCCCTATGATCGACTTTATAGGCACACCAAAAATTAGCAAACATTCTAGCACCAGACCTCCTTCGTAACACTAAACTGATGACCTCTTAAAACTTCACCCATGGAAAATATAGGGTACTGAAGTTTGTTGCCATTTTAAGGTTTAAAAAGTGAAGTGATTTTGTATTTCCTCCATTTGTGAAGATTCGCACCAACTGTTGTCATCCTCTCACCAAGCTGCTTGGCGATGGTCTTGTAGCCCATTCCAGCCTTGTGTAGGTCTACAATCTTGTCCGTGACATCCTTGGACAGCTCTTTGGCCATGGTGGAGAGATTGGAATCTGATTGATTGGTTGCTTTTGTAGACAGGTGTCTTTTATACAGGCAACAAGCTGAGATTAGAGGCACTCCCTTTATGAGAGTGCTCATAATGTCAGCTCATTACCTGTATAGAAGACACCTGGGAGCCTTTGCTGATTGATAGGGGATCAAAATACTTATTTCATTAAAATGCACATCAATTTATAACTTTTTTTTAAATGCATTTTTCTGGATATTTTTGTTGTTATTCTCTCTCACGGTTAAAATAAACCTACCATTAAAGTTATAGACTGATTATTTCTTTGTCAGTGGGCAAACATACAAAATCAGATCAAATATTTTTTTTCCTTCACTGTATGCTATTCAAAATGAAAGAAATTAAATTTTGAACTATTTCTTTGTGGCCTGCGATCGGTTACCAAATCACTTAGGTGGCCCTCACTCTTCAAAAGGTTGAGCGCCCCTGCTCTAGAGTGTTATAGGGCTACATAAGAGAATGGGTTTTGTCGTTGAAAATATAGCTTTGTTAAACAAAATAAAAAAAAACTGGCTACTAACTTTTTTAGCTGGCTCCTAGATTTGGAGACAGTACAAAGCTTTATAAAAGACAAATTTTACTAGTAGTGAAGATGTCCTTTAAATATATCCCCCAATTTTGTCCTTTGATAAGAAATTATAGTGGGCGGCACAGTGGTGTAGTGGAAAGTTTAGAGCACTTTCGCCTAGCAGTAAAAAGGGTTGCTGCTTCAAATCCCAACCACGACACCTGCCTGGAGTTTGCATGTTCTCACTGTGCCTGCGTGAGTTGAGGAATAGTCTATACTCTACAGCAGTGGTCAGAAACCTTTTTCCACTTAAGGGCCGGATTTAATGTATGTGAATGCATGGAGGGCTGCATTCACCTGCTAATAAATGGATAATATGGACCCTTTACATTACACAGCCCCCGCACCTCTGGACCCCTTTACATCACACAGCCCCCCTCCCCTACTCCCCTATATTGCAGTTACAGAGGCGGTCTTGTGCTAGAATTATTGCTCTCGCGCCAACGATCACAGCGATACCTCACGTGTGTGATTTGAACACTGTTTACATTTGCGGTTACGACTTATGAAGGCTTTCGCTTAGTCGCACGAGCATGGAGGGATGGGCGCTTTAAAATTATTTATTTTATTTCATTTTTTTTACACTGTCCCTTTAAAAAAAAAAAAAAATTCTGATCACTTTTATTGCTGTCTGAAGGAATGTAAACATCTCTTGTGACAGTAATAGGCAATGAAATGTACTCTTTATGGAGGGATCTGGGGACTATAAGACACCAAATCCTTCATTTCACTTAAAAGCATTAAAAAACCTCAAATTTGGTGGTTTTAAATACTGTAATTTTTTTTCTTACATTTGGCGCCTTTAAGTCTTCTGTAAACCGAAAGTGATGTCACAATGTTGTTCTGGTCTCTGGCCAGCTGGCGGACATACCGGCTGGTCGCTCAGGCCTCCCGGTGGGACGGGAGAGCCCTGAAGGCAGCAGGAAGGGGGGGCGTCATTGCCTCCCACTGCTTGGGATAACAGCCGAGCGGCTTCTTAGCTGCATCGGTTCTTATCCCAAGAAAGCCGAATGCCGCCTTTAAAAACGGTACCGGCATCACCCCAATAACAACCCATTCAAGCCGAGGTCGCAAATTTGCGTACAGTTGGCGTGAAAAGGTTAAAATATCTGGGGGCCGTGTGCACATGAATTTATCACGTGCACTGATGGGCCGGAAATTCAGCGGTGGCAGGAATTGCCCAGAGCACCACATTCCTATCTAAAGATGCACATACTACATCAAGTCCTGCCCCTATCCTTGCTTGCTTCCCCCATAAAAATAAGCTCTGAGATTGACTGTTACAGCCTACATCCTGCAGTAAGCTTGATCCTCAGTACTTCCCATCAAGACTGCACGCGAACGGCTCCCCACATTAATTATTTAGATCTTAGCTTCCTACCCAGGGTCCTCTCTGCTGATAAGGGCAGGGCTGGCATTAACCGCTTGCTGACCGCTGCACGACTATTTACGTCGGCAGAATGGCATGGCTGCACATATGGACGTACCTGTACTTCCCCTTTAAATCGCGTGATGGCGCGCATGCACGCCCACCCACCGCGAGCTCCGTGGGTGTGATCGCGGGTCCCGCGGACTATGTCCGCAATCGTGTCACGGAGCTGCAGAACAGGGGGATGCCTGTGTAAACAAGGCATTTCCCTGTTCTGCCTTGTGACAGGATAGTGATCTACTGCTCCCTGTGATCGGGAGCAGTGATCACTGTCGTGTCACTGGTAGCCCACCCCCCCACAGTTAGAATCACTCCCTAGGACACACTTAACCCCTTCCTCACCCCCCTAGTGGTCAATCCCTTCACTGGCAGTGTCATTTACACAGTAATCAGTGCATTTTTATAGCACCGTTTGCTGTATAAATGACATTGGTCTCAAAATAGCGTCAAAAGTGTCCGCCCGCCATAATGTCGCAGTCACGATATAAATCGCAGATCGCCGCCATTACTAATGAAAAAAAAAATATAACAAAAATACGATAATTCTATCCCCTATTTTGTAGACGCTATAACTTTTGCGCAAACCAATCAATATGAAGAAGAATACATATTGGCCTAAACTGTGGAAAAAAAAAAAATTGATATATATTTCTGGGGGATATTTATTATAGCAAAAAAAAAAAAATATATATATATATATTTTTTTTTTTTTAATTGTTGCTCTTTTTTTGCTTATAGCGCAAAAAAAAATAAAAAAAATCGCAGAGGTGATCAAGTACCACCAAATGATGGCTCTATTGGTGGGGGAAAAAGGATGTAAATTTTGTTTGGGTGCAACATCGCGCAATTGTCAAAGAGACGCAGTGCCGAATCGCAAAATGTGCTCTGGTCAGGAAGGGGGTAAATTCTTCCGGGGATAAAGTGGTTGAAACCCTTAAATATACCAAGTGAAGTGACTGGCCTCAGGTGATACACAGATTAAACAAACCCTCCCACATAAATTGCACCTGTCTATCCGTAGTCATCTCTTCTCTACATCTGTTCAGTGCGGAGTTTATGAAACTTTTAGAGCTGTCAAAAAATGGGGGCGAAGAGCTGAAGTTACAGTCTGCAGAGCTCAGTGAGGAGAGTTGAGAGCTGATTGGAGGGAAGGGACACACCCCCCTCCACACAGCACACAGGAACAGAGCTGAGGCTGTCAATCAGCCATGTTTCTCTTGGTGTCAGTAAAGCTTGTCAGAAGTGATTCATGCCGATAGAGGAACGAAGCAGCAGACAGGGATGGCACTTTGTACTTCTCTCAGTCCTGAGCACGTACTATAGGAGGTATAGGCTTTGTTAATTTTTCATTTCTGGAGGTTTATAACCACTAACTGCCCATTGCTTATCCCTGGCATCCTACCTATGAGGACCTCTAGTGGCTCCTATCCTATGACACTTGTACCGTTTACTTGTAATAAAGGATTTCAAACCTCAACTATAGTGACTTCTAGTGGCCAACTGGGGAACTACACCTGGTGCATCTGTGCCCTTGCCCTACATTATCACTAATACAAAAGTGAGGGAAAATACGTAGAACAAAAGAGATTGCCAAAAAAAAAAAAAAAAAAAAAAAACAACACAGGTGTTTTGACCATTCCCTATTCTTTTTAAAATAAAATGTTGGTTTTAGAAAAGCTTTACATTGTTTTTTTTTGCCCCAAAGTGCATCAGCGTTTCGTTTTCAAAACCTGAAACAAAATGTCAGTTGGAGTACTGTTCCGTTAATATTTTTTAAAAATACCCTAAAAACACTGTATGAACATCCATTACTTTGCGCTACCAATCATATTTTTATTATTTCTTTGGGCTTATAGAAGAGGAGCAATAAAATACAGGTTGCACATATAGTGAGGATTTAGGGTTGTGTAGCACTTAAATGACCCTCTTTACACCCTGATGTAGTCAATAAAAAATGATTGTATATATGGTTTGCACTCACAGGGTACTTGATTACAAAGCAGTAGAAGCCCTTCAGCCTCATGGCTATGTACTCAACCCAAAATGACAATCTGTTACAACACCGACAGACATTTTCTTTCTGGCAACAGCCTTGTTCATGATGCCTGAACACAAGCTTCCAGTGTGTCCGTTCACACTCTAGCCACTCGCACAGCACCTTGCCTCCTTGAGAAAGAGGAGACAGGTCTGGCTACACGGATTTCCTTTTCTGGTGTGATACACACCTGACTCACAGGAGCCCTACAACTGAATAGGGACCCATTAATGCTAAAATGGGCAGTAACTGAATCCACAGTAACAGAGCACTATCCTGTCAAAATATAAAGTAGATGTTTGTGTGATGCTTAAAGAGGAACTGCAGTCTTCTAACATAATTTGTAATAAAAATATCTTTGCCATTCTGAAGTTTCCCTCCAACCACTTTGCATATTATTTTATATATACTGTGATTCCGATTGCCAAATATGCTGCAGAAATCTCCCTCCAGTGAGTCTGGCTGCAACCATTGTAAGTGTGGGCAGATGAAGCTGCTGCCTGTTTGCTTCCTGGATTTACACAGACACCTCTGCAGCTCTCATTAGCCCTCTTATGACTCATCCCCCATCCCTTTCTGGCAAACTCTCACGAGAGTGAGAGAGAGCTGTGCATGTTATCAAAAGCCTAAGCTTTTTTTTTCTCCAGACAAGAAACAGTTAGTGGGCTGTATTTACTGGCAGGAAAAAAAAATGTTTAATAATCCAAAGTTAAAACAACAAGGGCAGAAGATTTAATAGAAGGAAAGATGAAAAAATGACTTAAGTTCCACTTTAACAGTCCTTTAAAAAAATAAATCCTTTTTTTATTTTCGGTTTGTCTGAATTATATGAGGCTTATTGTGCAGAAGCACACAGTGCATGTGCAGCACAATTAAATGTGACGTCCTCCTAAATTTAGCACATCCTGTTTCATTAACCAACCACGACAAACATGTCACATCATCAAGCCCTAGAACTCTATAAACCATTCGCACCACCAGGTTGCTGAGATACTAAGGACTAATGGTCGTAAACATCCTCTATTTTCTTTAACACAGGCTTTGACAGCAAGATTTGATATTTTTTTCTACTAGAGTAATTGGCATCAGAAAAAAACCCTGTTTATGTTGCCCTAGATCCCTGTGATTTTTTTTTTCTTTTACAGAGTTTTTTTGCATAGCCAAGTCAATGGCTTGGGTAAATTTCTGTATTGCAAACAAGAAGTAACTGACAGCACATAACAGTTGCAGCAGATAAAAGATAAATTACTGTACCCATTCCTCGGCACTGCAAACAGGGATTCCTTAAATGAACAGTGTAAAAACTTACATATAATCTATTGAGTGAAGCTGAAGATATGTAAATACATAACACTAGAACACAGTTTAAGAGGAACTGCAGTCAAACACGCATAATCCAAAAAAATAAATAACAGTATGTAGTTCTAACATTTTAAAGCTTAAAGCGAAGTTCCACCCAAAAATGGAACTTCCGCTTTAAAAGTGGTTGTAAACCCTTTTTTGGGACTTCTACCTATAGGTAAGCCTAGAATTAAGCCCCGTACACACGGTCGGACTTTTGCCCAACAACCTTCGTTTTAAGCAAGTTGGACCAACAATCCGACCGTGTGTACGCTCCATCGGACAAACTTTTTTCGTTTGGTTTTGGATTTCATCGGACAAAAGTTGGGTCTGCAAACGGACAAACTTTTGCCCAACAAAAGTCAGATGGAGCAAAGTCCGACCGTGTGTACAGATAACCATCGGACTTTTGTCCGATGGACTAAACAACTAATGTTAAAATCAACCAACAATAGCAGAAGTTGACCAAAGGGTGGCAGTAAAGATCAGAAAAGAGCAGAAAAAACACGTGATGTTGTAAGAAGTTTTAAGAAAGTTTGCAGAAAAGTCAGAGCGTGTGTATGCTATGGGTGTTCCCAACCAACTCCGTTCGGACAAAAAAACACGGAAAAGTCCGATGGAAGTCCGACCGTGTGTACGAGGCTTAAGGCTTACCTATAGGTAGTGGAAATATCTCCTAAACGTGCGCCATTTAGGAGATATTTCACTTGTAGTCCGCCGATAATGCGATCGGCGCATGCGCTGGGAAGAAATTAAACTCTGTGCCGTTTCTTCCCTAGCGTGTGCCGTTACTGTGCGCATGCGCTGGACTGTCGTCACGCAGAGCCAGAGTCCACGGCCTTGAAGGAAGAGGAGCTTGAAGATGGACGCAGCCTGAACAGGGGACAGAGCTGGATTCTTTTGCAGGCAAGTGTCACATAATGGGCTAGTATGCGATGCATACTAGCTCATTATGTTTTACATTTGCAGGCTATACAGGGAGCAAAAGAGGAAGTAAAACCCATCAGGGTTTACTTCCTCTTTAAGTGCAGGGAGAGGAGAGGGTACCCTGTTTTTATGGGCACCCAGCTACCACTTCCTCCCATGGCTCCGGAAGGAAGTTCACCTCTCCCCCCTCCCTCCCTGCAATCTTCTGGGACACGTCACAGGTCCCAAAAGATTGCCCGGCCATTCACAGCGGGCAGCACGGCTCCTGCAGCCAAAGCCAGGCGCCCACAGTTAGAATGCCGGTGACTCGGAGAGGAGCGAGGCTTCCTCCACCCACATCGCTGGACAGTAGGACAGGTGAATGTCTGATTATTAAAATTCAGCAGCTACACTTTTTGTAGCTGCTGAATTTTAAATGGGTGGAACTCCGCTTTAATTAGAAAATAGGATTTTTTACTCACCGTAAAATCCTTTTCTCAGAGTTCATGGACCGAGACAGCTTCCTATTGACATAGTGGGCATTATCCATTATTTAGGAGTGACTTGGCAGAAAACCTTGTAAAAAGTGTTGCATCGCACCTTCTACAGCACCGCCCAGGGGTGGACCCTCTGGGTATAATCCCTCTCTCTGCACCTTGCAGATCAGTTCGTCAAAAGCAGTACAAACTTAAAAACGAGGGGTGGGTGCTGTGTTGGTCCATGAGCTCTGAGAAAAGGATTTTACGGTAAATAAAAAAATCCTATTTTCTCTCTTTCGTTCATGGACCAACACAGCTTCCTATTGACATAGTGGGACGTCCCAAAGCAGTGTCAAAAAACAAGGGGTGGGAACAGCATTAAAAACTTCACCCCAAACAAAACAGAGCTCCTCAACAGAGGAGTTGCAACCCTAAAAAGCCGTCTGCAATAGCTTGTGGCCGAAAGAAGCATCCGAAGATGCACACACATCAACTTGTAAAGTTTAGTGAAAGCGTGAATGGACGAGCAAGTCGCCGCCTTCCAGACCTGGTGAAAACAGACGCTTGTTGCTCTCAGGGCTCGGACAGAATCCAAGAAATACAATGTCGTTTCCTTAGGATTCGACGGATGAGGACACAAGGATGGCAGTACAAGTCTTCCTTGATGGAAGGTCGAAAGACCCTAGGAAGAAAAGAAGGCTGCGGACGCAGCACCACCTATCCTTGTGGAAGATCAGATAAGGAGCCTTGCATGACAAGGCTGCCGGCTCAGAAAACCGTCTAACTGACGTAACCGAAGAGGCATCTCTTTCCCTGGTCGACTGCGCTGGGAAAGAGGCACCTGACCCTTCATGGCGTAAGCCTGATCACAATCTGTCGGATCCACCTAGAGATGGTGGCCGACGAAACCGCTGGGCCCTACTAGGGCCACTGCCACTGAAACAAACAGTGAGCCTGGACTCCGGAATGGAGCAGTGCTAGACAAGCATTCTCTCAGAGTTTGGACAATGTCTAAAGAATGCCACGTCGTCTCCTTAGGAATCGACGGATGAGGACACAAGGATGGCAGTACGTCTTCCTTGATGGAAGGTCGAAAGACCCTAGGAAGAAGAGAAGATCAGATAAGGAGCCTTGCCCCTATTCTTGTGGAAGATCAGATAGGGAGGGCTTGTATGACAAGGCTGCCCGCTCAGAAACCCGTCCTAACTGGCATAACAGCCACCAAAAGGACCACTTTCTAAGGAAGTGGCAACAGGGGAATCTCCCTGATGTCTCAAACTGTGGTTTCCAAGACACTTAGAGGCCATGCCTTTGAAGCCATCGACTGCAGGCAAGATGACATATGGGACCCTGCGCCAGCAGGTCCTCTCATAATGGTAGACGCCAAAAGGACGTCTGCTACACAAGCCCCAAGGAGGTAGTGGAGGGTGGCCCGGAGGGGCCGCCTGCCGAACCCACTGTACAAACGTTCTCACTAGAGAGTGAGCCACCAGGGGTCGTTGAAAAAGACAGCCAGGGCAGATACCTGCCCCCAAATTGTACTTAAAGTAACATTTCTGGCCCGTTCCCTGCTGAACAGCAGGACTCTGGAACCAATAAGTAAGCGGATGCCACCTCATTTCCTCGCAATAGGATATGCAGGTCTTCCAAGTGCGATGGTAATCTTCCTAGGGGATGATTTCTGAGCACTCCTCTTGGTAGAGATCACCGAGTCTGACAGGTCCTGGTCTCTTAGCACCTGGCTCTCAAGCCATGCCCTCAAGCAAGCGACTGTAAAAACAGTATGGCGTATGGGATCTAGCGACAGCAGGTCCTTCTTACGGTAGATGCCAAAAAGGCGTCTGCTACCAGACGCACTAGATCGGCGTACCAAGGATGCCAAGGCCAATTCAGAGCAATTGGGACCATTGTAATCCTCTGCCTCCAGTCTGTGAAGCAGGGGAGGAAGGCGCTTCAGAGGAGGAAAGGCATAGATTAGTCGGTACTGACTCTACAGTGCCATCAAACGCATCTGTCGTGTTTGTCGTGTTTGCCCATGGGTCTCTTGACCTGACCACAAACCTCAATACCTTCCGATTGAATCGAGAAGTCAGGAGATATATGACTGGCGTGCTTCCCCTCTGGTAAGGGAGCCCCTTAGGAGGTGAGCGACCTCCGATGCTGCAGCAGGGCTGCTTGTTCCTCCTTGATGATTGACCGACGCCACCACTGTGGTGTTTGTCCGACTGGACGCCCTTGTAGCCTCTGAGACCATGTGGAGAGGCAAAGTCAGATCGTCCGAATTTCAGGCTAATGATCTGCAATGGGATTCCTCCGGAGTCCCGCGACCAAGGTTGACTGAGCTCTTCAGACTCCTCTGCAATCGGGAAGACAGGCGTCCGCCGTGACCACTATCCAGTAAAAAGAAGGAACAACTTCCCAGACAGAATGCTGGTGAAGTCGGCCACCAACTAGGGAGGTCCTGATTAGGTGGCTCACCCAGATTTTGATAATCTAGGGATGAAGGGCACTTGACCCTTCAGGACAGAGTTACCTTCTGTAACACTCGTGTGAAAATAGCGCCTATGGTACCGCTTTGAAGGAGGCTACCATGAGGCCCAGGACTCACCTGCAAAAGTGGCGTGACAGCCCAACTTTGGGATGTCCATTGCCGCACCGCAGCCCGAAGGGTCTGCAACTTTCCCCTAGGGGGAAAAAACGTACACCTCTGAGGAGTCCAGAATCAAGCCTAGACACACTAGGAGTTGGGACGGTTTCAATACTGACTTCTGAGTGTTCAGCACCCAACCAAGTATCGGAGGGTCTGACGCGTATAGACACGCTCACTTCTAAATTTAGTTTCAAGTGACCCTCAGAAGAAGATCGTCCAAGTTGCCCCTGATAGCGAAGCCACGCTGTCTTAGTAGGGCCAGAATCGGGGCAAGCACCTTGGTGAACACCCTTGGTGCCAATGCGAGGCCAAAGGGGAGAGCCACCATTGGTAGTGGTCTTCCCCGGCCGCCAACGCAGACATCTGATGCCTGGTGCATATGGAGACATTCAGTATGTGTCCTTGATGATCAAGGATGCCAGAAATCCCCTGGATGGAGGGCAGCGACAACAGAGCGAGCCAACTCCTTACCGGAATCTTTGTACTTTCACAAAGCAGTTGAGGGTCATGAGATCCAAGATTGGACTAACCCCCTCCAGTACTACGAACAGATTTGAGTAGAACCCCTGAACCCGTTCCTGTACGGAGACAGGATGGCTACCCTGCGTATCAGCAGGTCTTGTACCACCCCATGTAGGGCTTCCCGACAAATTGGCAGAAGCTGGCGGTTAAGAGGGAAAAATTATGTTCGGTAGGCCAGCAAGGTTGGGCTTGCAAACCCAGGGACTCAGCCGGCGCTTTTTCAGCCTGAGGTCATTTACTTGCCGCACTAGGCGGATGAAGGGACCGTTTGTGCATGGTGAAGGAGGGCCCTAGCTTATGGCGTGGCTCCTTACCTTCTTTGGATTGCAGAAGCAATGTGCTCCTACCTCCTGTGGCATCTTAAATGATGTCATCCAGCGAGGCCCCAAAAAGTCTGTCGCCCTAAAAGGGCAGATCCAAAAGGGCCTTCTTGGAAGACTGGTCCGCAGACCAGCACCTTAGCCAGATCAGGTGGCGTAGCGCTACTGCATAACCCAAGGTCCAAGACAGCAAAGGGATAGTATTCAAGTCTGACTCGCAGACAGGCTCAAGGCCCTGTACTAACTGGTCGGCCAGAGCTACCTCGTACGGAGGAGCATCCCGTGCTTTTAACCCTTAGGGTTGTCCCGATACCACTTTTTTAAGACCGAGTACAAGTACCGATACTTTTTCAAGTACTCGCCGATACCGATTCTTTTTTTTAATGTCATGTATCAGTATTTTTTTTTTTTTACAATTTTTTTTTTTTTTTTTTACAGTGCTTTATTTTTTTTTATTTTTTTTAGGGGGGGGGGGGGGAGTGGATTGTGTCAGTGTGTTTTTTTTTTTTTTTTTTTTACAATTCATTTTTTTGCCCTTTTTTTTTAGCGCTGTTGGGGGGCTTTGGTGAGATTTCAGGGGTCTTAACAGACCCCTGACATCTCCCCTATGAGACAGAGAAAGGGACTGACACAGATTCCCCAGTCCCTTTCTCTGCAGCCTCAGCTAAAATGAATGGACAGGAGGCTCCTCTCCATTCATAAACTGAAGCATCGTAAACACAGGTTACGATGTTTCAGTTATATGAATGAACAGAGTCAGTGATCACCGACTCTGTTCATTCGAAAAGGAAGGAGCCGGCTTTAGCGGCTCCTACCTCCGCTCTCCATCCTGAGATACCGAGGACAGAGGGGGTGGAGGAGGACATGGTGGGGGGACACGGAGCGCAGAGGGGGAGAGCAGCAGGAGGGTGACACGGAGCGCCGACAGCAGCAGCACAGAGGGGGATACAAGGACACCCGGAGAAGGAGAGCAGCACCGAGGGGAGCACGGAGGGGGAGAGCAGCACAGAGGGGGACAACGAACCGGAGAGGGAGAGCAGCGCCGAGGGGAGCACGGAGGGGGAGAGAAGCACAGAGGGGGACAACGAACCGGAGAGGGAGAGCAGCGCCGAGGGGAGCACGGAGGGGGAGAGAAGCACAGAGGGGGACAACGAACCGGAGAGGGAGAGCAGCGCCGAGGGGGACACAGAGCACGGAGGGGGAGAACAGCACACAGGGGGACACAGAGCACGGAGGGGGAGAACAGCACACAGGGGGACACAGAGCACGGAGGGGGAGAACAGCACACAGGGGGACACAGAGCACGGAGGGGGAGAACAGCACACAGGGGGACACAGAGCGTGGAGGAGTATAGCAGCAGCACGGAGAAAGATACAGTGACAGTCAGTGGTGATCAGTGCGTGTTGGAGGGGAGTTACAAGCACCGATCACCGCTTTATAAATTTCACTAAAGCAGCTAAAAAGGGGGGGGGGGGGTCCGGGGAGAAGCGGTCAGGCTTTATTGAAATGTATACAGACAGATCAGTGCTTGTAATTCCCCCCGCCGCACCGATCATCCCTGACTGCCCAGGTATCGGGTGAAGCATCGGAGCATTTCCCCCCGAGCACAAGTACTTGTGGAAATGCTCGGTATCGGTGCCGATACCAATACTAGTATCGGTATCGGGACAACCCTACCCCTGGAGTAGCATATTTGCCTACTCAGTAAGTGTCTGAGGCATCATAAAAAACCCCAGCCATGCTGGACGTACCTCTGAGTCCCCCACTGTGTATAGGTAGCGAGTGTCCCTGAAGACAGGAGCCCCCCTTTCACTGAAATTGTGGTAACTTGTTAAGTCTGGACACAGGGGGGTCCACTATCGGGGGAGAGGTCCATTCTTTTAGGAACTCTCAAGGGGTATCGGACCACCCAAAAAAAAAAAACACCTCAGTGGGTTTTTCCCACTCCTTGTACAAGAGCTTATCAATATAAGACACACAAGGAAACACCTTAGCAGTGCGGGCCGGCTTTAGGGAACCCAAAGGGGACCGGTGTCTCTGCTGCTTCTGCAGCATTCTCTATTTGCAGTAAACAGGTCAGATACCAAAGCCTTCTTGCGTGCTGACCTGGACTTGGAGCATTCTCACTGTCCGATCGGTCACGGTCTGCAGTCTCTGATGCATCAGAATCCGGGCCATGAGCCATAGCTGGGCCTGGTTCTGCATCAGAATTATCCCCGGAAGATTGCAGGGGACGGGGGCGTTTACTACCCCCTGTGTTCCCGTGTGCCACTTCCATCCTGGCAATAGACCTAGCGTCCACAGATACATCAGGGGCACTAGCTGCCAAATCAGGTGTTTCAGGGGAAAAAAACGTCTGCTTCAGACGCCATGCTGACCCACGCGCTGACACCCACAGGGTTCCAGGTAAGGTATCAATAGGCCACCCTCCTAGCTGATACAGAGATGCAGGGTCTCCCAGAGGACTCACCACCCTTGGAACGGTACCTCTATGCTGCCGTGTGCTGCGCCTGTGATGCTATCCCATTGCTGCTGTGTCAGTCTGATTCTTTATCAGCGCTTCCTTGTGAATGTTTGCCAGTGCAAATGCATCCTAGAGGCCAGAGACTAATCGCCAAGTGGCTGTATGGAAACATTGTGGGCTCTAAGAAAATGGCCGCCGAGCCGAATAGAGGCAAAAGCGGCCGTGGACCATAAAAAGATGGCCGCCGAGCGGCGGTATATACATACAGCGTGAATCCTAGGAAACATGGCCGCTGAACAGTCGATAGAGGCCAAAGCGGGTGTGAACCACAAGAAAATGGCGCTGAGTGGTGATGTATACATATAGGCACGAAACCACAAGAAAATGGCCGCCGGACAGTCACTATAGGCTGAAACAGACATGGACCACCGCAAAATGGCCACAGACAGCATGGAGGGGGAAAAGCACACAGGTAAGCAGAAAATTACATTTTTTAAATGACAGCTACAGCCAGCCCTGCTTCAGATGGGACCCCTTAGGTGACCCCCCAGCACCCAGCAACCTTAGCTCAGAGCCCAGGGAGGAGGGAAGGCAGGGAGAGAGGAAAGAAAGGGGCCACAAAAACGTACTTGATCTCTCCAGGAATGTCCAGCCAAGACACCCTGCCGAAGCAGGGGAGCTACTTACCTTTCCTGCGTGGATCTTGCTGGACGATATTTTCCGGACAGATCATTGTCCGCGCACGGAGGTGACTGTCGGCCAGGCTTGCTGTGATTGAACCCTAGGCAACGATCATATCCATGCCCTGTAGTGCTAGCTCACCGGACAGGCTACTGCGACTCGACCGTAAGGTCAGCCGAAGCTGAGCGGTCCGATGCAAGCCTTGGAGCGTAAGCTCACCGGACAGGCTACTGCGACTCAGCCCTAAGGTCAGCTGAAGCTGAGCGGCGATGCAAGCCCTGGAGCGTAGCTTGGCCACCCATAGAGCGACGGGCATGTCGTGGAAAACCCAGCGCGTAGCTAAGGTCGGCACATGCTCGATGGCCGAAACTGGGGGGACTACAAGGTTCGAGGACCCAGCCTGTCACCCAGTCGGCAGTTGATCGAAGATCGCAGGAACAAAAATAAAAAATGTAAATAAAGATTTTCCCCCCGGGCCCATGGGCCCGAAGGGAGCCATGTCCTACTCCTTGCTAGACAGAAAAAACTGATCTGCTAGGTGCAGAGAGAGGGATTATACCCAGAGGGTCCGCCCCCTGGGCGATGCTGTAGAAGGTGTGATGCAACAATTTTTACAAGTTTTTCTGCCTAGTCACTCCTAAATAACGGATAATACCCACTATGTCAATAGGAAGCTGTGTCGGTCCATGAACGAAAGAGAAATTAGTATTGTTTTTTACCTTATTTTGGCAGTCAAACTGCTGTTTTCTCATTCCCCACACTTCTTGTGCGAGTGGCCATGTTTACTAAGGGCAACTGAAGCTCTTGCCGCAGTTTTCGTGCAATAGCCTCAGTTGCTTCGCCTCGCCGACCTGTGAAATCTCTTGCATGCACAGGACAATACCTCCCAGTGGTGCATGCGAAGTGTACAGGTTACTTTAACAGCCATTTGCTCACATGTTGATATAGCAGCGGCAGCAGACAATCGCTGCTGCTATTGTATCCTGTATACATCAGAGGCACTCTGCTTACTGCGAGACAAAGAGGCATGATACTCCTGTCTCCACCCTCATCCGGCCCCCTTCAGCCCTCCTCCGCTTTCCTGTGAAAGTCCTCCGGCAGCCCTGTGTGACCTCCTACACTCTCCCGGCCCCTCTCCTCTGCTAGAAAAGTCTCACAAAAGTGAGAAAAAAAAAACACACACACACAAATACCTAAAGAGTCTATCCTAGGCGTCAGCACGAGCACTGTACAACACATCACTTGCCTAGGCGGATTACAAGGACAAAGTAACAAATATAAGGCATTTACTGTCACCAAATTAATGTTTTATTTAAGTTAACACAGCAGGGGAGAACAGTAAATAGCAGAAAAAATAAAAATATGACTAAATGTCTGCTTTAAAAGTGGCACTGTGTTGAGCCAGAGAGGTTGAAAATTTTAGTGTTAGATAATCCAGAAAACGAGCAAGGACAGTTATAGTATTACAAAAAATGCATAATCTTAATGGCTACTTTTATTATGACCAGACTTCTGCAGTGGTTTCAAAACGAACACATAATTTATAAAACAAAGAAAAGAATGTCATCTTGAAAGCTCAGTTTGCAAGACACTGATGACAGATAAGCTTGAAGCGTCTGTATGCAAGTCATAAATAACTCCATCTATTAAGCTGTACCACTGCTGTTCTAGACAAATGTGTTTCAGCTTATAGTTTTAATTATATATTGTGATATGGGGGATCGCTAGCTCATTGCTAGATGCAATTTAGTGAGTCCACACCAGTCCAACCTGTGGGTTTAAAGGCTTTCCAGCACACTTTTATTAAACAAATGAAAATAAAAAAGTCAGTTTTGATAAAAAAAATTCAAGAGAATTATCTTGGTTAACGTTTGGGGCATACATAGTAGCTAGGGTCACTTTTACATTCCCTATAAATCCTTTAAAAAATAGATATCTTCCTCCTGAGTCTGCATTTTTATCCAGCAAGGACCATGCTATTCTATTAGATATTAGAATTGCCACGCCTTTGGTTTTGGCCTCTTTATTGGATGCAAGATATACATTAGGGAAATATCTATTTTGAAGATATGGGAATTTTCCTTCCTTAAAATGAGTTTCCTGTACCATTCCTATATCTGTTTTAGTTTGTCTTAGATCATGATGTAGCATCTTAAGTTTTTCCGGAATATTAAGTCCCTTCGCATTTATTGAAAACACCTTCAACTCTTCCATCCTCCCTGATCCCGCAGGCAAGGGGAAAAAAACAAAAAAAAACCCGGGGTTCAAGCACCAGCACCTACTTCGGCTGCCTATTTGCCCGTAGGTGCCGGATATGGGGGAGTGTTTAGCAGCGGCCAGAGTGGCCGAGCGATGGGCCATGTCCCCACGGCTGTCTAGTTACTTTATTTGAACAGTTACCTCTTTCCTCTCTCTCCCCCTCCCTTTTCCTACCCATTCAAATCATTAGCGCTTACAGGCGCTAGTTACATATGCATATCCAACCTTTTTCCGGACACCATATTTTTTTAAACACATCTTGGTTTCTAGTCTTTGCTTGCCATGTCCATCATAATAGGACCTATACCAGCGTATGTTAATCTATCTCTTCCCCTTAACTGTCGGCGTCCGAGATTACAACATTTATATAACCAATTATTAATATGTGTAAAAAGATACTAAAATGATAATCTGGCCCTCCTTTCTAGTATCACTCTGCGCTTGTGGATGTTATGTCATAAGGATATAAACAATAGTAAAATGTATAAAATAGATATAAATATATATAAATATATAAATATGTGAACCTAAGAGCATATAAATATAAAACATATATATAAAAGAACAGCAGCTGCTAAAAAATCAAGCGTACATATAAAACAGTATCATATAAAACTGCAGCAGCGCTACGAACAAAGTTCAATTGTGCGTCTTCTATGATAATCGCTTATATAGGTGATGAGGTAGTAAATGGTGAATCTAGTTGTAATATATCCAATTCATAATCTTAGTGCTCCTTTCACCAGTAGTGTATAACACCGCGTGGGGGGATTTTTGAAAGTCCCCTTTAGGGGGCGCACTCACCAGATGTAAGATAAATAAAAGCCTAGATCAACATTCCTCCTTCAGCAATAATATAATTGGAAATTATCCTTCTCCGCCATAGACAGATGTCAAATCAGGTATGGGTATAGAAAAGATATCCTCCTCAATCTCCGTCACAGCTAGGTTGGGACAGTATCTAGATACGTTTTTACAAAGGAGTGTGTCGATTACGCAAGCTTACTTGAAAGACACAAAGGACTTCCTAAATTGTCTACAAAACATTACGTTAAGACACAACCAGGAAGTTCTGTTGGTAACCTCGGACGTATCCTCCCTCTACTCAATAATTCAACATGATGATGCATTATTAGCCCTAAATTGGGCCTTGAGTAAGAGGGAGGAACTCCCGCATAATCAGAAAGTTTTTATTGGCCAGGCCCTAGATTTCTGCTTATCCCACAACTATTTCTGGTACGATAGTAAATTTTATCTGCAACAGAGGGGAGTTGCAATGGGTGCCAAATTCGCACCCAGTATCGCAAATTTGTTTATGGCAGAATGGGAGGATAAAATGATTTTTAACGACAGAAGAGCTGAACTCATTTTTTATAAACGTTTTATCGATGATATGTTTTTAATATGGGCCGGCTCAGAAGAATCATTATTGACTTTCTTAAAGACCCTAAACACCAACAACAATAACATTAAACTAACCTCTGAATGGAGCAGTAAGACGATAAACTTCCTGGATGTGACTGTTGATCGCCATAACACAGGATTTGGTACCAAGGTGTTTTTTAAAGCGACAGACAGAAACAGCTATCTACCTATTACAAGTGGACACCACCCACAGTGGCTAAGGAATATTCCTAAAGGACAGATCATGCGCGTTAAACGGAATTGCTCAGATAATGAGGTCTTTCTCACGCAAGCAAAAGTCTTATCAGACAGATTCATAGCTAAGGGCTATGCACCACAACCCCTAAAGAAAATTGTAGAGGAAATCGAACAAATTCCCAGGGAATTGTGCCTACGGATCAAACCCAAACCAGCAGTAGGGGGCACCAACTTAAAAGAATGGGGCTTTATCTCGCAATTTCATAGTCAATTCAGGGAGGTGGAGGACATTTTCACAAAACACTGGCACATTTTACTTTTGGATAAGAAATTGGGCCCAGTACTCCCCCCTAAACCACAATTTATATATCGAAAGGCTCCTAATCACGGGGATAGGGTGGTGAAGAAAATACTGGACCCTCCCAGCAAACCTCAGACGTTCTGGAACAAAAATGTTTTTTTTGCCTGTAGAAGATGTAGAGCATGTAAGGAAGTGTCGCGCCCCATTAGGGGGCTGGAAAACTTCATCTCTCCTTCCAATCAGAGACAATTTGACATCGAGTAGTTTATTACGTGCAACAGCAGCTTCGTGGTCTATGCTCTAAAATGTCCGTGCGGGCTTTTTATATATAGGGCGCACCAAAAGACTTTTACGCATCCGAATAGCTGAGCATGTGAACAACATAAAGATAGGTTATAAGGACCACAATGTGTCACTGCATTTCAAACTTAAGCACAACCAGGACCCCTCAGGCCTGGAATTTTGGGGGATTGAAAGTTTGGAATCAAACTGGAGGGGTTCTCATAAGGTGCGCGAACTTTCTAAAAAAGAGACAAAATGGATTTTTTTAACCGAAGTTTTAGCGCCCAAAGGTTTGAACATTGAATTAGACATTAATTGTTTTATTAGTGATTCGTAGACATTAAGCTGAATAACTATTAGTATTAGCACGACTTATTACTAGAATGCTACGAATATACACATAGGGCCTCCACCCTCGATTTTAGTGATTTTAGTAACTTTATGAGTACTTTTATTAGTTATACACAGCAGAGTTTACTTGGTATTTATTTGAATATTTCGGTGTGTTATTCTTGTCATTTTATTATCTATTTTTTTATATATATTTTTTTATATAGATTTTTTAGCCATAATTTCGGTGTGTTATTCTTGTCAATTTTATTATTTTTTATATATATTTTTATGCCATATATATTGAATTATTCATATATTTATTGATGGATGCATGTTCTGTGGATTGGGAAAACAAAACACTGCTGATTATGATGTCAAGGTTTACAGCCATCACAGCGTTTCCTCATTATGATCAGTAGAGTGTGTGCACACATTATTTAGCATTAAACCCGGCATTATAATATAAATAGAATAAAAAAAATTCTGACTACCGGGGGTAACATTGTTACCAAAACATGCCCTTATCGCTTCAGGGCACAAGTGTCAGCAGAAGGAACGACTGTATGACGGTATGAGGTGGTGTGTCTGACATCAATCCTTATAATCAGTAATTGAAGTCCCCTCTGTATACATGTCGGCTCGACACCGCTCCCGACATGTTTAGACAGAGTAGCCAATCAGGATGCAGCCCGAGTACAAACGCCTATCAGAGTGGGGCAGATCGAGCTGCACCTGACAGAATTTCCGCCCACAGTAGGGTATGGACGTCGACTCGCTCAGCGCGCATGCGCGACGTCGCAGGCACGCAGAGCGTGCTCTGACGTTTAACCAGAGGGCGGGTTCTGACCTAGCATAAATTCCGGTTGCTGTGACGGTTGGTCACGCCCTCAGAGGAAGTCAGGAAGTGACGAAACGTCAGGGCGTGGCCAACCAACCCAGCAAACCGGAAGTGACGTTCATGCGCTCCAGGACCTGCCGAACAAGGAAGTGCCGAGGGAAATACACCGTGGCGCTCATCAGGGGCAAGTGTCCGGCGCTGTAGCGCTCATTTTATCTTTTCGCCTGTATTATTTTACTTTGTGGTACGCATATATGTAACTAAGGGATTACCTGGGGATTAAATTTATTAAATGGTCAAACAGTACTACCCTATGTAGTTTGTATTTTTTCCACATATATGCCAGTGGCACCTTTTTTCTATCACTGAGGATAAGAAGACAGGATAGATTGAGGAGGATATCTTTTCTATACCCATACCTGATTTGACATCTGTCTATGGCGGAGAAGGATAATTTCCAATTATATTATTGCTGAAGGAGGAATGTTGATCTAGGCTTTTATTTATCTTACATCTGGTGAGTGCGCCCCCTAAAGGGGACTTTCAAAAATCCCCCCACGCGGTGTTATACACTACTGGTGAAAGGAGCACTAAGATTATGAATTGGATATATTACAACTAGATTCACCATTTACTACCTCATCACCTATATAAGCGATTATCATAGAAGACGCACAATTGAACTTTGTTCGTAGCGCTGCTGCAGTTTTATTCTGAACTTTTTATTAGTTTTATATGATACTGTTTTATATGTAATTATTAATATGTATAGTAAATTTTCCCGGAACATCCTTACTTCAAGGAAAAAAGAAAAAACAGCTTCAGATAATTTCTGATAAAATAAATTCACGTTAAAACATTCCATGTCCATTTCACATCTATTCCATATTAAATGCATTAGTTACACTTGTTTGTACCCCTTTCCTCCTTTTCACCCCTCCTCTCCAACCCCTTCCCACTCCTCCCATCAGCCTCTCCCTCCCTCCCTCTCCCCCCCTTCCGGTGGTATATTACATTCATATTACCGCTCTTACTCCTAACCTTCCCTCTACTGCTTCAAATCAATAGATCCCCCCCCTCCCTCCAAAACTCCCTCCCCCTCCTTCCACACCGCCCCCATCCGTTCCACTCTCTTGTTCCTAAATATCTATGTATCTTTCCCAACACTGATGTACTAGTGCCCATATATGCACCCCTATTCCCATGTGACCATTTATTTCCCTTGTTTTTAAGTGTGTGTGTGTGTCTACCCAATGTGGTATTATGAATATATAATTTATAATCCCTCCTATCATGTGATTCTATATTCTTCAGTTGTAACTCATACCCCTCCCACCTCCCTCTTCCTATCCCTAGTCCAACCTCCCTTCCTACCCATCTACTATGTCATCTACTGCAACCCTCCCTACCTCCTTCCACTATTTATTCGTCTCCTCATATTCATCCCCTTGGTGAATTTATGCGATTTGTGCAATTCCATAATTGCCATGTAGGCCCCTATTGTAAACCCAATGTGAGTGCCTTCTCTATTATCATTACTCATATCATTGTCATTATCCCACCTTGTACTGTGCACTAATCCTCGTGTGTACACACCAAACCCACCATCCTCGATCCAGTGTGGCTTAAGACATCAGACAACATTAAACTATAACAGGCATCCACCTCTCTTGTTCCCATATTTTCCTTCACTTGGCTCCTCTTACACATCTTTCTACCAAAAATACCAAGTGGAGCCCATATGGATCAAAAAAGAAAAGGAATAAAGTGGAGGGGGGGGAGAAGAATAGGAACGCACGGGGGAGCGTGTGAGGAGGGGGGGGGCAGTGCAAAAAAAAAAGAGAAAAAAAATTATTAGAAAAGGAGAGGGGAGGGAAAAGAAAATTGAGAGGAGATAATCCTGAGAGCATTCTCACAAGTGTCGGATTCTCAGGCCCCTGCACATAAATCAACATTTACTAAACATTTCCATGACTCCCAAAACACAGGGGGGGGTAGAGCTGATGAAATTTAAAAGAAGGAAAACTAATTCTGGGGGGGGGGGGGTTGAATTTACCTCTTGGCCCAAAAATGTATACATCCAGTGGCTCCTCCTCAGTACCTATTGGGACTAGGAAGCGTATTCTTCGGAAATTACATGAAACCCAACTAATAGATGCTTGGCATATCCTGCACACAGGAGAGAGGGATTACACATTTTTCTCTAACCCTTACCAACTATACTCAAGGATTGATCTCTTTCTGATACCTCATCAATTACTCTCAAGTTTGCAGGATATAGCAATAGGTAGTATAACCTGGTCAGACCATGCTCCAGTTATAATGAAACTTTCACTATCTGGGGCAGTCCACCCTATGGAATGGAGCTGGCGATTGAATGAAAGCACCAGAAATACTAGCAGATCTGAGTAAAGAAATGACATGGTACTTCCATATAAATGATAGTGTAGAAAGCGATCCTGGAATTGTTTGGGAAGCACATAAAACATTCATACGGGGAATTTTAATCAAACATAGCTCTAGAGTAAATAAGGCCCGAGAAAAGGAAATAAATGAAATACTGGGAAAGATTCAGGAATTAGAAATATTACACAAAGAAACAACAGAGAGAGAGGAATAGGAAACAAACACATCTAAGAAGACAGATCTCAGATATCCTTAGATATAAAGCAAAAGCGGTATTACAAAGAGGGAGACGGATGACATGAATCTGGAGATAAGTGCGGCAAATTACTGGCAAAGAAACTGAAAGAACAACAAACACGTTCATATATACCCTATATTAAAAAGGGAAAAGGAGACCAAAAACTCTCGATCCCGAAAGAAATTGCACAGGAATTTGGGGAGTATTATTCTGCATTATATAATTTAGCACCCCCCTCTTCACCGCACTTGCCTCTAGATGAATATCTTTTATCCTCACAACTAGGGTTGTCCCGATACCGATACTAGTATCGGTATCGGGACCGATACCAAGCATTTGCGCGAGTACTTGTACTCGCGCAAATGCTCCCGATGCTTCACCCGATACTTTTTTTTTTTTTTTGTGGCCGGAGAGGGCGGGAGGAGTCAGTGGCTGGGGAGGGCAGGAGAGAGGGCGGGGGAGTGCGGGCAGAGTCTGGCCGGAGAGGGCGGGAGGAGTCAGTGGCTGGGGAGGGCGGAAGAGGAAAGTGTGGGCGGAGTCTGGCTGAAGAGGGCGGGCACAGTCGGTGGACGGAGTCCGCGGGCGGAGAGCGAGTCCCTCACCTGCAGTTGAACCTGGTAAGCTGGCAGGGGTTCAGGGCGCAGCCGCATCAGGATCGGTGGCCGATGCTGTCACATTCGGTTGCCGTCAGCGGCTGAACGTCCCCACGCCCATCTTGGTACACCCTGCACTGGGCTGCAGTAAGCAGCAGCAGACATCTTGTTACACCCAGCCCGAGCTATATGGGCTGGGTGTAACAAGATGTCTGCTGTTGCTTACTGCAGCCGAGTGTAGGGTGTACCAAGATGGGCGTTGCAGCAGTTTTTTTTTTCTTAAATCCTGTGTCATTTCCCCCCCACCCCCGCAGCATTTCAGTGCCAGCCACCTATCAGTACCCACAAGTGCTACCTATCAGTGGAATCAGTGCCATCTACCAGTGCCACCTATCAGGTGGCACTGGTAGATGGCACTGATTGCACTGATAGGTGGCACTTGTGGGCGCTGATTGCACTGATAGGTGGCACTTGTGGGCACTTATAGATGGCACTGATTGCACTAATAGTGCCACCTATCACTGCCCACAAGTGCCACCTATCACTGCCCACAAGTGCCACCTATCACTGCCCACAAGTGCCACCTTTCTGTGCCCACAAGTGCCACCTTTCTGTGCCCACAAGTGCCACCTATCAGTGCCACCTATCACTGCACACAAGTGCCACCTATCAGTGCCCATAAGTGCCATCGATCCGTGCCCATAAGTGCCATCGATCAGTCCCCATCTTTCAAACTGTCACATGACATTGAAAAAAAGTATCGGTAATCGGTATCGGCGAGTACTTGAAAAAAAGTATCGGTACTTGTACTCGGTCTTAAAAAAGTGGTATCGGGACAACCCTACTCACAACTAGTCCGATTACCATTTCCGGTTCAAAGTAAATTAGAAGCACCTATTACATCAGAGGAAATATTTACAGTAATGCAAACGATAAAACATGGAAAGGCTCCTGGACCAGATGGTTTTTCTATACAATATTTTAAAAGTTTCTTTCCTTTATTAGGTCCATATATGACCAAGTTATTTAATGTGAATTGACAAAAAACAACCTTTACACCAGACACATTAAGAGCACATATTACGATTCTGCCAAAGGAGGGAAAAGACCTGACGTGCTGCAGTAGCTATCGACCAATATCTTTACTGAACACAGATTTAAAAGATTTTTACAAAGATTCTTGCTACTCGGCTACAACCCCATGTGTCTCAGTTGGTACATTTAGATCAAGTGGGATTTATTCCCAAACGTGAAGCAAGAGACAGTACTATTAAAGTATTGAATTTGATCCAACAAGCTAACCAATTAAAAAACCCTAGTGTTTTTATAAATACAGATGCGGAAAAAGCCTTCGATAGGGTGAACTGGACATTTATGCTAGGAGTACTGAAACACATGGGTCTTGGAAACCGAATGCTACAGTGGATAATGGAGATATACTCGAAACCACAGGCTATAGTTAAAGCAAATGGTACTCTAAAACATTCACAATTTCAAATGGGACTCGTCAGGGATGTCCCTTATCACCACTCCTATTCGCTATGACATTAGAACCCTTGTCGAATATAACCAGACAGAACCCGGATATTATGGGAATAAAAGTGGGAGGAGAAGAATATAAGGTGTCAGCATATGCGGATGACCTGCTGTTCTCTCTAGCCTCCCCACAAATATAGTTGCCTAATCTTTTGAAGGAAATAGAATAGTATGGAGTTCTGTCTGGCTTTAGAATAATTTACAGCAAGTCGGAAGCGATGGGAGTGGCAATACAGGGACATTTAAGTAGAAACCTCCATGTTTCTTTATACTGTGAGTTCTGAAAAGAAATTAAAAAAATTAAAAACTCCTAAGTAGAAACCTCCAACATAATTTCAAATTTAGATGGACGACAACGGCATTAAATTACTTGGGGACAAAGATCCCCTCAAATTTAACTAAGATCTTCGACATGAATTTTCGGCCACTACTCGCGACAGTTAAGATACTATTAAAAAAAATGGAATAAGGGCATGCATTCCTGGTTCGGGAGATGCAGCATTTTAAAAATGAATATAGTTCCTAAGTTTTTGTACCTCTTTCAAGCATTACCTATATTTATCCCCAGGACCTACTTCAGTCAAATAGGGATAGAGTTCTCAAAATTTATCTGGGCTTGTAGACGACCTAGGATTAATAGGACAATACCGAAGGAATGGGGTGAAATCGCAGCTCCAGATATGTATAAATATTACCAGGCAGCCCAGTTAGGAAGGATTATTGATTGGTGCAGGCATACAGAATACAAACTTTGGACTAAAATTGAACAACAAATAAGTACTATTCCATTAAGCAGAGCCACCTGGTGTTATACATCTTTACCGCCATCATTGAAAATACACCCTACAATAGGGCCTACACTGCAAACAGGATATAATGCAAGCCGGAATCCTAGAATATACACAGAGCACTCACCATTAACACCAATTCTGGGAAATCCAGCGATCCCACCAGGATTAGAAGAAAGAGGCTTCCAGGGACTTAGAGTTAGGGGCTTATATCAAGTATCACATTTTACGAATGTAGATAACTGGCCATCTATAGAATCCATGACTCAACAAGGAGGTCAGTTTGAAATGTCTGCTTGGCAGGCACGACAAATGCGACACTTTTTGGGATCCTTAGGTCCGATGGAGAAATATTGTAGACCATGTACAAGATTTGAGACATATTGTGAGGAAAAGGAATCCCTTTCTCATGCTATTTCCAAAATATACGCTCTCCTAGTAACACCTCCAGAGGACTATAAAATGAGAAGTTTGAGTAAATGGGAGAGAGATATGAATCAAAGGTTCTCCTTAACACAGAGTAAGAAAGTGGTACAATTAGCACTGGGTGCCTCTACATGCACCAGGACACAGGAAACTAACTACAAAATGTTAATACGCTGGTATTACACTCCAGCAATTTTGAATAAATTCTTCCCGGAAGTTACAGATAGATGCTGGAGAAATTGTGGCAAGCATGGTACCATCTTTCATATCTTCTGGCAATGGCCAGTGATTAGACATTTTTGGCTGGAAGTCCAGAGGATAACGCAAGTGTTTACGGAATATCAAGTCCCTGACGACTCTGCCTTCTTTCTGCTACAAAGTTCTCAAATTCCAATGAAGAGGTACAAGAACTCAATAATATGTCACATGGTGAATGCAGCGAAGAGTTGTATACCTCTCTGTTGGAAAGAAACACGAACACCTACTATTTCTATGTGGCTGAATAAAATTAGAAGAATATGGATAATGGAAAACATATGGCCCAATACTATGGGAAGACCGGAATTAATGAAATATGGGAACCCTGGGAAGAGTTTGTAAATTCTGAAGAAGGGAAACAGCTACTCCGAGAACATAGAGAGGAATAATACTGGGAATAGCGTCTGGCAGTTTATTTGCAGAGAAACTGGAGTACCGTATATACTCGAGTATAAGCCAAGATTTTCAGCCCTTTTTTTTGGGCTGAAAGTCCCCCCCCCTCGGCTTATACTCGAGTCAGCGAAAGTTTTTACATGTAAATAGTACCTGAAAAAAAGTTGCGGCTGCGGCGTCCATCGTTCAAATCCCGCGGTCTCTTCCTGGTCCCTTCCGTGATAGGCGATTCTCATCAGACACTCTCCGCCTATCACGATCATTCTCTCATCCTCAGTTTCCCAGCAGACGTCTGTGATTGGCGGAACACCCAACACAGTGTCTGCTGGGAAACTGAGGATGAGAGAACGTTCGTGATAGGCGGAGAGTGTCTGATGAGAATCGCCTATCACGGAAGGAACAGGAAGAGACCGCGGGATTTGAACGATGGACGCCGCAGCCGCAACTTTTTTTCCAGGTACTATTTACATGTAAAATGCGAGGATAGGGAACAGCGAGGATAGGGAACAGCGAGGATAGGGAACAGCGAGGATAGGGAACAGCGAGGATAGGGAACAGCGAGGATAGGGAACAGCGAGGATAGGGAACAGCGAGGATAGGGAACAGCGAGGATAGGGAACAGCGAGGATAGGGAACAGCGAGGATAGGGAACAGCGAGGATAGGGAACAGCGAGGATAGGGAACAGCGAGGATAGGGAACAGCGAGGCATTGTTGTCCCTCGGCTTATACTCGAGTCAGTAAGTTTTCCCAGTTTTTTGTGGCAACATTAGGTACCTCGGCTTATACTCGATTCAGCTTATACTCGAGTATATACGGTATTTACTAAATTCCACAGGCATTGGTGCAGGTTTTTTTTTTTTTTTTTTTTTTTTTCGGGGTTAAGGGGATGGAAGTAGATGAATGTTGTTGTAGAATGGGGGTGAGGGAGGGGAAAAGAAAGATACAGGCAACTAATCTTTATATGTTTTTTTCTTGTTTTCTTTTTTCTACATATTCGCTGTTATATTAAAATGGCATAACCAAGTAGTAAAATGTTATTGCTTATGATACTGCCTGTAAAGGAAAAAATTCAGAAATAAAGAATTTAAAAAAAAAAGAAAAGTCCACAGACAGCTGCCCATGCAGAGGATTGTAAACAGTAAGATAAGAGAAAATGCTTGAATCACCTAGCTCCCTCTTAGTAGCACCACTGCACTTCTGGCTTGCTGGCTCAATCAGCCTGTAGTTACAACTCCCTGCTGTACGGGCCCAGTCTTGGGCTCTCAATACGGGGTTGCTCGACACCTCAGGCTCTCTCAACTCCCTCCCGCCTCCTCCATGCCCACTAATCAGCTAAACACAATGGGGGAAGGCTATTAAAGGTTGATTGATGGAGGCTTCACGTCCCTGTAATTCTAAGACACGGGCTGGAGGGGCATAACACAGCCTGTGATTGACAGAAAGCCACCCCCACTATGTAATTGGCAAAAAATAATAATTAAGGATTTAATTTTCAAATATACACTTTATTAGGTACAGCTGTTCAATTGCTTCGTAACACAAACTGCTAATTAATTAGCCAATCACATGGAAGAAACTCAATGCATTTAGGCATCTACACATAGTGAAGAGGACTTGAAGTTCAAACCGAGCATCTGAAATGGGGAAGAAAATAGGATTTTTATAACAGCTTACCTGTAAAATCCTTTTCTTGGAGTACATCACGGGACACAGAGCGACATAGTCATTACTAATGGGTTATATAGATACCGTCAGGTGCTGGCACTGGCAACTTCCAAAACCGGAAGTACCCTCCCCTATATAAGCCCCTCCCATCCGGGAGCACCTCAGTTTTGTAGCAAAGCAATAAGTGTCCCCAAAGAGGGGCGGGAGCTCTGTGTCCCGTGATGTACTCCAAGAAAAGGATTTTACAGGTAAGCTGTTATAAAAATCCTATTTTCTTTCTCGTACATCACGGGACACAGAGCGACATAGTCATTACTAATGGGATGTCCTAAAGCAATGCCAAATGAGGGGGGGGATACACCATATATAAGCTGAGCGCTATCAGACATGAGGATCTTTTGCGGCCTGCAACACACTGCGCCCAAAGGCGACATCCTCCTGACTTCTAACGTCCACCTGGTAGAACCTAGTAAACGTGTGAACTGAAGACCATGTTGCGGCCTTACAGATTTGAGCCAGGGAGGCCTGGTGATGCACTGCCCATGAAGTTCCAACTGCTCTCGTGGAGTGCGCTCTAACTTTGAACGGAGGCGGTCTCCTTCTCAAGCCATAAGCTTGCATAATGACCTGTCGAATCCACTTGGCTAAAGTAGATTTTGACGCTGCCTGACCCTTTCTGGGGCCTTCCGGCAGAATAAACAAAGTATCCGTTCTGCGAATCTGAGCAGTGGCTTTTAGATAAGCTTTAACTGCTCTTACTACATCCAAAGAATGCAATAACTTTTCCTCTACCGAAGTAGGTTTGGGGAAAAAAGAAGGAAGAACCACATCTTGGTTCAAATGAAACCTCGATACCACCTTAGGAAGAAAGGCTGGATGAGGACGTAACACTACTCTGTCCTTATGGATAACCAGATATGGCTCCTTACAGGACATAGCTGCTAATTCCGATACTCTTTTAGCCGAACAAATGGCTACTAGAAAAATCCATTTCCTGGTGAGAAGCACCAAGGAAATATGCTGTAATGGTTCAAATGGTTGTTTCTGTAGAACCGACAGAACCAAGTTTAGATCCCATGGACATATGGGAATATCAACCGGAGGACTAATACGCATCACTCCTTGTATAAAGGCTTTGACTAGTGAATGCGAAGCCAAGGGCCTTTGAAAAAATATTGACAAGGCCGAAATCTGACCCTTGATAGTACTCAAGGCAAGCTTCCTATCTACAGCCCACTGTAGGAAGTCCAGAATCCTACCTATTACGTACTTATGTGGATGCCATTTCTTGGCCTCACACCACGCGATGTACGCCTTCCAGATTCTATAGTAGATCTGCCTGGATACCGGCTTCCTGGCATTGATCATGGTAGATACCACAGCATTAGAGAGCCCTCTCTTTTTTAGAATGTGGGCTTCAATAGCCAGGCCGTCAAACCTAGGGCTGGTAAGGAAGGGTGGTATATCGGTCCTTGCGAAAGCAGGTCCGGACGACGTGGGCGAGTCCAAGGACTCCCCACTGAAATTTTACAATCTCCGCGTACCACGCTCTTCGGGGCCACGCTGGAGCCACCGGAATCACTGGTTTCTTTTCTACCCTGATTCTGCGGAGTAATCGAGGTAACCATTGTGGCGGTGTGAATGCATATATCAGCTTGAACTGATCCCAAGGGAACACTAGGGCATCCGAGCCGCAAGCTAGGGGATCCCTTGTCCGAGAGACAAACCTGTCCCCCTTTGCGTTGAATCTGGATGCTAGAAGATCTACATCCGATGTTCCCCACCGCTGACATATTGTCCAGAAAACCTCGGGGTGAAGGGACCCTTCCTCTGGGCCTAATTGCTGGCGACTTAGAAAGTCCGCCTTCCAATTCTCCACTCCTGGAATGAATACCGCAGATATGGCTGGGACATATTTTTCTGCCCATTTCAGGATGTAATTTACTTCCCTCTGGGCTGCACGACTCCTGGTGCCCCCCTGATGATTGATATATGCCACTGCTGTGGCATTGTCTGATTGAATTCTGACAGGGGACCCTTGGAGTTTGGATGTCCATGCTACTAGGGCATACCGGGCTGCTCGTATCTCTAAGAGATTGATGGGCAGGGCCTTTTCTGCATCCGACCATCTGCCCTGGAGAGACTATTGCTCCAGTACTGCTCCCCAGCCTATAAGGCTGGCATCTGTAGTGACCACCTTCCAAGAAATCGGACTGAAGGATTTCCTTTTTTCCAGATTCTGGGGAACCAAACACCAACGGAGGCTCTTGCGAACAGAAGGGGACAAGGACATTGTAAGTCTAGGGCCTGAACTTTTTTGTTCCAGGCTGACAGTATGGCCCCTTGCAAATTCCTTGAATGGAATTGACCGTAGGGTACCGCTTCGAATGATGCCACCATTTTTCCCAGCAGCCTCATTTACAGGCGTATGGACGGCTGTCTTTTTTGTACCCACTAAGTGGATCAAATCTTTCAAAGACAACACCTTTCCTCGAGGCAAGAATATTTTTCTCTGGCCTGAATCCAACCTTAGCCCCAAGTATTCCAGACTTTTGACTGGTTTTTAGGGCTGACTTGTCTCGGTTGATAATCCAACCGTGAGATTCCAGATACTTGATTGTCTTGTGAACGACCACGTCTAGTTTTTTCACTGAGTGGTCTATCAGCAACAAGTCATCCAGATATGCCATTATCATTACACCTTGTGTTCTTAGATTGGCCAATAAAGGGCCAGAATTTTTGTAAACACTCGTGGTGCTGTGGCCAAACCGAAGGGTAAGGCTCTGAACTGAAAATGGCGCCCTTCTACTGCAAAGCGTAGAAATTTTTGGTGGACTGGAAAGATGGGAATGTGCAAATAAGCATCTTTGATGTCGATCGCGGCTAACCAATCCTCCCCTTGTAGGGCAGTGGCCACCGATCGGATCGACTCCATCGGAAAGTCCTGATATACAGGAATTTGTATAGCCCTTTTAGAATTAATATGGGCCTCCCGTCCGCGTTTGCTTCGGGACTGTAAAGAGGTTTGAGTAAAACCCGAACCCTCATTCTTCCAGGGGAACCTCCATAATTACTCCTTGGAGCAATAGTTGTTCTAGTGCCAACAGGAGGGACTCTCTCTTCCGGGGATCCCTTGGCACGTTTGACCTCAAAAATGGGAAGGAGGAGAGTCTTTTAACTCCAAACTGTATCCCAAACCTACTGCGGAGAGCACCTATCTGTCTTGATCGTGTCCCGCCAGGTCTCTTGCGAACAACTGGAGTCCTCCCCCCACCCGACTGAGTGGGGGCTTCAATGAATTTAACTTTGGGGGAGGTTTTGTACCTCCCCTGACCCAGGGTTTCTCATTACCCTGCTACTGTCCCTGTTTTTTACCCCCGGGAATTGACCGAGGAGGCCGTCGGAACTGTTACACAGCCGATGCCCCAGGGACTGGAGAAGCAGGCCTCTTAAAGAGGGACCTCTAACTCTGTTTTTAACCGGCAAGAGCGTATTTTTACCGCTGGAAATTTTCTGGATATATTTGTCCAGGTTTTCCCTGAATAAGCGTTCACCATGAAATGGGACGCTAACCAGCCATTCTTTGCAGGGAGCTTCAGCAGACCAGTTTTTGAGCCATAGGAGCCTACGCATATGTACTATAGACAGCGTAAGGCGGGAGGCCTGATGGACTGAATCCTCTATGGCGTCAACCGCAAAGCCTAAGGCTCTAGGTAGATCAGCTAGGGCAAAGCCTGCTGATCTGTCAAGTCCCTCAAGACCTGTTTCAACTGATCCTTCACTGCTTAGCAGACCCCAATAGCTGCTACTGCTGGTTGTATCACCAAGCAGATTTTCATAAGGACTCCAATCTTTTATCTATTGGGTTCTTGAACATTTGGACATTATCCACTGGACATGTCAGTGATTTATACATACAAGAGATGGCTGCGTCCACTGTAGGGACCTTCCATTTTTTTTTTTTTGATGAACTTATCCTCCATGGGATAGACCACCTGAAATCTCTTGGGGGAATAAATATTTTCTCAGGACGTTCCCAATCCTGGTAAATGAGCCCTTTCAGTAAAGGGTGAAGTGGAAAAGAACAAACAGTCTGGGGGCTTCTAGCGACCCCAACGAGGATACAGTAGTGGTTGATGGTTCCGCAAGGTGCATTTTTAAATGCTGATCGGACCATGTTAGTCAGAGACTGAACCCATAATCTTTCAGCTTGAGATGCTGAGAAAAGGTTCCCCCACTGTTGATTCCTCTATAACAGAATCAACCTCATCCTGATCCCCTTCAGGCAGGTCGATCCCTGTATGGGACTGTTGCTCTGCTAACAGGCACTCTGAAGGAGGAGACGGAGATCGGGCGTGCTTTCCCTGACAGGGAGGCAGCGATAAATGTTGACAATCTCTCTCTAATCCTCCCAGAGCTGAGGAAAAAACCTCCTCTGTTACATACACAGGAGCAGGTGAACTGAGGACAGCCACAGTACCAAGTACCCCTGCGGGGTCTCTACGGTCACTTACCTCTGAATTTCAGGGGAGACTGGTGCAGCAGAAGTATGCCCAAGATCCTCCGAGCCCGATGAGACCCCCTTCGCTTCCTGGAAGATTCAGTTCCGGAGCTTCTGGACGGCATATTCCTAAGCCTAAAGCTGAGGTATTCCAGCCGTAATACACCACTTTTACTGAGAATAGTCTAGCACAATTGCTGCTATATCACAGTTGGTGTCTACTAATGTGCCTTTCTAGGGGATGCCTGTATCAACCGCTTGCTGTATGCCCTTTTTTTAAATGTTGCCAGCTCTGTCTCTGTACTTCATAGCCAGCTCACCACACAAAACTGTGGTTTTTACATGCTGGGACGCCCGCACATGCGCAGAAGCGCTGTGGCGCACACAGAGCGTCATCCCCCAGGCTCCGCCCCCTTTCCTGGCTCACCTCTATATATAGAGGCACGTGCGCCTTCGGCGCTAATTTTGAAAAATGGAGACTAGGGACAAGAGCCAGGGCCCCTCTTTGCCGCAGGCCGGGGGATGGACGAGCATTGCAACATGGCAGAGGAAGCAGTTTCCCATAAGAGAACTCACCATCTGCCTGGACTTGCTCTGCTGAGAAGAAACTAGTCCACATGACAAGAAAACATTCCACAGCGGCCTCTAGTGGACAAACACAGGTACCGCAGTCTAATATCTTAAATATATATAAAAAAATTTTTTTTTTTTTTTTTTTTTTTTGACCACCATTAAAAATGATTACATTTTTTTAGTAGTTACAGGCATGCACAGAATTTTGCGGGAATACCATTAGGTAACAGACAGAAAGACAAATTAGGCTTGGGGGTCCCCCAATAGAACCAAGTTCCTGGGGGCCCCCACTTACCTGTTCCCCGCCGCAGGACTTTGTTTGGTCCACAAAAGCCCAAACTTCACCTATCACGGCAGGCATTGTAATCAAACCTTCAGGGACCGGGTTCCCAAGGATTCCACTCCCCTGGACCTGTATAGCACCCTGCACAGAAAACATCTTGGTCGTGGGTATGACCAGAGCTCTGGATCCCAGGGTCCAGCTCTCCTAAGAGAAGCATTACAGGCAAAACCTTGCTCTTCTCTGCAAGGCCCGGGTACCGACCGTTTAGCTATGAAGCTTTTTTGGTCGGATCCGGAATAGCTTACTGAGGCCCAAAAGAACCTGTACGCAAGCTCAGTGAAAAACACATGTTTCTTCTTGGCCAACACCTTAGACACTGGCAAAAAACTGAGGTGCTCCCGGATGGGAGGGGCTTATATAGGGGAGGGTACTTCCGGTTTTGGAAGTTGCCAGTGCCAGCACCTGACGGTATCTATATAACCCATTAGTAATGACTATGTCGCTCTGTGTCCCGTGATGTACGAGAAAGAAAGGGGATTTAAGCGACTTTGAACGTGGCATGGTTGTTGGTGCCAGACAGGCTGGTTTGAGCATTTCAAAAACTGCTGATCTACTGGGATTTTCACACATAACCATCTTTAGAGTTTATGGAGAATGGTCCGAAAAAGTAAAAATATCCAGTGAGCGGCAGTTGTGTGGATGAAAATGCCTTGATGTCAGAGATCAGTGGAGAACAGGCAGACTGGTTTGAGATGATATAAAGGCAACAGTAACTCAAACCACTCGTTACAACCAAGGTATGCAGAATACGCACAACACATCAAACCTTGAAGCAGATGGGCTACAGCAGCAGATGATCACACTGGGTGCCACTCCTATCAGCTAAGAACAGGAAACTGAGGCTACAATTTGCACAGGCTCAACAAAATTGGACAACAAAAGATTGGAAAAACGTTGCCTGGTCTGATGAGTCATTATTTCAGCTGCAACATTCAGATGGTAGGGTCAGAATTTGGCGTGAACATGAAAGCATGGATCCTTCCTGCCTTGTATTAACAGTTCAGGCTGGTGCTGGTGGTGTAATGGTGTGGGGGATATTTTCTTGGCATACTTTAGGCCAATTAGTACTAACTGACCATTGTTTAAATGCCTCGGCGTACCCGAGTATTGTTGCTGACCATGTCCATCCCTTTATGACTACAGTGTACCCATCTTCTGATGGCTACTTCCAGCAGGATAATGCACCATGTCACAAAGCTTAAATCATCTCACCACTGGTTTCTTGAACATGACAATGAGTTGACTGTACTCCAATGGTCTCCAGTCACCAGATCTCAATCCATTAGAGCACCTTTGGGATGTGGTGGAACTGGAGATTTGTATCATGGATGTGCAGCCGACAAATCTGCAGCAACTGTTTGACGCTATCATGTTAATATGGACCAAAATCTCTAAGGAATGTTTCCAACGCCTTGTTGAATCTATGCCACGAAGAATTAAGGCAGTTCTGAAGGCAAATGGGGTTCCAACCCGGTACTAGCAAGGTGTACCTAATAAAGTGGCTGGTTAGTGTATGTTTGTATGACAATTTTAACAAATGTATTGATATTTATTTAATTTTACGCTGTATTCAAAAAGACGTTTTGTTTTTTTTGGGGGGGGGGGGGGTGTTTGAACAGCCGCAGCAGAGGACATAAAGCTCTTCCTGCCACTGTTTCCTTATAGACAGGCTAGGAAGAAGCTGGGTTATATGTCAGCTATATATGAAGTAGGAAAATAGATAGAGTTTATATATATATATATATAAAAAATAAAATGTTCCTACAAAAAACCTCATCAGTACATGCCAACGGAGACTTGACAAATGTTGTGAAAGTACTTCAAAATTAAGTTTGCTTTTAACATTCGGTTTTGGCAAGAATTGATAAACAAAAAAACATACATCGTTAAAAAACAACATTTGTTAAGAGTAAGATTTCACAACCTGCTCTTTCGAATTTTCTAATCACTGCGGTCTAAAACGAAAGTCAAAAATGGTAAAAGCCCAGGACCTGATGGGTTCTCCTCACGCTTTTACAAGAAGTTTGCTCCTTAGCTTGCCCCCTTCCTTGCAAATGCCTTTAACGCCATTAATGATAATCTCTCCCCCTCATCGTCCTTGCTTCATGCCCAGATTGTGGTGATTCCGAAACCCGGTAAAGACCCCTCCTTATGCGCCAATTATAGGCCGATTTCCTTACTCAATATAGACTTGAAATTGTTCGCCAAGATCCTGTCGAAGCGTCTCTCCCCATTACTACCCGACATCATACATAGGGACCAGGTGGGTTTTGTCCCTGGCCGAGAGGTGCGGGACAACACCACTAAAACTGTTCATCTTATAGCATACGCTCACCGTAATCGGGTGCCGGCCTGCCTCCTCTCCTGTGATGCGGAGAAGGCCTTCGACAGGGTCAGCTGGCCGTTTCTCCAAGCCACCCTTACCCAAATAGGACTAGGACCTAAGATGCTCTCGCGCATTATGGCCCTGTATGCTACGCCTTCCGCCTCTATCTTAGTAAATGGTACTCACTCGCGTACATTCACGATAGCTAATGGTACCAGGCAAGGATGTCCCCTTTCTCCTCTCCTTTTCGCTCTTGTTATAGAACACTTGGCCCAGGCCATCAGAGCAAACCCGAGCATAAGTGGTATTCAGACCCCCTCCTCACATTGCAAACTCTCCCTATATGCTGACGACCTCTTGCTTTATGTGACACAACCCCACATTGGTATCCCATCCATCCTAGCAGAGATCAACCGCTTCGGACGGGGCAGTAATTATAAGCTTAACATCTCCAAAACGGAAGCCCTTAACCTATCACTTCCACATCATACACTTTCCTCCCTCAAGACTAATTTCTCCTTCCAATGGCAGGCGACATCCATTTCATATTTAGGTACGTCCATCCCAACACGTGCGGCGGATATCTATGCTCTGAATTTTGGCCCTCTGCTCACTAAGATCAGACGTCTAACCGAGAACCGGATGGACAGACCGCTCTCTTGGTTTGGTCGCATTAACACCCTAAAAATGGACATACTCCCCAAATTATTGTATCTATTCCAAGCCCTCCCCATTTCCCTCCCGTCTGCATTTTTCCGCACCTTGCGCTCTTTGGCTATACGCTTCGTATGGCAGGGGAAGCACCCCAGATTGAATCATAATCTTTTATGCACCACCATCTCTAAAGGTGGAATGGGTCTGCCGGATTTTGAGCTTTATCATTCCTCAGCTGTGTTATCACGGATCTTGGAGTGGTTCCCCGCCCCTTTGTCAAAGCCGCTACCCTGGTGGAACAAGACTTGTCCCCGTTGGATCTTTGGGCCCTCCTATGGGGTTTTGAACATACTCCAGGGTCTTTCGCTGCATTATCTCCCCTCACCAGGGATGCTCTGGTGCTTTGGTACCGCAAGAGAGAGGCCTATGCTTTATCTACTGAACCAAGCCCACTCACCCCATTATTTGACAACCCAGCCCTTCCGGAGGGCAGGTCCATCCACACACTTGACGGCTACGACAGAGCTTCCTGGCCCACGGCACGACAATCCGTTGACTCCGCGCAGGGTACCTTTAAGCCAAACCATAACTCTACGTCTTCCCACTTGACTTGGCTCACCCGACTACACCTGACTTCCTATTGCAAAGGACTTCACGAATCCGCACAGATCCATAGACCCCTGACCAGTTTTGAACAAATATGTACACTTCCTGACACCCCCCGCCATACTCTTTCCTTGACCTACAAATTGATTCTAGACCACACTCATGACTCCTTACCTAAATTTACAAAAGTTTGGTCGGAGGAGCTTGGGAGAGACATTACAGAGGTAGAATGGAGGAAAGCCTTTCTCTTTACCCACAAATCGTCTATCTCTAGCTACTCCCAAGAAAAAAACTATAAGGTGATTGCCAGATGGTATCGAGTCCCGACCACCCTCAGGATCATGTACCCCTCAGCTGCGGACACCTGCTGGAGATGTAACTCGGCAACAGGTACATACAGTCACGTCTGGTGGGAATGTGAGGTAATTCGACCGTTCTGGTCTCAGATTTTTCAAATTTATTATGAGATTTATGAGATGCCTCTTCAGCCTTCTCCTTTTATTGCCCTCCTCTCCATCCTACCGGGTACTGTCAAATTCCAAAAACACAATCTTCTTAAATTTTCCCTTAGCGCAGCTCGACGACTCATCTCTAGGCATTGGAAAACCACCTCCCCTCCTTCGATTGTAGAATGGGTGAATGAGATGAATACTAGTATGCTAATGGAGGAAATGCTTGCCAACTCTCTAGACAGACATGCTAAATTCTCCTTTATCTGGAGTGTATGGAGACATTACTCAACTTCTGATAAGTTGAAGGATAGGCTCCCAATAGGGCCTACTCCCTGAGGCCTTACCAGTCCTCTACCTTCGGGTTCCCTGCCATGTCTGGATACCCTTCCATTGGTCCGTAGCTCGCTGTCCCCCTCGCCCCTCCCCTTCTTCTCCTTCCACCCTTCCCTGTGCACTACACCCCCCCTCTAAACTCTAGATCTCCCTTTCTATCTTTATTTCTCCCTATCTCTTTCTGGGGCCACCCCTAAAGTTATTTGAAGATTCTTTTACATGTATGCGGTCCATTTTCTGTTCACACTGTCATCACTTGTGAGACTTCACCAATAGGTGTTGGTATGGTGTCGTTTGTACAGATATTCATGTCATCCCCTAATGACTCCTCCGATCCAGGATTGCAGTAGGATCCCACAGGGGCATCCTGGTCGGACGGAGTGGATAATGTATCTTCAGACGACATTGTTTGATTTGTGTATTACTTCACACCTCTTCTCATGAGCTAGTTGTTATTTGTATATTGCTGTATACATGCTGTAACGGGAGATTACCCCTTACTTATCGGTCCAGGTTGCCTCTTGCTGGGCTCCTGGATTTTTGTATTTTTTCTGTACAGTTGAAACTTTGATAAACAATAAAAACTAATTGAACCTAAAACGAAAGTCAATTCAACCCCACTAACCATTAAAAAATTGAACAAGTGTTTTGAAAGCAAACATTTTCTAACATAATTCTACTAGGGTATGGACGGCTTTGCTGTACAATTAGATTACCTTTATTAAGACGGCTAATGAATCTCTGCAAAGAACCATGACTTTCTACACAGTCTGTAGTCTAGTAAAGACTCAAAACAGGAAGTCTTAGCATCAGTGATCACATTCTACAATAACATACAGGTTCTTTCAAGGAGTTCATTGTGAATCCTGGACTATTAAGGTACTGCATTTCCAAAATGAAATATGCATATAGAAGTTCTCACAGTTTATTTCTGAATGTTCTAATCTTCATTACAGAAAATGTAACAGCTTCAACAGATGTTCTGAATGCTTCCCCATTGGGTTGTGATTTAGATCTTCCCAGTGTGTTCATATTTTTTCACTTTTGATACTGAAATATGTGTTATTTTTTATAATAAGTGACACATCATAAACCTGCCTGAATGAGCATAAAACAGCTGAAACTAGAGAGAAAGACAGAAGACCTTAAAGAGTTCAGGCATAATAAAAGACTTGTTAATCTTTCAGCTAAAAAGATAAGAGCTGATGCTTTTGCAGCAATAATGATACTAATACCTTAGTAATATATAAAAGTCAAATTCTAACCAACCCATGTGGAAAGGTTATATTTTCTGTTAGGCATTTATGTCAGTGCTCCGAGTTGAGGAGTTTTTCCTTTCATTTTTCACCCACAGCATCAAGTGACCCTAAATAACTATAGTAGTTGAGAATTTTCACTTTGCAAAGTGAATTTTCACCAATATTAGTGAAAGAGGTGAAACAATTCACTTTGCAAAAAATACCCAATCGTGTGCAAGAAAAATAAAAATCCTGTGATAGTGCCCGCTGCAGCACTCTTCCATTGCTGTGTCATTCGGATACAGCTGATCACAAATCGGGGTAAAGAGTGAATCACAGCGGCTCTTTACTAGGTGATCAGCTGTGTCCAATCACAGCTGATCATGATGTAAACACACTTGCTGGTTATCGGCAATCCTTTCCTTGCGCCATCACAGCAGGAGTAGGAGAGAGCCAGTAACCAACTAGTGTGAAAGGGGACATCTTCACTAGAGGTCGACCGATATGGGTTTTTCTCTGGCCGATGCCGATGCCGATATTTTGAAATTGGGGCGGCCGATGGCCGATATATGATGCCGATTTTTGTGGCCGATATTTTAGGCCGATTAAAAAAAAAAAAAAAAACCCTCACCCACTCTATTCCTTCCTGCTTACTCCTGTCACTCTAGCACACACTTGATGTCCTCAGTACAGATGGCACTGGTTTGGAACTGGCAGGTGGCACTGGTTTGGAACTGACAGATGGCACTGGCAGGTGGCACTATTGGAACTGACAGATGGCACTGGTTTGGAACTGACAGATGGCACTGGCATGTGGCACTGGCTGGCGGTACTGGTTTGGAACTGACAGATGGCTCTATTGGCACTGGCAGGTGGCACTGGTTTGGAACTGACAGATGGCACTGGTTTGGAACTGACAGATGGCACTGGCAGGTGGTACTGGTTCGGAACTGACAGATGGCACCGATTGGCAGCAGGGGGCACTGGTTTGGAACGGACAGATGGCACTAGTTTGGGACAGATGGCACTGATTGGCAGTGGCACTTGCAATTGGAACTGGGTGGCACTGGCGTGTGACACTGGTTGGCACTGGCTGGTGGCACTGACAGATGGCACTGATTGGCGGTGGCACTGACAGATGGCACCGATTGGCACTGGCAGATGGCACCGATTGGCACTGGCTTGTGGCACTGACAGATGGCACTGGCTGGTGGCACTGATTGGTACTGGCTGGGGGCACTGACAGATGGCACTGGCTGTGGCACTGATAGATGGCACCGATTGGCGGTGGCACTGATTTGGGTGGCACTGACAGATGGCCCTGATTGACACTGGCTGGTGGCACTGACAGATGGCACCGATTGGCGGTGACACTGATTGACACTGGCTGGTGGCACTGATTGACACTGGCTGGTGGCACTGACAGATGGCACTGGCTTGGGCACTGACAGATGGCACTGGCTGGTGGCACTGATTGGTACTGGCTGGGGGCACTGACAGATGGCACTGGCTGTGGCACTGATAGATGGCACCGATTGGCGGTGGCACTGATTTGGGTGGCACTGACAGATGGCCCTGATTGACACTGGCTGGTGGCACTGACAGATGGCACCGATTGGCGGTGACACTGATTGACACTGGCTGGTGGCACTGACAGATGGCACTGGCTTGGGCACTGACAGATGGCACTGGCTGGGGGCACTGACAGATGGCACTGGCTGGGGGCACTGACAGATGGCACTGGCTGGGGGCACTGACAGATGGCACTGGCTGGGGGCACTGACAGATGGCACTGGCTGGGGGCACTGATTTGGGTGGCACTGATTGGCACTGGCTGGTGGCACTAACAGATGGCACCGATTGGCGGTGGCACTGATTGGCACTGGCTAGGGGCACTGACAGATGGCACTGGCTGGGGGCACTGACAGATGGCACTGGCTGGGGGCACTGACAGATGGCACTGGCTGGGGGCACTGACAGATGGCACTGGCTGGGGGCACTGACAGATGGCACTGGCTGGGGGCACTGACAGATGGCACTGGCTGGGGGCACTGACAGATGGCACTGGCTGGGGGCACTGACAGATGGCACTGGCTGGGGGCACTGACAGATGGCACTGGCTTGGGCACTGACAGATGGCACTGGCTTGGGGCACTGGCAGGTTTCACACTAAGCCGAGTGTAATGTGTGAAACTGACAGAGAGGAGAGAGAGAGAGAGAGAGAGAGCTGTTAGAATTGAGCTCGATGTGGGGGTGGGCGGGCCAGCAGCTAAATTACACCAGCCAATGATTGGGCTGCTTTAGACGTAGTGGCCCGCCCAGATACCATCCCATTGGCTGGTGTAATATATCTGCTGGGTCCCGCCCACCCCCGACATCAAGCTGACACATCCTCTCTCTCTCCTCTTACTTTCAGTTTCACACACACACACACAGCACGGCGCTTGATGCTGCTGAGTGTGGAGAAGTGTGGAGGAGGGAGGAGGAGGGGGGAGGAAGTGCAGCCAGTGAATAATATCGGCCAGTTTTGATATTAATCGGCCAAAGCCGATTTATCAAAAATGCCTAAATATCGGCCGATATATCGGCCAGCCGATATATCGGTCGACCTCTAATCTTCACTGATAATCAGGGCACTGCTCATCAGTGTCCTGTTTATCAGTGCAGCCCCAACTGCGCTGCCTATCAGTGCCCATTAGTGATGCCAGTTAGTGCCCAGTGCTGCGAATCACTACCATTTAATACTACCAATCAGTGCTGCCTATCAGTGCCCATTAGTGATGCCAGTTAGTGCCCAGTGCTGCAAATCACTGCCATTTAATACTACCAATCAGTGCTGCCTATCAGTGCCGCCAGTGCTGCATATTAGTGTCCATCAGTGTTGCCTATCAGTGCAGCCTCATCAGCGCACAGCGGTAAAGGAGAAAAATTACCCATTTGCTAAATTTTATAACAGAAACCAAGAATTGGATTTTATTTTTTTCAAAATCTAACGTTTTTTAGTTTGGTAGCAAAAAAATAAAAACCCCAGCGGTGATTAAATACCACCAAAAGAAAGCTCTTCTTGTGTGAAAAAAAAATGATAAAAATTTCATATGGGTACAGTGTTGCACGGTGCGCAATTGTCATTCAATGTTAGACATCGCTGAAAACTAAAAATTGGCCTGGGCAGGAAGGGAGTAAAGTGCCCAGTAGGCAAGTGGTTAAATTGGTTGTAAACCCTCACATATACCCAGTGTCTCAGATGGTACACAGAGATGAAACAAATCTTCCTACATAAGTTTTACTTGTTTATCTGCAGTCTTCTCTTGTCTACAACCCTTCAAAAGAGCATAATTGTAATAAAATCCTTCTGCATCTGAGGAGTACAGAGGAGGGGGTGGAGAGCAGTTAAAGCTCTTATACACTATGTGAGAGCTGATTGGAGGAAAGGGACACATGCGCGCCCCCCTCCACATAGGCAAAGGAACAAATGAACATGCAGAGCTGTATTCTGAATAGACAAGCTGTGTGCTCATTTCCCTCCCCATCACAAATTCATCCTTTGTGTCGGTAAAACTTCTCAGAATTGACTCATGCAGGTAACAGAGGAACGAAGCACCAGAGAGAAATGACAACTTTGGAGAGAGACAAGTAAACACTACCGATATATGTACTTTGTCCTCTTTTTTTTTTTTTTTTAATAATGCTTGTATGTAATTGTGGAAGTTTCTACTTAAAGTGGTTGTAAACCCCAGTCATGAAATTTGAACAGTTAACGAAGAGTTGCACTACTAATGCACAGTTTGATCTTGCAAATCTATTGAGCAGATTGTCATTACTATATTCCTTGCAGTCTCATTCTCTTATGCCGCGTACACACGATCGTTTTTTCTGATGAAAAAAGACTGATGGACTTTTTTCATCAGATAAACCGATCGTGTGTGGGCCCCATCGGTCTTTTTTCCCATCGGTATAAAAAAATAGAACCCGTTTTACATTTTACCAATGGAAAAAAAACGATAGCAAGTTATGATCGTCTGTGTGGAACTCCATCGGACAAAAAACCAACGCATGCTCAGAATCAAGTCGACGCATGCTCAGAAGCATTGAACTTAATTTTTCTCGGCTTGGCGGAGTGTTTTACGTCATGGTGTTTGGGACGGTTGGAATTTTGACTGATGGTGTGTGTAGGCAAGACTGATGAAAGTCACCTTCATCGGATTTCCGATGGAAAAATCCATCTGATTTGATTCCATCGGAAATCCGATTGTGTGTACAGGGCATTATTTAAAAGGATTCTTTCTGCAAGTCTTTTTTTGGATACCTTTGATGTTATTGTTATCGTCGAGCCCCATCTGAATATTAGTTTTGCGTTCCAGTGCGTCACTGCCTTAAAGTTAAAATTTGCTGTGTCATGCATTACCATGATGAAGATGTCCTTTAGTAATTTCCCCACAGCCCTGTGAGTGCAATCTACACAGTAACATGCTTACCTTTAGCCCCAGACCAGCAATGTCCTCTGCTGCCCTGTATGGCAGCTCACAGCCTTTGCAAAACAAACCTCTGCCTGGCTTTTCTTCTCCCTGCATATGACCTCTACGGTCCCCATTCATTCCTATGAGACTACTGAGCAGGAGCCAGGCAGGGCCACAGTGAAAATGAATAAATCTGGGCTAAAAGTAAACATGTTACTAGGTAGGCTGCACTCGGAGCGGTGGGGGCAATTTCAGGACAACTTTACCAAAAGGTAAAATATACATTGTTGACACTAAAAACTGAAAGGCCCGGTTCACACAGTGGTGGCACGACTTCGGGGGCGACCTCGGCGGCGCGATCTCAAGACGACTTGAGACGCCTGCCGAGGCGATTTGCATAATGACTTCTGTATAGAAGTCAATGCAAGTCGCCCTGCGTCACCCCCAAAAGTAGTACAGGAAAGTTTTTCCAAGTCGGAGCGACTCAGGTCGCTCCTATTAGAACGGTTCCATAGCACAGACCGGGACGCGACGCCTCAGGCGACCGAGTCGCCTGAGGAGTCGCCCCTATGTGAACCGGGCCAAAATGGGAACTTTATTAACACAAATCTTTATTATGGATTTCTTTTGAATTGATTAGTGAAACTTTTAGAAGACAGAAGTACACTGTCAGTAAATGGATCAGAGACACTATATATAAAATGAAAGCATACTGTACCATAAAAGGTGCCTCACACTATACATGACTGACGATGCATGGAGAAAAAAAAAAAAAAGACTGGTGGAGCTGCCCAATCCAGTGGGAATCGCGATAGCATCTGCTTCTCTTGTATGTAATGCCTGTAGCTAGACCGATTTATATATTATTATTTTTGTCTGGGATAGGAAAGGGTTCTGCAATGAAGTGTTTATTCCAGATTATGAAGAATTCAAGTGAGAATGACACCATCAATTGGCTTTCCAATGGTTAAGCACTAATGGAAGTGGACTGTAAATTCTTGCCACTGGCGTCCCCGAGATATAAGAAACCGATATGCGATTCAACTTCACTGCAAACAAGTAAAAGGTAGATATCCATTTTTAACAGGTAAACCAGGAACGGAGTTTGGATCTTCAATGTAGACCTCTGTGCATGGTTTAAGCCAGTTATGAAAAGCCATAGCCCAAATCCTTTGGAAAAACTCTTCCTTCATGACCTGCACTTTAAGGTTTATCACTTGAAAATTTTTATTATGTCATATGGTGGTAGTTTCCTGCCAATGGACGTGTTTGGTTTGCTTATGTTCAGGAAAGCAGAAGGCATCCAGAAGTCTATGGCAAAGGAGGGATCACTTTGGTTCTAATTTAGCCTTTGCAAAATACCAGCTAAGCATCATGAGATTGTTTGACAAGGTTTTCTGTTCCACCATGGCTTGTGTACAAAGGCAGAACTGTGATGATGAACTGTGAAGACAGACAAAGTTGTCTTTACAAGAAGGGACAGAGAACTGGTGGGTAAAATAGCTCTGTAAACATCAATTTGAAGAGCTAAATATGGCAAAATACACAGGCAGGCCAGAAGTCCTGCCAACAGGACACCAAAACCATCCAATTGTTTATTTTTTTTGTTCACATTTTGCATTTGACAAACACATACTTGTGCTAAGTGCCAGATCTGAGGTTGTAATGCTGCCAAATGAGGACTAGGCCAGAAAAGACAGCCAAACTATTTTATAACCCAGATTACTATCGCACCTTATTTATCTGAGCACTTCTGTGCTAAACTGGAAAAAAGTACGCAAACATGAAAACAAGAATTTTATTAGGGTGTCTTCAGCGAAATGACACCCTATCAAAGAACACTGAATAAGCTTCAAGTAAGAAAATGTGGTCAAACTGAAAAACAGAGAACTAAACACGTCAGTGTCAAGTAACATTATGTAACATTATTACTATTCATGACTAGGGGATTAGGCAATACATTTTTACTTGACTAAAGCAGTTCACAGAGCAGGCTTTTTCCATATAAATAGAAAGAAAAAAAAAAAATCTAAAAAATATTGCTTCTTGCAAACATGTTCTTACAAAATAAATTACACATTGCTGAGCTTTATATACAGAAGATTTCAACCTGAGATTGGGGAGGTGGATAATATACATGGGCAAAACTAGTAGGAGCAGTTAGTCACATTCAACCGGACCTGTTAGACCCCTTTCACACTGAGTGCCGTCTGTTCGCGCTAAAGCACCGCTCGCTTTAGTGCTGTTTAAGCAGTGCTTTTGCACCGCTTTTCGGCTGCTAGCGGGGCGCTTTTTAACCCCAAAGGAGGGGTTAAAAATGCATGTGTTGCGGCGCTTCCGAAGCACTTTTCATGCGCTTTGGAAGCGCTGCCCATTAATTTCAATGGGCAGGGCATTTTGGGGGCACTGTATACGCCCGCTCCCAAACCGCCCCAAAGATGCTGCTTGCAGGACTTTTCCCAACGTCCCGCAAGCACACCGCCCAGTGTGAAAAGTCACACTGAAATGAATGGGAGGCGGTTTTCAGTCACTTTACAGGGGCTATTTCTAGCACTAAAACGCCAAAAAAAAAAACGTGAAAGGGGTCTTAGACATGTTGGTGGTAACTTTACCATGACCTGGCTACATGAGAACCTTTATAGACATGCATGCGTAAATAATTATATTTCCCTACTGCTTTGATATGACTACTTTAAAGTCAAGTGTAATGCATGTAAAGAAATATCCGTTTGTCAATATTTTTTTTTTTTTTTTACGATTTTGGGCTCGTTTTAAATGCACAAAAAAAAATAATTATACAAAGTTTAATAAAAAATAAATAAATTCTGAAAACGCAGGGAGAAAAAAACAACCAGATTAGTAAGTAAAAGCAGCACATATTACACTTGTTAGACACACAGTTAACCAATTGATTGGCCCTGGATCAGGGATATGCAATTATTGCTCTGCCTCTGGGTGTCATGCTTGTGGCTGTCAGTCTTGCTATGCCCGATGGGACAAATTGTAGTTCTGCAACAGTTGGAGGTCCGCTAATTGCATATCCCTGCCCTAGATATTAACTCATTCCTAGCTAGTGTCAGTGTACAGCAGGGCTCGACAATCCCCGGGCGCCAGGTCGCCATTGCGACTAGAATTAGCGACCTGGCGCCTGGGGCAGCACAGCTGGGGTATCCGGTGTCTCCATGAAACCCCCCCCCCCCCGCGCGCGATCGCGTCAGGCCGGCCGGTAATTGAGGCCGCGGCTTTGCGGCCTTCTGCAGGCCTATGCTTCTCTGTAGGCCTATGCTTCCTTCTGTGATCAGGCGCCATCTTGTGGTGGCCATTGGTATGACATACAACCAGCAATGCTAATGGAGCTTCCCCTGTCTGTTTCCACTGCCCCATCTCCTTCCCTCTAATTACAACCCCCAAACATTATATATATTTTTTATTCTAACACCCTAGAGAATAAAATGGCGGTCACTGCAATACTTTCTGTCACACCGTATTTGCACAGCGGTCTTACAAGCGCACTTTTTGGGGAAAAAATACATTTTTTTTAAATTAAAAAATAAGACAACAGTAAAGTCAGCCCAATTTTTTTTTTTTTTTATATTGTGAAAGATAATGTTACGCTGAGTAAATTGATACCAAACATGTCACGCTTAAAAAATGCATCCGCTCGGGGGGGGGGGGGGGGGGGGGTTTAGGTAGTGAGTGGGTTTTAGCATGCATTTCTGCAAGGATTACTGATAACATAGCACCATAACTCTACAAACAGACTAGACTTCCTACAATATAAAGAAACAGGGAAGGTTCCTTACCGAGCCATAGTAAAATGACGTCAGCAGGAACCTTCTCTCCCTCCGGGTGGACGTCATATGATGTCCTGGGCTCCCCGGCCGTCTAGGGGGCGGGTGCTGCATCGCTCGGGACCCGGTGTGCGTGCCCAGCGGCCGCAATGTCCGCTGGGCACCCGCGATTGCCTGTGATCACAGCAGGACCGTGGATCTGTGTGTGTAAACACACAGATCCACGTCCTGTCAGAGGAGAGGAGACCGATGTGTGTTCCCAGTACAGAGGAACACAGATCGGTCTCCTCCCCTTGTGAGTCCCCTCCCCCTACAGTTAGAATCACTCCCTGGGGAACATTTAACCCCTTGATCGCCCCCTAGTGTTAACCCCTTCCCTGCCAGCCACATTTACACAGTAATCAGTGCAGTTTTATAGCACTAATCGCTTTATAAATGTGAATGGTCCCAAAAACTTGTCAAAGGTGTCCGATATGTCCGTCGCAATGTCACGGTCACAATAAAAAAATTTAAAAAAAAAAAAAAAAATATCGCAGATCACCGCCATTACTAGTAAAAAAAAAAAAAAAAAAAAAAAAAAATGCCATAAATCTATCCCCTATTTTGTAGATGCTATAACTTTTGTGCAAACCAATCAATACACGCTTATTGCGATTTTTTTTTTTCTAAAAATATGTAGAAGAATACATATCGGTCTAGACTGAGAAAAAAAATTGTTTTTACCAAAAAAATTATAAAAATTTTGAAATTTATTAAATCAAAAAGTAAACAATTGTGTTTTTTTTTTTTCAAAATTGTTGTTCTTGTTTATAGCGCAAAAAAGTAAAACCGCAGAGGTGATCAAATACCACCAACGAAAGCTCTATTTGTGGGGAAAAAACAAAAACAAAGATTTCATTTGTTGCATGACCGCGCAAAAGTCATTCAAAGTGTGACAAGCGCTGAAAACTAAACATTGGTCTGGGCAGGAAGGGGGTGAAAATGCCCTGTATTGAAGTGGTTAAAAGCACTTACAAGATATAAGTGAAAGTCGTGCTCATCATGGGATGTACAGTCCTGTTAGCTCTCAAGCGACCCTTTGGCTCCACACACGTTCCGGATTAGTGGTGGGGAAAGTCTGATGGATGGCTGGATGGATGACCTGTGCTTCAGAGGAAACAGGAAGGTCCACGCTGACCAGCGTGAGCCGCAGAAGCGGAAATTATGTCACCAGCACAGGGTGGGAGTATGGGATCAGGACTGTCTGCTCACAGCTCCTTCTACTGGCCAGTTCCGCAGTTCAAGCTGGTGAGCGTGGAGCTTTTTGCTTCCCATGTTTTTACCTTAATACTACACTCAGAGTGGCGCCTCCCCTTCCCTGTTTCTTTACATGTCTTACAGAGTCTCTGGACACTCCGAGGATGGCTGCCTCTTTTTAAACCCCTGCTCCCTTTGGACCAGTTCATGACCAATTTATGGCTTTCATGATTTTGTTGCTATCCCAGCAAATGTACAACATTCCATTTTAAGAGCATTACCTTTTAAGAGCATTACCTTTTAAGAGCATTACCTTCTGGAGCGCCAGATCCCCAATTTCCCATTTCAATTTCTCCTACAATGACGGGTGTGTAATATTGCACCTGGGCCACCAAATCACGGCTGATAGATCATGCCATATTGTAGGGTGCACCCATATCCATCATGTATTAGACCCCTTTCACACTGGGGCCACGTTAGTGCTAAAGCGCAGCTCGTTTTAGCGGTGCTTTGGCGCCGTTTAAGCTGTGCTTTTTTGCTGCTAGCGGGGTGATTTTAACCCCAAGGAAGGGGTTAAAAACTCCTGTTGCGGCGCTTCAGAAGCACTTTTCAGGCGCTTCGGAAGTGCTGCCCATTCATTCCAATGGGCAGGGCTTTTTGGGAGCGCAAAATACAGTGCTCCCAATCCTCCCCAAATATGCTGCTTGCAGGACTTTTTTGGAATATCCCGCAAGCGCACCGCCCCAGTGTGAAAAGCCACACTTGAATGAATGGGAGGCGGTTTTCAGATGCTTAGCAGAGGCTATTTTCAACGCTAAAGCGCCTGAAAACTTAACATTTATTTGAATATGTTTAAATTAAATGCCATTCCTTCCACTTTTGAAGTAATAATTTCCAGCTCCTCATATAATCCTTCCAGGGACAGCGTGTTCAGGGTTAATATCCACAATGTCTCACAGCACACAGTCTGGAAATACCTCTCCCCCTCTGGAATAGACATGGATATAGCTTCAATACCGAATAGCTCCAGGCCTTTCGTACTGGGTATAGTGTTTGTTTGCACTAAAATTAAATGTAGTGTATTTTTTCCTCAAAATATGCATTTGATAAACAGTTGTACAAATATCGTGCAACATAAAAAAATGCAACTGTCACAAATTTATTCTATGTGACCTCTGCTTTCAGAAAATACATAACCCTTTGGGGGTTTAAAGTATTAAAAAAAAATTAAAACATTTCCCTGGTAGAAAGTAGTTAATCAACCAATTGAGGGTTAACAACTAAAATACAAAATATAGGAGTATATAATCTTCATTTCTATACCTTCATTTCCTGGCAAATTATTATTCTAAGATCATGAAGTATGTTTGCTAACAGTACATAAAATATGCTGCTTACTTACCTTTAAGTAGAAAAAGTCTTTGATCACAAAACACGTTTTCGTTCCACTTGCTAACAAATCTGTGAAAATAAAAGTTATATTACAAACTGTGCACAAGGTTTCATCAATTTAAACACTGTGCTAAATAATGTAGACTAGAACTAAAAGAAAAACATCTGTGTCCCAATGGGAAGATGTCCCTTCACTTCTTGTCTCATAGCCAAAACAGGAATTGGGAGGAAAAAAAAAAAGAAGAAAAAACCCCGACCAAAGTGAGGGAATCCCTGGTTGGCACCAGAATGTGTCCTCATTACAAGAATGTGTTGAATTTTATTCCACTTTCAACGATAAGGTAAACATGACAAATAGTGAAGATGACTCTCCCAAACAGGACCATAGATCGCAATAAAAACCTAACAGGTGTTCTAATTCCTCTCCACTCTGTACAAAACTAAAAAAAAAAAGGTTTTGCCTTTAGTTATACTTTAACTGAACACACAAATGAAACCAAGCAGGTGGTAAAATGTTAGGCATTGTGGAAAAGTGCTTCCACTTCTTTATAGTAGAGAGAAGGCCCCCACTAGTTCCACATCTGTGAATAAAATTCCATGAGACTATCAATAAGGTGTGCTCTTCTATGAAAGTCAACTTTAAGAAAGTTTAAATTTGCATAAGCACTAATGGAGGGCACCATGGCAGAGCTACAGTGATGGCTTGTTAAATAAAATGAATGTATGAACGGGTTAACTTTTCTACACTCCGTTAGGGCCAAAACACACGTTTGCTATATGTCACACCCCGCAATGTACAATAAATAAGTTAGCTTGCTGCAGGGCCATATTTTTTCTAATTCCACCCCAACACAGCTTTGTCGCACATGCATTGCAGCACACCACAAGGCACAACTTACTACAGTGGACTGTTGTGTCAATAAATTGCTGTATGTCTGTTTTCGTGGTCCATTCTTGTGCATTGGCAACCTATCCAAAATGAACAGGCTGCACAAACGCTATGCACGTTAACATCTGATGCAACGCATGTTAACACAAAAACAGGTCTGAATGGGCCCTTAAAGTTTTACTATTAAAACTCAAGCTATTATGTACTATTATTTACAAGAAAACAAGGTAATTCAGCATAACTATAATCACCAGATTTGAAAATATTTTTTAAAGTTATGCTATGTGATGAGTACATGCAACAAATATAGTAGGCATTATGCAAGTTTGGTTGCAAAAGTGGAAATACACTTTAACCACTTTCCACTGGGCAACTATATATAAATCGGTTTGAGTAGGACAAGCACCCCTCTGGGAGGATGTACCAGTATGCCCTCCTGCTTGTGTCCTCAGGAATGTGAAGAGGTGCAATGTGTGATCGCTATGCTCCTTGAACACAACAGATCCCAGATCGGGGTACAGGGCCGGTGCCAGTGGCCCTGTACTATGTGATCACACCGATCACAGCAACGGTAGCAAAGAAAGAATTTCATTTATTATGTCCGTGTTTACCAATGTAAGCTCTGGCACACCACCACACCAGCCCCAGTGTCCCAGATCACTGCCACACCAGTCATAGTGCCACCATAAGGACTTGTTCACATGTGCAATGCTCTCTGAAGGGCAATATGTGTTTGAATTGCTCTTTAGAGAGCATGTCAGGCAATGAGGAAGCATTGTACCGCTTTATCACCACCTGCTTTAACCCTTTGGGTCCAGCAAAAGCACCCCATTCACTTTAATGTGTCACGATTGGCAGGCAAACAGGAGTATAATTCCTGGCAAATCATTGCAGCTATGGCATGTATACACCCCTGGCCACTGTGTGCATCTAAAGGGGGTAGCGGTTGAGGGGCAGTAAAATTGGCTTAACCACAAGGTTTTTTATCGCCCCCCTCAACCTTATGTGTGAACGAGCCCTAATTGTGCAGCCAGTAAGTAACCCTAATCTCCACCGAACCAGTCAGTGTTGCCATACCACTGTACCTAGAATCAATATTGCCGACTGCCACCACACCAGGCCAGCAACAGCTTTCCTGATCGTCACCGCACCCATCCCTGTGCCACCAGACCAGTGTAAGCCAGCAATAATGTCCCAGATTATTGCCACACCAAACCCTTTGTCACCAGACCAGTGCAAGTAAGCAAGAGTGTTCCTAAATTCCTGTCACACTAGTCCCAAGTGTCACCATACCAGTGTTTCTGATCACCGCTACACCAGTGCAGTGTTGCCTCTGCCTGCCGCTTGTACTGACCCTGGTATGTTTATTGACCACATTTCTGCCCTCTGCCTGGACAGATCCTTTGCCTGTTTGCCGACTATGTCTGACTATGCCTGCCGCCTGAATTGACCCATCTGCATGTCAAACTCTGATTAGGTTACTAATAGACACCAGTCCCACCATATGTGAGAAAATGTTTTACATGTGGTATTGCCACACTCGGAAGGAGTAGTAAAAAGCTTTTTGGGTTGCCATTCTAAATATGCCAATGCTGTGTGTAAGAAATAGCTTTGTAAATTGACAACTTTTTCATCTTCATTCTGCATCTTCCAAAAACTTGTGGCAAAAGTATTAGGTCTTCAAAAGACTCGCCATGACTTTTAGAAAATACCTTGAGAGGTTTGCTTTCCAAAAAGCGGTCATTTGGTGGGCATGTCTCCTGTCCTGACACCTCAGGGACTCAATGTATGATAAATAGGATATATGATGATACGCAATAAGGAAATTTTCCCCCAAAAAGTGTGAGAACATTTATAATGAAAAAAATAATAATTATTATGCGCTGTAACAAACTAGGAGCGCAGAGAGAGCACACAGAGGGAGATCACAAGGAACCCAATGCACAGGCATTTATTGGGGGACTCGGGGCACAGAGAATGGGAAAATTAGTCCACACATTCAGCAAACAATAGGCACAGCAGTAAAGAGTGATCCTCAGGGCGGCAATATGGGACAGGGCTTTGGCCTTCAACTGACCACTTTTGAGGAATATTTCTCTGATGAAGTTACCTCAAGCACTTTCTAAAACCTATAGCTTAATGATCACCCCCTCTGATGACCAAAGTCTGCCGTGCCTTGGGAAATGGGAAAAGGACATTAGGTTTTCCCTTAAATCCTTGATATGTACAAGGATTCAAGAAACCAACTTCAAAATTCTTACGAGATGGTACTACACCCCCCACCAACTTCAGATATTCTTTCCCACTACCACCGCTCGTTGTTGGAGATGCCAAGAGGGTGATGAACGCGGCTACATATCTTTTGGTCCCGCCCTAAAATCTAGTACTTTTGGAAAGAAGCCCAGGGAATTTCCCAAAAGATTACAGATAATGAAGTTCGTTGAGCCGCCCTGCCTTGCCGTTACAAACCTCCCCCTGCTCTTCTCAACCTTCCCCTCCCTCTCTCTCTTTTACCCACTTTTCCTTCCTCTCTACTACTAGTTTTTTTTCTCTTCGTACCAATATGTATAAAAAAAAGAAAAATGGAATGGGTAGCCCCAAGTGATCCCCCAAATGGTCCATACCAAGTGGGCATTTGGGCTTGATGGGAATTTGGTACGTTTTCTCACGGAAATGTTCAGTTGATTGATCTCCCGATTTTATTCAGGTCATAAATGTAATTTGCATTCACAGTTTGTCTATATCATTTAGATGTGGGGTAAGTGTATAGGGGTGATGGCGCTGCCTATTTCAAGTGAGGTGTGAACCAGTGAAGTGCAATCACTACAGGTGTGAGAACCTAATTGGGTATAACAGACAAAAGTATTCAGAAAAAAAAAACGAAATCAAAATAAACCCATCACATTTACAAGACCTCACAACTGCGAGGATGGAGCCAATCCTAGGGGTGAACCTCTAATCCTGATGGGTGAGGAACCCCATAAGTTTAAGGCTCAGTGATGATGAAATGATATGCATATATGTGTTAATACTCAGTGCTCAACTGATGCCAACATGTGATATCCTATTCCTATTCCTGATATAGTTTTCCAATCCAATGTGCTGTGTGTATGGCCAATCTTACAATTATTCACATAGGTAAATCATACAGGCACAACAGAAAACCCAATTCACGAGGAATACGAGGAATGTGATATCCCATCAGGAATAGGATATCACATGTTAGCATCAGTTGAGCACTGAGTAATAACACATATATGCACATCATTTCATCATCACTGAGCTTTACACTTATGGGGTTCCTCACCCATGAGGATGAGAGGTTCACCCCTAGGATTGGCTCCATCCTCGCAGTTGTGAGGTCTTGTAAATGTGATGGGTTTATTTTGATTTAGATTTTTTTTTCTGAATACTTTTGTCTGTTATACCCAATTAGGTTCTCACACCTGTAGTGATTGCACTTCACTGGTTCACACCTCACTTGAAATAGGCAGCGCCATCACCCCTATACACTTACCCCACATCTAAATGATATAGACAAACTGTGAATGCAAATTACATTTATGACCTGAATAAAATCGGGAGATCAATCAACTGAACATTTCCGTGAGAAAACGTACCAAATTCCCATCAAGCCCAAATGCCCACTTGGTATGGACCATTTGGGGGATCACTTGGGGCTACCCATTCCATTTTTCTTTTTTTATACATATTGGTATAAAGAGAAAAAAAACTAGTAGTAGAGAGGAAGGAAAAGGGGGTAAAAGAGAAAGAGGGAGGGGAAGGTTGAGAAGAGCAGGGGGAGGTTTGTAACGGCAAGGCAGGGCGGCTCAACGAACTTCATTATCTGTAATCTTTTGGGAAATTCCCTGGGCTTCTTTCCAAAAGTACTAGATTTTAGGGCGGGACCAAAAGATATGTAGCAGCTTTCATCACCCTCTTGGCATCTCCAACAACGAGCGGCGGTAGTGGGAAAGAATATCTGAAGTTGGTGGGGGGTGTAGTACCATCTCGTAAGAATTTTGAAGTTGGTTTCTTGAATCCTTGCACATATCAAGGATTTAAGGGAAATCCTAATGTCCTTTTCCCATTTCCCAAGGCACGGCAGACTTTGGTCATCAGAGGGGGTGATCATTAAGCTATAGGTTTTAGAAAGTGCTTGAGGTAACTTCATCAGAGAAATATTCCTCAAAAGTGGTCAGTTGAAGGCCAAAGCCCTGTCCCATATTGCCGCCCTGAGGATCACTCTTTACTGCTGTGCCTATTGTTTGCTGAATGTGTGGACTAATTTTCCCATTCTCTGTGCCCCGAGTCCCCCAATAAATGCCTGTGCATTGGGTTCCTTGTGATCTCCCTCCGTGTGCTCTCTCTGCGCTCCTAGTTTGTTACAGCGCATAATAAGTTTGTTTTTTGATTTTTTTCTGAATACTTTTATCTGTTATACCCAATTAGGTTCTCACATCTGTAGTGATTGCACTTCACTGGTTCACACCTCACTTGAAATAGGCAGCGCCATCACCCCTATACACTTACCCCATTTCTAGTCTCCTTTTAGGATACCTTTCCAGGGGGGCAGCAGCCTTTCCATTTAGCACGGATATCTCTCATACATATTGTGAGGGGGTTAACTCGGTAGCGGGTGTGTGTGACCCCCTGGTTGGGCTCCCCACACAAAAACGGGGCCAGCAGACGGAGTTTGTGGTTTTCCAAATCAAAAGGTGCGGTTTATTTTTCTATGTACAGTGACAAAAACACAGCAAAGCCAAAAAGAAACAAACAAAATAAATCCTGGTCAGCTTGACCTCTGACTAAACATGCAGGTTTCCTAACTAACAACTGGGATCAGCCTAGTGCTGTCCTAGTCCCCAAGTCCCTGGTTTAGTCAATGTCCAAAAATAAATAGCCACACAGGCTTTGTCTCACCGCACAGGGGTTCACTCTCCCTAGACAGTCCACACAGGTCTGGGTCCAGGCATGAGCCAACACCTAATGAATCTGGGAGTTTTTGTAGAGGCCTTAAACGAGCTGACAAGCTTCAGCTGATCTCATCAACTCCCTGCCTGCACGACGCCCAGCCCTCTCCCTAGTTGTATAAGTCGGCATAAAGCCTGAATCTGGGAGAAATATATCTACCCCCCTGGATGCAACCAGGTGACTTTACCTTCCTGCTGTCACATACCCCCCCCTCTTGTTTTAACCTTGGGGTTGGAACACCAGCAATCAGGCATTCATGTACTCGAGACAAAGCATCCACATTCCCCATTTGAACGCCAGGGCGATGCTTTACTGTGAAGTTGAATTCCTGTAGGGCCAGGAACCACCTATTCACTCTTCTATTTGTCTCCTTGTTTTGAGCCATCCACTTTAACGGAGCGTGATCCGTAACCATGTCAAAGTGCCTACCTAGCAGATAGTACCGAAGGGAATCTAGAGCCCACTTCACCGCTAAACACTCCTTTTCGACCGTGGCGTAATTTACCTCATGGGACTTCAACTTCCTGCTGAGGTAAATGACTGGGTGCTCTTCCCCGTTCCAGACCTGGGACAATACTGCTCCTAACCCCACATCTGACGCATCACTTTGTACGACAAAGTCTTTAGAGAAGTCGGGTGAGTACAACACTGGCTGGCTACATAAGGCTTGTTTCAAGAATTGGAATGCTGCCTCAGCCTCGGGGGTCCATTTAATCATGCCCGACCCTTTCCCTTTCGTCAGGTTGGTTAGGGGCACAGCCTTAGAAGCAAAGTGGGAAATGAAGCGCCGATAATAACCCGCGATTCCCAGAAAGGCCCGTACCTGCTTCTTGCTGTTGGGACGTGGCCAACTCTGGATGGCCTCGACTTTGTTGAGTTGGGGTTTTATCACTCCCCTGCCAATGGTGTACCCAAGATATTTGGCCTCCTCCTGCCCAATGGTACACTTCTTGGGGTTAGCCGTAAACCCCGCTTCCCGGATAGAGTCTAGGACTGCTTGCACTTTTGGCAGATGTGAGGCCCAATCTGTGCTATGGACAATTACGTCATCCAGGTAAGCCGCAGCATACTTCCGATGGGGCCTCAGTATCTGGTCCATTTTCCGCTGGAATGTGGCCGGCGCATTCTGTAACCCGAACGGCATTCTCTTATATTGGAACGCCCCGTCTGGGGTTACAAATGCGGTTTTCTCTTTGGCCGACTTGGCCAGGGGAATTTGCCAATACCCTTTTGTGAGGTCAAGAGTTGTCATGTATCGGGCTGTTCCCAGCCGGTCGATCAACTCATCTATACGTGGCATGGGGTAGGTGTCAAATTTTGTAACTTTGTTCAACTGACGAAAATCGTTACAAAATCGCCAGCTCCCATCCGGTTTAGGCACCAACACAATGGGACTAGACCAATCACTTTGGGACTCCTCTATCACCCCTAAGTTCAGCATTTTCTGTACTTCCTCCCGTATTGCCTCCCGTCGGGCCTCTGGGATCCGATAGGGTTTTAACTTCACCCTTTCACCGGGCGGGGTAATAATATCATGCTCTACCCCAGATGTTTGTCCCGGCAGCTCAGAGAACACCTCCTTGTTGCGAAGCACAAACTCCTTAACCTCCTGCTGTTGGGGTTGTGACAAGGTGGCTGCTATTCCAACCTCCGGAATCACGCAACCAGTTTGAGCTGGTGACCAAGTTTCTGCGACTAGGGACTCTCTATCCCTCCAGGCTTTCAACAGATTAACGTGATATATCTGTTCGGGCTTTCGCCTTCCTGGTTGTCTGACCTTGTAATTCACTTCGCTCACTTTTTCCATTATCTCGTAGGGGCCTTGCCATTTGGCAAGGAATTTACTTTCAACCGTAGGGACAAGTACCAATATCCTATCCCCCGGGGAAAAGGTACGGGTCTTGGCTCTACGGTTGTACACTCTCTGCTGTGCCAACTGCGCTTGGGCCAAATGTTCCTTCACGATGGGCATTACCTGTGCAATTCGATCTTGCATCAGGGCGACATGCTCAATCACACTCCTGTGGGGAGAACTCTCACTTTCCCAAGTTTCCTTGGCAATATCCAACAGCCCTCTTGGGTGTCTCCCATACAGTAACTCAAAGGGGGAGAATCCCGTAGAGGATTGGGGCACCTCCCTAATAGCAAACATCAAATAAGGAAGTAGACAGTCCCAATCCTTTCCATCTCTATCCACCACTTTCTTCAACATTTGTTTTAGGGTTTTGTTGAATCTTTCAACCAGCCCATCGGTTTGGGGGTGATACACAGATGTACGCAATTGCGTCACTTTGAACAATTTACACAGCTCTTTCATAACCCGGGACATAAAGGGTGTACCTTGGTCCGTAAGCAGTTCTTTACAAATACCCACCCGGCTAAAAACAAGAGATAGCTCTTTGGCTATGGTTTTGGCCGAGGTATTTCTGAGAGGGATCGCTTCTGGATAACGGGTGGCATAGTCCATTATAACCAATATGTACTGGTGCCCCCTAGCGGACTTGATTATAGGACCTACCAAATCCATTGCGATTCTCTCAAACGGGACCTCAATGATGGGTAGAGGGACCAGCGGGCTACGGAAATGTGGCATCGGGGCCGACCTCTGACACACAGGGCAGGAGGAACAATAATTTTCTATGTCCTTCATCACCCCAGGCCAATAGAATCTCTGTAATACCCTCTCTCGGGTTTTCTCTGTCCCCAGATCACCTCCAAGAATGTGCCCATGGGCCAACTCCAACACCAACTTCCTGTAAGGTTTGGGCACCACAAGCTGCTCAACGGTTTCTTCTGCCCTTTTTGCCACCCGATACAGTAGGTCCTTCTCTACGCTGAAGTATGGGTAAGTGCAGGTATTATCTGGGTTCACTAACTCGCCATCTATTTCCACTACGTTTTCCCGTGCCTTTATTAGGGCGGGGTCTTTTAACTGTTCTGTGGCAAAATTTTCCCTGTGAACCTCCAGATCAGAAAACTCCACAGACGGTAGGTTTTCGTCTGAGGAGGTGGGCTCCTCTCCAGTTTCTTGAGTCTCCCCTGCCAATACTGACTAGGGAAATTCTGGAGAGTCCTCACCACTCTCAGAGGAGTTCTGGCTATCACATTCCTGGTACATAGGGGCACCAGTGGGGGGCTCAGGATCATCCCACAGTTCCCAGAACTTCGGAAAATCCCTTCCCACAATGGCATCATGCGGTAATTGAGATACTAACCCCACTGGATGAGAGAGGGTACCTTTGGGGGTCTCGAAACACACTGTAGTCACTGGATACTCTCGGGTGTCCCCATGCACACAAACAGCTACCTTGCTATTCCCAGAAACCTCTGTTTTAACTAATTCAGCCTTTATCAGGGTCACAAGGCTACCTGAATCCAGCAATACCACAACATTTCTACCATTAATACACATTTTGCATAAATGTTTCTCAGTTCCCCGAATGGCAGTGCATGCGACTGTCGCACACAGCGACTGACGTCGGTCCGTCAGAAAGTCACATTGCATGGGTTCCTCCACAACCGGGCAATTTGCTGCAATATGTCCCGCTTGCCGGCAGCGGTAGCAAACAATCCTTTTGGCTGCCTCTTGAGCCCCTGACTTCCCAGGCTGTTCTCGCCAAACTTTGGGTAGAGCTCCCACCCTCTCACTCTCTCCACCTTCACCCCTTGGAATCCTCTTATCCGCCCCTGGGGATGGTCTGGTCTTAGGGTGGAAAGTCCGAGAGTCTCTGGAAGAGGCCGTCAGGTTCTCTGTAGCCAAGTATTTCTCTACACGATCCACAAGACCACCGGCCGTCTCTGGGTCTCCATGGCTTACCCACTTTTGGATGGCAGTAGGAAGAGCTCTCAAAAACCGATCCATTACAACACGTTCCACAATCTCTGGTGCGGACAAAGTCTCTGGCTGTAGCCACTTCCTGCTCAGGTGAATGAGATCATACATTTGAGACCTGGGGGGTTTTCCAAGCTGGAAAGTCCAGTTATGCACACGCTGAGCCCGGACAGCCAGGGTGACACCCAGCCTTGCCAATATTTCAGCTTTTAGCATCACATAGTCTTTTGCTTGGTCAGGCTCTAGGTCATAGTAAGCCTTCTGCGATTCACCAGTTAACAGAGGAGCCACCAGTCCAGCCCACTGCTCCTCAGGCCACTTTTCTCTTTCAGCAGTCCTTTCAAATGTGGTCAAAAATACCTCTGGATCATCCTCTCCAGTCATTTTTGTCAATAAACGACTCACCCCAAAGGACGCGGTATTAGTGGGACGGCTTTCCTCACTGGTCTGCGGACGTTGCTGCATTACTGCTTCCATTTGTTGTAGTCTCTGCTCTTGCTTCTGTAACAGGTCTATGAAGCGGGCCTCAGATTGCTGCTGGGCTTGTTGCTGAGCTTCCAGACTCTGTTGGTGAGCTTGCTGCTGGGCTGCAAGGCTCTGTTGATGAGCTTGCTGCTGGGCTGCAAGGCTCCTTTGCAAACCTGCATTTGTCTGCTGTTGATTGGCATTTGCTAGAGCCAGCTGTTTCAGTATCTCCTCCATGCTGGCTTAAAAAAAACTGCCACTGGTTCTCCACCAACTGTGAGGGGGTTAACTCGGTAGCGGGTGTGTGTGACCCCCTGGTTGGGCTCCCCACACAAAAACAGGGCCAGCAGACGGAGTTTGTGGTTTTCCAAATCAAAAGGTGCGGTTTATTTTTCTATGTACAGTGACAAAAACACAGCAAAGCCAAAAAGAAACATAAACAAAATAAATCCTGGTCAGCTTGACCTCTGACTAAACATGCAGGTTTCCTAACTAACAACTGGGATCAGCCTAGTGCTGTCCTAGTCCCGAAGTCCCTGGTTTAGTCAATGTCCAAAAATAAATAGCCACACAGGCTTTGTCTCACCGCACAGGGGTTCACTCTCCCTAGACAGTCCACACAGGTCTGGGTCCAGGCATGAGCCAACACCTAATGAATCTGGGAGTTTTTGTAGAGGCCTTAAACGAGCTGACAAGCTTCAGCTGATCTCATCAACTCCCTGCCTGCACGACGCCCAGCCCTCTCCCTAGTTGTATAAGTCGGCATAAAGCCTGAATCTGGGAGAAATATATCTACCCCCCTGGATGCAACCAGGTGACTTTACCTTCCTGCTGTCACAATATATTATTTAGATCATTGTGCCTTTTCCTGGTTAAATAATAAAAAAAAAAGGCCTGGGCAGGAAACGGATGATACGGACCAGCCTTGAAGTGGTTAAGAAATCATCCAATTTGAAAATTAGCAGTCCCATACAAAATCGGATTTAACTTCTGTAGCTACTTTGATAATTCAAAACTGTAAAATGGAGCTCTGCTTTATGACTGACATGACAGACAGATGAATTTGTCACCCTAGAAAAAGTACAAATATGACATGGCAATTAAATACAATCTACTAAAATGAATGGATTACATCTAATAATGAAGAAGCATGTTGCCGCTATACTACAATGTGTCCAAATGAAAGGGCCTTACTTACAAAAGAAAACGATATCCTGAAAACAAGTACTGCTCAAACAGGATTCTGATCTTTAATAATAAAAAAAAAAATTCAATTACAGTTGCAGATCCATGTTTGAGTACAAGAGAAATTGAACTCCATGTACTTGTTACATTTCTAAATATAAGCCGGTTGGCATGACAACAAAGATTGATGGATCTCTTTAAAGTACTGTATATTTAATTGTCAGCATTTCGCAATGAGTCAGAGAAATGCTGTGTGAAAGGTCCAGTCGTCATGGATACTGCAGGCTCTTATAAAAAAAAAATTAAAAAATACACAAAAAGAAACAAAAAAGGGACTTACATACACAATATAAATGTGCAGTTTGTGAAAGAAAATTACTTGCTCATAAATAATTAGCATTATATGTAGAGACTCTAGAAAAGGAAACTTGGGAAAAAAAAAATAAAAAAATCACAAAAACAACCTTGCTTCAGAACCATTGTTATGGAACACAAAAGCTGCAGGGAAGGAAAAGTGTGTGGATGTGTAAATGGAATTGAATGATAAAAGAAATGTGCAGGTACGCCTAAAATCAAGGAGTCAAATCTTGGCCTACGAAGGAGGTTCGTAAGAGGGCTCAACAATGAAAGACAGCACAAAGTAGAAAAAACACAATATTAGTCTTACACACAGGCACACTACCATTAAGCTTAGGGCAATTAAATAAAATTACCCTTCTAGTAAGGCTTCTAGAGTACCTGGAAAAAGCACTCACCTTATCCCTCCGTCCCTCAGCAGCCAACATTCTTCTCTTTCCTCAGACACTCCTGGTTGTGGGCGGGCCCTCGACATCCTCAATTACAATACTGGAGTGCTGGCCCTGCATTGTATGTGATGTCAGAGCTGTGATTTCCAATGTCATCAGAGCTACGTCCACCCACAACAAAGAAAGAAGAGTGTTGGCTCCTCAGGAGCAAACGATTAGGTTAAGTAAACGTGCTTTTCACTGGTACCCCCAAGTAATACACACATTTGAAGGGTTAAACGTTTGGTAAGAGTCACAAGGTTATTTTTTTTTCTATTTACCCAGAGTTAATTTTAATAAGTAGAATATATTCTTCATTAGGATTCATCATAGGTCAAGAAAAGTCTTCAGGAATACCAAGCAGGGGTGCCATTGCTGATGCAACAAAGGATAAAAAGACAAGAGAAAAAAGTGGCTGTTTTTGATTACGACTCGGCAGGACATGTGATATGTTTCAAATCTAGAACATGTTTTCTGCACTGTGGTACCTTTGATTTTTAGGCCAAAAAACATGGACTGAAAGAGGAAAGCAGTTCCAGGTGGTCTTGAAAGCAAGTCTTAGATGGTGTTTCGAGTAGGAAACATCTGTGCCAGGCTATGGAACATGTTGGGTCTTCATAAAAAAGATCTCACAGTATAACCATTTAAAATTCTTAAACAGTTATCCAATAACTATAATTTAAGTGGCTAAAAGTTTTCTCTCAAAAGTTCAAATTGGTCTGAGCAAAAATTTAAAGACCATAAAGAGAATGAGGTACCAATTAAATTTAATTGACCCTTAGAGAGTGACTCATCCTATCCCACAGCAGCTCAATAGAATGTGGCACAGTCACAAAAATTGATCAGCCTTTAAAGTCAAATAGGGCTTTTCACAATGAATGGAAAATTCTCACAGTACAAACAGGCCGTTTTAGCAGACTTAACGAAAAGACTATATGGCTATTTATAAAGAACCGTGAGTGAAACAAACTGTAAAATTGAAGTTTTACACAGTGACCAATCATATTTGGCTTAATCTCTGGATAATGAAAAAGAATTGGATTGGTCACCATAGGAAACATTTTTTATTTATGTTTCCATTGTTCTTCCAAATGAATAAAAAAAAAAAAAAAAAAAAAAAAAAAGGAAGGATATGTAAGCCTTGAAATGCATGCAGGTATACAAGATTGTTTTGGCAGAAATTAATGACCCACTGAAAAGGCACATGTGAATATCACATCGGTATCGAGGCTGGCCAAACAAAAATTCGTACAACTAGGATGTAAAGGTAAACAAACGCGCGCGCGCGCACACACACACACACACACACAAACACACACACGTAGCCCTTTAAAGTGGGAATTCGTCACTTTCAGTGCTTTGCTAGAGGTTGTGCTACTTGAAGACAGTGAAGTTAAAAACTTTCCAACCATTGGAGAGGTATTCAGTGTCTTCTACTGCAGAAGCCAACCTTTGGATATTTAAAAAAATAAAATTGTCTCTTTAAAGTGGAAGTAAACCTATTGATTCAACAGTTTAAAAAAACAGTTAAATTCCCGGCATGCCGGAAATGCTAACTGTCACATTGGATGTGCTCTCAACCAAACTGTCAAACCATCCAATGGCTGGTGTCATAACTGATCACATGTGCAGCATCATGGCAGTTGAAGATTAAACAAAGGTCAAGATGGCAGCTTCCTTGGCTGAAAACGATAGGAGGGTTTACTTCCACTTTAAGTAAACTGTTTAAACCACCTGATTTGACAACTGTTGCCATGTTTCCTTATAGTGCCTGCAAAGCGCCCCAGTGTGAAAGGGGTCCAACGCTAAAAATAGCACCTGCAAAGCGCCCTGAAAGAGCCGCTGCTGTGTCTCCAGTGTGAAAGCCCCGAGAGCTTTCACACTGGAGCGGTGCGCTAGCAGGACGGTAAAAAAAATCCTGCTAGCAGCATCTTTGGAGCGGTGAACGAGCAGGGTTTATACCGCTCCTGCCTATTGAAATCAATGGGCACCGTGGCTATACCGCCAACAAAGCACTGCTGCAGCAGTGCTTTGAGGGTGGTTTGAACACTCTTTCGGCCGCTAGCGGGGGTTAAAAGTGCACCGCTAGCGGCTACATACCCCCGCAAATACGACGGTAAAGCGCCGCTAAAATGAGCAGCGCTTTACCGCCGATGCCAGGGACGCCCCAGTGTGAAAGGGACCTTAGAGTTGAACTGCAAGCAAACAGTTAAGATTCATACATGAGGGCCGTTTTATTTGCCAAAAGATGTAAAGAGCTCTGGCAATCAAACAGTCTGGCCTAATTTGTATCTACTACCCCTTCCCTCACCGGTCTCTTTCTCCCCCCCTGTAAGCATATGTTCACATGTGGAAAAATGCATTAGCGTCTAGTGCGTGTGGAGTTATTAGGGCAGTATTCAGTAAATATTCTGGTTAAAATACAATTAATAATTAATGAACTGCATTAATCAAGCTTTAAAAGCACCATTGGTTCATCTTCCTGGCCACGTCACCTGCCTGTTTAAAGTCACTTTGTACAACTTTAAAGCAAACCTGTGTTAAGTAAAAGTGTTTTTTTAAAACCGACATCCTAAGTTGTTAGTGGGCATCTTTTCTTCAAGTTTCCATCCCCCTAGATGAGTCCAGAGCTGCACTAAACTATCTCCATTTCCACGTAGTGAAGATCACTTCCCCTTGCCCAATCCACAATACCTTTTTTTTTTTTTTTTTTACACCTAAGCATCCTATATGCATGCTCAGACAATGTCACACAGCAATATACATAGTTGAAGGAAGTGAGGGGTAAAAACTGCACTAGAACCCAAAAATAAGTGTCAAGCTGCCAGCACTCAAAGAAAATAGAAATGCAAAAATGGGTAGTGCGGCGCTGTACTCAAAAATCACTAATAAAAAGTGATAATAAACATAAAGGTGAAAATATCACAGTGGTGTATACAAACATGAAACCACAAATGAAAGGAGTGTGGTGTGGGTGTTTCTATATGGAACTTGCCAATTAGTACACCGGATTGCATCAGTCAACAGTCTGGTTCCTTACATGTGGTCAACACGTGGGAAGACAATCACGGAATGGGCTTAAAGCAGTTGGACTCTTAACACTTATTATTGTTCATTTATTAGCACAGTTGTGTTTATTTCCCATTGGTGTACTCGTTGCACCCATAGGGATTCAATCTTTGGTCTGTTTTCACTTTATGGACTTTTTCTTTATATTAGTTATATTCTGGACTATTCACATTCATTTGTGTTTATAATTTATGGTAACTCTTTGAGTGTGTGGACTTCTTCCATATAGAAAGACCCACGCCACCCTCATTTCATATGTGGTTTCATGTTTGTATACACCACTGTGATATTTTCACCTTATGTTTATTATTACTTTTTATTAGTGATTTTTGAGCACAGCGCCGCACTACCCATTTTTGAATATACATAGTTGCCCCCTGCCCAGAAAAGAAAAGTTGGCATCAAGTAGTAACAGAAAATATGTAGAAATACTTGTAAACTGTAGGTTTGTTTCAAAGTTTGAGTAATATAATGCAGATGCAAATCCAAAATGTAAAAAACTTAATGTGGATCTCTAGACATTTATTGCATGTAGCCAAACAGCTTCTGCTTATGATGCACTGAAGATTCCTGAACTACTTTTCCCAGCAGCTTTTTGGGTGGAACAAATTAAAACATTTTATTAAAGTGCATTGACATAAGTTTCTAGAATATATTTTCCAGCACAAGAAAACAAATTTAGGACATCAAATTTGCCACAAATATTTTGCAAGGATGCAGTTTCCTGAAAATGGTTTAATATTATCCATGTATACTTTAATATATTTTTCTTTTTTCCATAATTACAGAAGTGAATCCATACTCTAAGGCTAAGGGCTCTTTCACACGGGACGGATCCGTGAAGATCCGCCCCGTGAAGCTCTGCTCGCTCAGCGGGGATCGCTCCGTTGATCCCCGCTGAGCCGGCGGATGACTGGGCAGTCCCCGCACACTGTGCAGGGACCGCCCTTTCAGAGCGCCGCTCTCCCCTATGGGGGGATCGGATGACGACGGACCGTAGAGTCCGTTGTCATCCGATCCGCCGACGGATGGAAAAATAGGGTTTTCCTCCGTCGCACTTTGGCGGAGCGGATGTCAGCGGACATGTCACAGCTGACATCCATGGCTCCATAGGGCTACAAGGAGCATCCGTTCAGGTCCGCCTAAAAAACTGACAGGCGGACCTGAACGGACTGTCTGTGTGAAAGGGGCCTTAAAGTGATACTAAAGGTTCGCTTTTAAAAAAACAAACAAACATGTCATACTTACCTCCACTGTGCAGTTCGTTTTGCAGAGTGGCCCCGATCCACCTGTTCTGGGGTCCCACGACGGCTCATCCCCACATTAGATAACCGCCTCTGGGAAGGTCTCTCCAGAGGGGGTTACCATCCGGGCGCGCTCCTAATACACTCTGCGCCCATAGACGCCAAGTGTATGACTCGGCCCCGCCCCCCCGGCGCTCACATCATTGGATTTGATAGCAGCGCAGCCATTGGCTCCCGCTGCTGTCTATCAATCTATCCAATCAAAGCCGGGACTCTGTGGAGAGAAGGATGGCGGGACGCACCCATGGAAATTCGGGGCTCAGGTAAGTAAAAATGGGGGTTGGGGGACGGACACTGAAAGGTGTTTTTTCATCCTATGCGTTAAGGTGAAAAAACATGTAGGTTTACAACCCCTTTAATGTACACAGGATGTTTTACAACCTCTCCTTAACATTTGAACTTGACAGATAGTAGTAACCAGCGGTTAAAAATGAAAATTTTGCCGCATTTACGTTTAGAAGCGTTTATTTTTATTATTAGTCAAAAATGAAAAAACGCCTGTAAACAAAACGCTGCTAACCCCGAGTTACCGCGTTTACAAGCTGTTACAGGTGTTTGGCGTTTCAAATGCCTCTGAACATCCGTCCTGAATGCATATTTTTGCTTTCCAAAAAATGCTTCTAAGGCCCCATGCACACGAGACGCCGATGCAAACTCCTGAACGCATGTTTTTAAAGGCTGAAACCGGCGTTTAGAAACGCCCATTTTGCCGCGATTTTACCGCGTTTGCGTCTATAAGCGTTTAGTTAAGAAACATAAGACCCTCCCTAAGCTCAAAAAACAGTATTATTTAACCATTTCAGGAGACCAGAGTGAGGAGCAGCAGTGTACTTGTATTTAGCGTATCACTTGCCACAAGTTGTGAATTGTCCACTTGCCACGTCACCTGTCCACGTCACCTGCCACAAGTTGTGGATTGCCCACTGGCCATGTCACCTGGCCACGTCACCTGCCACAAGTTGTGGATTGTCCACTTGCCACAAGTTGTGGATTGCCCACAATGCAATGCAAGCAATTTGTTTTATTCTTAATGGTTTTTCATCATTTGCCATAATTTGAGATTTCTAATGTAAAAAAATTGGTCACCTTTAAAAACGCTTATAAACTAAATCGCGGCAAAATGCCGGTACCATGTTTAGCGTCTGAAATGTGGAAATTTTTGCGCTCAGAAAAACGAGGTTAAACGCAACTGTATATAAATGGCAATAAACAAGACCGTGTACATGATCACATAGGATAACATTGAATGTGTTCAGGGGCAGTTGAAAAAAGTGTCCAACTGCCTCTGAACGCGAGTTTAACAGCGTCCCGTGTGCATGGGGCCTAAACTCAACTGCCTAGAAACTATAAAATTACCCTTTGTACATGTACTGATAAGATAACAGAGGAGAGTTCAGGAGCAGCTGAAAGAAACTCCCAACTGCTCCTAAACGTCCGTTTACCAGCAGCAGTGTACATGAAGGCTTAGTATGGAAATACATTTAAAAAAATAAACATTTTCTTACAGTTGGATGTCATCTTATGCTGGCTATACACCTTTAGATTATCTATGGTTAGATGGAAAAAGTGGAACATATTCCTCCATGTACGCTGAACTGTTTGGATGGAAGAATCTCCCACTGGCTCAAGCTTCCTTTTCTTGCTAGTCGGCCCAGCTGGCTCTCAAACTAAACAATGCCTGCACCCAATCAGAATGTTGAGCCGACTAGCAAGATATGGAAGCTTGGGCCAGTGGGAGATTCTTCCATCCACACAGTTCAGCATAGATGGAGGAATCTGTTCCACTTTTTCCATCTAACCATAGAAAATCTGCAGATAATCTATAGGTGTATGGCCAGCATAAGGCTTCATGTACACGGGACGTTGGTCAACCTCTCCTGAATGATTTAACTTGACAGCTAGAAACCAGTGTCTAAAAACGGCCGTTTAGCCGTGTTTACATGCCACGTTTAGCCGCGTTTACATCTAGAAGCATTTAAAATATATATATATATATATATTTTTTTTTTTGTTAAAATGAAAAAACGTCTGTAAATGAAACGCCGCTAAATGCGAGTTGCCGTGTTTAGCTGCGTTTAGCGCTTCAACTGCCTCTAAACACAGCTTCTGAATGCATTTTTTTGGGTAAAAAATAAAGCCTCTAAACACAACTGCCTAGAAACGACTATAAACGAACCAGTGTACAGTACATGTACTGATAAGATAACATACAGGAGGGTTCAGGAGCAGTTGAAAAAAATGCTCAACTGCTCCTAAATGTCCATTTACCAGCAGCAGTGTACATGAGGCCTTAAACGCTGCAGAAGTGTTACAGATTTTAAAAAATAAAAAATAAAAATCGGCTTGATCTACAGAATTTGCATTTTGATCTATTTTCTAAATAGAGAAAAGAAAAACTAAAAAAAAAGCAACTTTGTACAGTTTTGGGCATGCTCATCACTCTTGAGGACTGACTATAGTAAAGATACCATCCCACAAAGGAGTTGAAATAAAGGCTATCCAGTGACCACTATTATGATATTTGGTTACTAGGATTCACAGAGAAAGATTACAAAAAACACTGAAAAGGAATTCAAAGTAACCCATAGCCTAATAAAACCCCTGACGACCAGTAAAGCAGTAACAGATTTTTAATGCGTGTTGAAACAAAACAGGGAAAAGTTGTGTTGCATAATTATTATATAATATGTAAATGTTTTTTCTTTCCATGGAGTCTGGAAATGAGAGCCAAAACTTGGCGCTGCCGTTTCTCCAATAAAAACAGTACGGTCAAACTTCTCAAGTTGTTCTCCAGAACTCCCAGACTTGAGCCATATTAGGTTCGTTTACAGATTGTTTGGAACTATTCAGTAATATGATCAAAATTGTTATTTTACTGATTTACCATGGGCAAGGAGTTATGCAAGAGTAAAAACAGTTAAGAAAATAAATTTGACATGCCTACCAGCAGCAGAGAGTAGCAAACTGACACAAAGAAACTGGTTTCAAAGTACTTTGCAGGTTAGAATGCTCCTCTAAAGATACAGATTAAAATTTTTATTTACAGTACTTATATAGCGCTGTCAATTTATGCAGCGTTTTACTTATGTAGTATACATCCGCGTCAGTCCCTGCCTTCAAGGAGCTTACAATCGAACGTCCTCAACTTACGTTCATAGTAGGGTCAATACATTAGCCTAGCAGAATGTCTTGGGAGTGTGGGAGGAAACCAGAGTACCAGGGAACACCCACACAGGTAGGTGGAAGTGCTAACCACTTAGCCACTGTGCTTCCCACTGCGTATGGAAATAGAATAGTAGAAAGCAGATCATATATGGCCTGTAACCGCATGACCCAAGCTACAAAAATAGGATTTTTGTACTCACCGTAAAATCATTTTCTCTGAAGAACATGAACGGACACAGCTTCCTTATATTCTTGACATTAGGGTTATGTTCCGTCTATTAGGAAAGGACTAGGCGGACATGTTAGATATTTTAAAACATGTAACTATAGCAAAGCTGAACAGCCCCACCCAGGGGGCAGTCCCTCTGGTCATAACGCCTCACCCTGCACTCAGCAGCTAAGTTCATCAAAAAGCAGTACAAACATAAAAATGAGGGGTGGGTGCTGTGTCCGTCTATGGACTTCAGAGAAAAGGATTTTTTGGTGAGTACAAAAATCCTATTTTCTCTTTAGTCCATGGACTGACACAGCTTCCTTATATTCTTGACATTAGGGACGTCCCCAAGCAGTGTCAAAAAACCGAGGGGTGGGAACAGCAATAAAACAAACTCCGCCCCAAAACAAAAAGAGCTCAACGGAGGAGCTGCAACCTTAAACAGCCGCCTGCAAAGCCTTGCGGCCAAAGCAAGCATCTGCAGATGCATGCACGTCAACCTTGTAAAACTTTGTGAAAGTTATGAACGGACGACCAGGTCACCGCCTTACACACCTGTGAGACAGACGCTTGATGTCGGAAAGCCCAGGAGGCACCAATTGCCCTGGTCGACTGTGCCGTGACAGGAAAGGGAGGCACCCGCCCTTTTTGGGCATAAGCCTGAATCACGATCTGTCTGATCCACCGAGAAATGGTGGCCGACGAGACCGCCAGGCCTTTCTTTGGACCAGTCACCGAAACAAACAGTGAGTCTGACCTCCAAAACGGAGCCGTAGCAGACAGATACACCCGCGTACCACGACAGATACATTCCTTGGACGTGGTACGTGATCTGTTTAACGCAACCTCTTTTGGATGCGACGGCCGAGGACACAAGGATGTTAGTACAATGTCCTCATTTAGATGAAAAGCCGAAACCACCTTCGGAAGAAGAGAAGGCTGTGGGCGTAGCACCACTTTTTCCTTATGGAGGATCACGTAGGGGGACTTGCAAGACAAGGCCGCCAACTCAGAAACCCTCCTGACAGATGTAATAGCCACCAGAAAGGCAACTTTCTGAGAGAGTGTCAAAAGAGGAATCTCTCTGATGTTCTCAAAGGGAGGTTTCTGAAGTACCGAGAGCACCAGATTCAAATCCCACAGAGGTAGCGGTGGTCCAACCGGAGGAGCCACATGTCGGACCCCTTGCACAAATGTACTCACCAGTGAATGAGCAGCCAAGGGTCGCTGAAAGAAAACAGCCAAGGCTGATATCTGTCCCTTAATGATGCTTAAGGCAAGTTTTTGATCCACTCCACGCTGTAGAAACAGCAGGATCCTGGAAACCAAATATGCCCGTGGACGCCACCCCATCTCCTCACACAGAGATCTAGGCCTTCCACGTGCGATGATAGATCTTCCGAGAAGAAGACTTCCGTGCCCTCAGCATGGTGGAAATTACTGAATCCGACAGGCCTCGGCCCCTCAGAACCTGACTTTCAACAGCCATGCCGTTAAAGTCAGCGACTGTAAAGCAGGATGAAGTATAGGACCTTGCGACAGAAGGTCCTCTCGCATCGGCAGTCGCCAAGGGACATCCGCCAGCAGGTGCACTAGGTCGGCATACCAGGGACGCCGAGGCCAATCTGGGGCAATTAGAATCACCGGAATCCCCTCGGTCTCCACTCTGCGGAGCAGACGAGGAAGAAGTTTCAGTGGGGGAAAGGCATAAATGAGTCGATACTGTCCCCACGGAGCCACCAACGCGTCTGTCGCGTCCGCCCAGGGATCCTTTGACCTGGCCACAAACCTCAATACCTTACGATTGAGCCGAGAAGCCAGGAGATCCATCTCAGGCAAAGGAGTGGAAACACATCCGGGTGTAGCGACCATTCTCCATGGTCAAGCATCTGGCGACTTAGGTAGTCCGCTTGCCAGTTTTCTATGCCCGGAATGTATGCGGCCGATAGAGCCGGCACGCTCCGTTCTGCCCACCGCAGGATGTGAGCGACCTCCAATGCTGCAGCTGAGCTTTTTGTTCCTCGATGGTTGACATACGCCACCGCCGTGGCGTTGTCTGACTGGATCCTGACTGGACGCCCCTGTAGCCTCCATGACTATATGGAGGAGAGGCACTGCCTGATCGCCCGAAGTTCCAGCATATTGATCGGCAGGCGGGATTCTTCCTGCGTCCAGCGACCTTGTGTCGACTGAACACCACAAACTCCCCCACAACCGGTCAGACTGGTGTCCGTCGTGATCACCGTCCACTAAAAGGGAAGGAACGACTTTCCGGACTGAAGGGCCGGAGATCTCAGCCACCAAACCAGGGAAGACCCGATTAGTTGGCTGACCCGGATTTGACAATCCAGGGACAACGGAGACTTGTCCCACTTGGACAGGATCTCCTTCTGCAAGACTCAAGTGTGGAATTGAGCATACGGTACTGCCTCGAAGGAGGCTACCATGAGACCCAGGACTCGCATGCAAAAGCGCAACGACGACCACCTGCGGGATGCCAACAGCTTCACCGCCGCCTAAAGAGTCTGCAATTTTTTCAAAGGGAGAAAAACTCTCGCCTCTGAGGAGTCCAGAATCAAGCCCAGGTATTCCAGGCGCTAAATCGGCACCAACACCAACTTCTGGAGGTTCAGTAACCAACCAAATTCTTTAAGGGTCTGACTGGCAATCGCCACATTCTCCACCAATTCTGATGCAGCTCTCAGAAGGAGGTCATCCAGGTAGCCCACGATAGCGATTCCTCACTGTCTCAGCAAGGCCAGAATCAGGGCGAGCACCTTGGTGCCGATGCCAGGCCAAAAAGGGAGAGCCACAAATTGGTAGTGATCGTCCCCGACTGCAAAGCGCAGAAATCTCTGATGCCCGATATATATGGGGACATGAAAGTATGCGTCCTTGATGTCCAAGGATGCCAGAAAATCCCCTGGATGGAGTGCAGCGACCACAGAGCGAACTGATTCCATCCTGAACCTTCATACTTTTACAAAGGAGTGGAGGGCCTTGAGGTCCAGGATAGGACGGACCCCGTCGTTCTTTGGGACTACAAACAGATTGGAGTAGAATCCCTGAAACCTTTCCGGCAGCGGCACAGGTACTATTACCCTGCGCCTCAGCAGGTCCAGGGCGTTCCGACGAGCCAGAAGATGAAGAAGGTTGGAGGGAAAAAAATCTGTTTGGTGGACAAGAAAGAAATTCCATCTTGTAACCTGATGAAACCACTTCGCGAAACCACTTCGCAAACCCACTGATCGGAAAGCAGGGAGGTCCATCGAGCTGCAAACTCGAAGGCGACCCCCCCACCCGAGAGTCAGGCGGGGGCAAACCTTCATGCAGTAGCAGATTTGTTCGCAGGCTTGTTTGGCTTGCGAATCCAGGGACGCTTTTGTCCCTCAGCTGGCCACTTGTCAGCCTGGGAACGCTTACCTGTGGGCCCAGACTGACGAAAAAAAAAACTTGAGCAGAAAAGGGAGAGCCCTGGCCTACGGTGTGGCTCTTTACCTTTTATGGATTGTGGGAGCAGCGTGCTCTTACCCCCAGTGACATTCTTAATAATGTCGTCCAGCGAGGCTCCAAATAGCCACTCTCCCTGGAAGGGCAAATCCGCCAGGGCCTTCTTGGAAGTCTGGTCCGCGGACCAGCATTTTAGCCAAATCAGGCGACGCAGTACCACAGCAGATAATGAGGCTCTGTAAATCAGGGGAGCTGTATCCAGGGCTGCATCGCAGACATATTTAAGGCCATGCACCAACTGGTCAGACAGTTCTATGCAGACCAGGGAAACCTGTTGCTTCTCCAACTCCCGGTGCAACAATTTTGCCCATTCAGTAAGTGTCTGACACCGGGGCCGTGGCCAATACTGCCCGTAATGCTGACCCCAGCATGGTGAACATGGACCGGGCCACCGCGTCGGACCTCCTATCTGCAGGATCCTTAAATGCAGGTGTCCCCTCTACCGGAATCGTGATTACCTTTTTTAACCTGGATACCAGGGGGGTCCACAACCGGAGGAGATGCCCATTTTATTTTTTCAGAAGGCTCTCCTCAAAAGGGTAACGGACCATGCGTTTTGGGACCTCTGCGGTCGTTCACATTCTTGGTCTATAAACTTCTCAAAATAAGTTACATAAGGAAAACGCCTTAGTAGTGCGGGTCGGCTTGTGGGACCCAAAAGGGACCGACACCTCAGTAGATGCCCCAGCCGCATCCTCCAGCTTGAGGGTTTCCGGCACTGCGGTGATAAGTGCTCCAAAGAGCACCTTCTCCTGCGCTGACCCGGACACAGAGTCTTCCTCACTGTCTGAATGGTCCTGGTCCGCATAATCTGACACTTCAGAACAGGGGTCCTGTGTCACAGCCGAGTCTGAGTCAGAGCTTTCCCTAGAAGATGGTGGGGGGGAGGGGGCATTTTTTACCCCCCTTTCGCCCACACACCGCCTCCACCCTGGCAACAAATGACTACAGGACCGCCGACAAAGCATCCATAGGTGGTGCAGAGGCACTGGTTGGTACCACCGGAATGTCTGGGAAAGAAAACGCCAGCTTTTGACGCTATGCTGACCCACTCACCTGACAGCCTCTCAGGGACTAAGTCAAGGTACAAAAAAAGGCCCACCCTCCTAGCTGCTACAGACCGAGGGGTATTCCCAGAGGACTCACCGCCGTGACCCAGGCACTGCGGTAATGGCCGCCCGCTGTAAGAGCAATATTAACAGCGCGGCTACAAGAAAAGGGCCGCCAGCTGTATTAGCATTAGGAACAGCGCGGCTACCGGAAAATGGCGCCGGCGCATCCAAAATGGCGCAGATCGTTCTGAGGTAAAAATAAAAGGCCGCAAACACACTGGGCCTCCAAGCGGAGGCCCCCACAAGGCAGACCACCCACACTAGAGCGGACCTGGACACATCGTAGCCCCCAGCCAGGACCCGGAGCCCCCCTCAGGGACCCCCCGGTGAGGTACACAGCAGGTTCAGCAATGAATGGGGAGGAGGGATGGACGGGGAGAGAGGAAAGGGAGGGCAAGAGACCCCCTAATCAACAAGCCCCGGAATGCCCAGCAGTTCCATTCCGCCAAGACAGCAGGAACCTTACTTACCCGTCCCTGCGTGGACTGCTGGACGCGTTCCTGACAGACCCTTCACCGAGCAGTACAGAGTGGCTGTCGGCCACGGCCACTGTGACTCAGACAGCAGTAGCCCGGTCATATGTGAGCCCCGGAGCATATAGCTCACTGGCCACCCCTGGAGAAAATGGGGCATGTCGTGGCCGATCCAGCGCGTAGCTAAAGGCCTGCTTACGAACGATGGCCGGACTGGGGAGACTACAAGGATCTATATTATCCAGCCTGTCACCCAGGTTGATGGTAGATCTTAGGATCAAAAAGTAAAAACAAAAACAAAAATAAGTTCTCCAGGGCCAATGGGCCCCTAGGGAGCCAGGTCCTTCTCCTACACTAGGCAGAAAAAAACTGAGCTGCAGGGTGAGGGGTTATGACCAGAGGGACCGCCCCCTGGGCAGGGCTGTTCAGCTTTGCTGTAGTTACATGTTTTTAAATATCTAACATGTCTGCCTAGTCCTCTCCTAATAGATGGAACATAACCCTAATGTCAAGAATATAAGGAAGCTGTGTCTGTCCATGGACGAAAGAGAAACGCGTTTTTTTCCATATTTTGCATTGAATTCAATGCACGTTAATCTGTGCTAGCATTCAGCCGCGTTTCTCTGTCTCTATTCGAAATCAATGGTTCCCTACGGGAGCCCATTGATTTGAATAGAAATCGCACCAGAAGTCGAATTAAGAGGATCCGACTTGCGGTGAGACTTGTGTGCTGAGAATCTTGAGGGGAACCCCACGCAAATCTAAAAAAAAAAAAAAAAAAAAAAAAAAAAACTGCGCGAGGTTCTCTCTCCCACCCCCAAGACGATACCAGAAGACCCTTCGGTCTGGTATGGATCTTAAGGGAATCCATACCAAAAAAAAAAAAAAAAAAAGATGGCGTGGGGGTCCCCCCAAGATCCATACCAGACCCTTATCCGAGCACGTAGCCCGGCAGGTCAGAAAAGGGGGTGAGCGAGTGCCCCCCCCCTCCTGGACCATACCAAGCCACGTGCCCTCAACATGGGGGGTTGGTGCTTTGGGGCAGGGGGGCACTGCGCCCCCCACCCCAAAGCACCTTGTCCCCATGTTGATGAGGACAAGGGCCTCTTCCCAACAACCCTGGCTGTTGGTTGTCGGGGTCTGCAGACGGGGTTTATCGGAATCTGGGAGCCCCCTGTAATAAGGGGGCCCCCATATCCCAGCCTCCCATCCTATGTGAATGAGTATAGGGTCACCTGGGGAAAAAAAAAAAACACACTACACAGGTTTTTAAAGTAATTTATTAGGCAGCTCCGGGGGTCTCTCCGCTATCTTCTGCTCTTTTGCCCGCTCTTTTGTTAGCAGTTGCCAGGTCTTCTCCATCATCTTCTTCCCTCTTCTCTTCTTGCGATGTTGACGCGACGCTCTCTCCCGCTGTAATGCCTTGTGCGCAACGACTTATATAGGCATGGGGCGGGGTCACCGGGTGATGTCACCCGGTGACCCCACCCCATGCGTATATTAGTCGTTGCGCACCGCGCACATGGCATTACAGCGGGAGAGAGCGTGGAGTCAACATCGCAAGAAGAGAAGAGGGAAGAAGACGACGGAGAAGACCGGGCAACTGCTAGCAAAAGAGCAGGCAAAAGAGCAGAAGATGGTGGAGGAGCCCGGCAGAAGACAGCAGGAGAAGAAACGGAGAGCGCAGAGAAGATAAGGAAGAGACCCCGAAGTCGGAAGAGACCCCCGAAGTCGGAAGAGAACTAGTAAATTACTTTAAAAACCTGTGTAGCGTGTTTTTTTTATTGACACTTTTTTCCCCCATGTGAATGGGTAGGGGTACTATGTACCCCATATTCATTCACATAGGGTGGGGGGCCGGGATCTGGGGGCCCACTTATTAAAGGGGCTCCCAGATTCCGATAAGCCCCCGCCCGCAGACCCCGACAACCAACGGCCAGAGTTGTCGGGAAGAGGCCCTTGTCCTCATCAACATGGGGACAAGGTGCTTTGGGGTGGGGGGAGCAGTGCCCCCCCCCCGCCACAAAGCACCAACACCCCATGTTGAGGGCATGCAGCTTTGTATGGTCCAGGAGGGGCCTGCCAGGCTGCGTGCTCGGATAAGGGTCTGGTATGGATCTTGGGGGGACCCCCACACCATTTTTTTTTTTGGTGTGGGTTCCCTTAAGATCCATACCAAAAGGGTCTGGTATCGTCTTGGGGGGGAACCTCACGCACACAAGTCGCACCGCAAGTCGGATCCTCTTGATCCGACTTCTGGTACGACCTCTATTCAAATCAATGGGCTCCCATAGGGAACCATTGATTTGGAATAGAGGCAGAAACGCCGGACGAGGCTTAACACATCGTTAAGCCTCGTTAAATCGCGTTTAACACCTTTTGCCGGCGTCTGACGTTTTTACAGCTCTAGCGCTGGAGCCCCGTAACGCACTGGTCCTGGGTTTTTTTTTGCAGCTTAAAAACGGCTATGCCATTTACAGCTCAAAAACGCCATGGTGGGCATGAGGCCATAGGCCAACATGGAGAGGCGTTTTTAAGCTGCAAAAAGCGCTCATAAAAGCAGCTGTAAAAACGTCCGTGGGCATGAGGCCTTACAGTCAAGCAAGCAGCATTTTCAGAAGTAGGTCAGCAATGGCAACTTTCGCATTTCACTAAGAGGGTTACTTTGTTAGTTACAGATTTAATCTATGTTTTGCTTTCTTCATTTATCATTAACGGTAAATTGAATTATAGGCTTTTACCAAGAAAAGAACACCTGTTAAAGTGAAGGAGATGAAAATCGAAGCCTCCAGCGCACGTTAATTTGACTAAAAGATCGGACGGGGAAGGTATCACATGCTACACCAAGCACTAATCGTTGGGATGGTTTCTGGCAACGATCACAGATGGGAGCTATAGCTTTGTCAAAATAAACTTTTTACAGAAAGTATCAGCATAGGTAATGGTGGGTATTTAACATCTGGTTTGGTAACTAGTTTGCAAAGCTAGATTGCTGATATACAAGGGTAATGACAGTGAATTGAACGGCTGTATCTGTAGAATAAAAAGGGGCTTTAGTAGTTTACTAGTCCTTCGATGTGGTGGCTTCTTTGGGCTTTTTTCCTTTATTTTCACCTGGTGATCCAGCCAGTAAGTCTGTTTTTTCCTTCCTGGACTAACTGCCCAGCTGTCCAGCAAAAGTAGCAGTTAGTGGGTGGAGACAAACCATTTAACGCTTACAGTGATCAGGTTTTATTCATTTATGTGAAACCTTTATCCCAAAAACCGGAAAAAAAACGGTTTGCTGTAACTGCCTAAAAAAATGTTACCTGGAGTTCAGTTTTAGTTTGTTATTCAATTTCATCAAAATCTTCTAGTCCATCCAACTACCCTTCTCCTCAGAGAACTATGCTATACAGAAGGTGCCTCTGTTGCTCATCCACCCTGAGTGGGCAGAAAAGTGTGTTTTTGTTCAAATCACCGAGTGAATATAAAAAGGAAAAAAAGCCTAAAAAGAAAACTAAAATGCATAAACCACATTAAGCCCTGGTTCACACTGTCGCAACTTGTCATGCGATTTGAGAGTTCAAAGTTGCATAACAAGTCGTGCCACATGAACGGAAATGGAACTGTTCTAATTGGTGCGACTCAAGTCGCTCCGACTTAGAAAAAGCTTCCTGTATTACTTTTAGTGCTACTTCAATATGACTTGCATGGAGTTCCGTTAAAGAAGTCGTATGCAAGCGGCGATAAAGTTGTGCAGGGATCTCAAATTAAAAGTCACGGCACTGTGAACCTGCCCTCAAGAACTGTTGAGCTGCATTTGTTTATAGGTTTAATGCTGCTTTAATGCCAGACTCAAGGTGCATTTAGTGCGCAAGATAGACCACACACGCAATTCTAGCAGGTTATTTAGGGGTTTCATTTTGTGTCACAGTACATTATTGAACAGTCTTTTCTCTCTACTGTTCTACTTGTGTAATCGTTCGTTTTTCTATTTTTTATTTTTTATTTTTTTAAACTTAGAAGCCATAATGACAATTCATATCAGAAAGCGAAAACAAAAAATGACAGAGGACACAGACCGGTTATTTTTCTTTCAAATTTAGAGATAAATCAGACATATCTGCCCTTTACAAGAACACTCTTCTGCACTCAAGTGCGGGACATGCGTTGGAAGAACACCTTTCATGTTATCTTAGATTCATGGGAGTAACTTCAGTCCTCAGATAACCACTGTGCCTTGCCATGCTCCTCAGACAGGGGTGATCCATAAGCACCACTTCAGAGCTTTGAGGACGAGGGTATACCCTTGAAATGCATGGGTGTATGCAGGTCTTTGTGGCTCCTTCACAGCCCATCCATGGGCATGAGGAGTGATTCTGGTCGCATCTCTCCCGATAGCCATGTATCGAAACCTTCATATTTTGTTTGCGAGTATAATTATCCACTTTTGTATTTTGAATAAATGCAATCTAAATACTGTATTTATTGGCGTATAACACTCACTTTTTCACCCTGCAAATCAGTTGCAAATAGCGTGTGCGTGTTATACGCTGATACTGCAATTTGGGCTGCCTTGGAGAGAACGGGGAAGGGGGCGGGACGAGCGCCGTCAGATTACATACAGCAAGAATCTCCTGTTTACTGAGCGGCCTCTGTAATAGAAAGGTCCGTCTCCTGGGCCGGCATTGGACCAGTGTTCTGTCTCTCATAGAAGCCGGTCCAGGAGGCGGGACTTTGTATTAACCAGTTGTTAACCGCCCGCCGTCGTATGACGGCGGGAAGAAGACTTGTTCTGGGAGGACGCCATATGACGTGATCGCCTTCCCAAGCCACTAGGGGACGCGCGCCCGCCGCCTCGCTGGGGACCCGATGGGCGTGCCGGGCGGCCGCGATGGCCGCCGGGCACCCGGAATTGCCCAGTAACTGAGAAGGACCGTGGATCGCTGTAAACACAGAGATCCACGTCCTGTCAGGGAGAGGAGAAAGATGGTGTGTCCCTTGTACATAGGGACAACCATCGGGGACCTCCCCCAGTCAGTCCCCTCCCCCCACTGTAAGAATCACTCCCAGGGAACACATTTAACCCCTTGATCGCCCCCTAGTGTTAACCCCTTCCCTGACAGTCATATTTATACAGCAATCAATGCATTTTTATAGCAGCAATCGCAGGTATAAATGTGAATGGTCCCAAAAATGTGTCAAAAAGTGTCCGATGTGTCCGCCGCAATATCGCAGTCATGATAAAAATCGCTGTTCGCCGCCATAACTAGTAAAAAAAAAAGAATAATAAAAATGCTATAAATCGATCCCCTATTTTGTAGCTGCTATAACTTTTGCGCAAACCAATCAATATACGCTTATTGTGATTTTTTTTCCAAAAATATGTAGAAGAATACATATCGGTCTAAACTGAGGATAAAATTTGTTAAAAAAAAATTTATTATAGCAAAAAGTAAAAAATTGTGGGTTTTTTTCAAACTTGTCCCTTTTCTTTTGTTTATAGCGCAAAAAATGAAAACCGCAGAGGTGATCAAAAACCACCAAAAGAAAGCTCTATTTGGGTACAGTGTTGCATGACCGCGCAATTGTCATTCAAAGTGTGACAGCGCTGAAAACTGAAAAATGGCTTGGGCAGGAAGGGGGTGAAAGTGCCCTGTATTGAGGTGGTTAAAGAGGCCGCAGAGTAAATAGGAGATTCTCGCTGTATGTAATCTGACAGCGCTTATCCCCCCCCCCCTCCCTGAGATGGGCATTGATCAGGCTGCATGCATGGCAATGGGGAGGCTGCAGATGGGCATTAATGGGCAATTGTGATGCTACAGATGGGCAATTGTGATGCTACAGATGGGCATTGATGGGCAATGGTGAGGCTGCAGATGGGCATTAATCAAGCTGCATTGATAGGCAATTGTAAGGCTGTGGATGGGCAATTTTGAGGCTGCAGATGGGCATTGATCAGGCTGCATTGATGGGCACTGACCCTTTTTTTTGCTTCAAGTTCTTTATTTAAAATATAAGATTTTTTTTTTCTGAAACTCCCCTCTTAAAATGAAGGAGCGTGTTATATGCCTGTGCGTGTTATTTGCCGATAAATACGGTAAGGGTTTTGGAAAACGCACGAAGCTCTTCTGAATGCCTTTTCTCCTGGCAGATGAGCAGCGTTAAAAATGCACCTAAAGCCATTTCAGGATGACCTAAAGAGCATTTCATGATGCCATGATGGAGTCCATCAAATTTGTCTGCAACCCCCGTTATTCAACGGTCATGCCATTGTATAGAACTTTAACATTCAATCTGCGATAGTTACAATAGTATACAAATCCAATACAATGTTTCCCAATTGAAGACCACAGTACCAGTTATAATTTCCTTTAATTAAATCAGAAAGGAGACAAATTTCCAACCCGAGTCTTTCAAACATAGTCGAAAACAAATGTTGATTTGTCCTCATTACTGAGTGGAAAATTAAACAAACATTCCAAAAAAAATTCCCAAAAAAATGTTCCCTCAAATTTTTTCTTTTTTTTTTTAATTATACTGGTGGATAGCTAGCTTTAAAGGTGATTAGCATTATCACAGTGCCTGTTGCTGGAAAGTAAAATGTAGACCTTGAAAAGAAAATAAGGCAGCCCCATGCATTCATCATTTTGTTTTCGTTCAACCATTGATTTGGACAGGAAAAGAAAAATTACCCAATTCTCTCACCCACACATTCAATAAGGATGGGGTCATGTGACAACTATATATGGATTAGGAAACATGTACCGTATTTATCGGCGTATAACACGCACCCCAACTTTAAGAGGGAAGTTTCAGTAAAAAAAAACTTTCCACAGCACCCTGCGTATAACACGCAGGCACAGTTTACCCTCTATTTTCAGGGTAAAAAGGTGAGTGTTATACGCCAATACATACAGTACTTTAATTATTTTAATAATAAAAAAAAAATTTCAGTGCCATTATCCGCATACAAAAAAAGAAGGGACAATGTAAATTAAACAGTGTGTGTTTAGTATCACTTTAAATTCATGGATGGAGGAGATGATACACAAGGACACAGACTTTTAGGTTTATGAAGTAGGACTGATTAGGATTAAATGTACTGTACATATTCTTTTTAATTTAGGATCCCAAATTAAATTAGGAAATATTTCTTCTTAAAGGGCCTTTTTGCAGCTATGCAATTACATAAGTTAATCATGAATACACTATTGCTGATGATGCAAAAAAAAAAGGTGTGGCTCCTGAATAACAGAAGGGGTCTTCTAGTTTCCCAGAGCTCCAGAAGGCCAAGATATGACCTCCTTTATAACCCTAAAACCCATGCCCTTTTATTTTCATAATCTGCTGGCGGATTCTCTTTCCTGTCAAGCCAGCCTCAAATGTTCCTTTAACGACTTTGCCATGCCTCGTTGACACGAACGCTGAGTCCCATACACCACGAATCATCCTTTTTGTTTATGTGGCTGGAGTCACCAGATGCTGTGTGCAGGCAGCTTGTGTAAGCTGCGGCGTGCCTATAAGACTTGTGGGCTGCCTGCACACAGCACCTAGTGGCTTCAGCCACCTAAACAAAAAGGCTGATTCACAGTGTACAGGCCTTAGCAATTGTGTGAATAAGGCCTTAGAGGGAAACTGCTGTGCAAAGGATACAAACACACCGACATTTGGACTGTACATTCGTGTTGCCTTTCATTGTTAAGGTAATCATTTTCTATTGTGAATGCATGCACTACACTGTGTTGCATGTTCCATTTGGGAACAGCTCAATATAGCAGATATAGGTGTATGCAGTCCAAACCTGAAGTGCGATTTAAAAAAATAAATTCATGTAAGGAGTTATGGGGCAGGGCATAAAATTTATTACACTTCATACATGTGGGCAGCTGGGCAATAGTACAAAGAGCCATATATCTTGTGTTAATGAGACATTACAATTGTAGCGGCTGCTCCTCACACTGCCCTCTTGGTCTCGTCTTTCTCTTGTCTAGGGGTATCTTAGAGGGGAGGGAGCGGGGACACTACGCCTAGCTTCGACCACAGATGTTAGTGCGGTATAAGCAACAGTTCTGTATTACCTTCGGGTCAGTGTTGTGCACCTGGATCCTCCCTCCAAGAGTCACCACGAACCATGTCTGTCAGAAATTGAGCTCCACACCATTAAAGTTCAACACTCCTTTATTCTCCTTGTCTGAACACAAACAGTTGAACTCCCTTGATAGAACAGAACAGAAAAGGAGGTGTGGATGCGAACAGGCCCAGACACAATGTAGCTGCCACTTCCCTTCCTAGAAGTGTGTCCTGGTCTCCGCACGAGGGTAGATTTCCTTCCAGGCCGTCTCCGACGAGAGACTCACTTGTCACCGGCAATATGCTGCACCGGGTCTTCAAATGAGGACCTCCCCCCGGTCCATTGTGCCTACCGGATTCGGGTACCCAATCCCTGGGCATCCTAGGATCTCCTTCCCTCGCAGAACTCAGTGTTGGGCACTGAGCTCCGGACCTCCATCCAAGTACCTCACACCCCAGGCCGAAGGTGCCTGGGATGGAACTCGACCTCCGCTGTCCTCTAGGCCTAAGCCACCCAGAGGAGCGGCACGACCCACGGTCCGCAAGCTGAAGGTGCCTGGGACGTCAACCCCGTGACAAAGATGGCCGGCCCCCTTTATACCCTCTCCCAGCAAGCACGGCGGGTTCCCCGCCCCACCATACCGCTGCCGAGAGAGGACAAAAAGGAGGACGGTTCACAGCAATGATTCAACCCCAGCCCAGGGCGACAGCGCCACCCACTGGGCTGCAGGGAACTACACATCACTGATGTCTCTGCCAAATTCAAAATTACACCCGGAAAGTACATACCCGCTACACAATATACTGTATATTTTCAGACATACAGAAGACTAACAACTGTACATTTAAAGTAGCCAATCTATTCCTTGAGCAATTTTAACTAGCCAATACCCTCCTGATTTGTAGCAGTTTTATCTCGCTTTATCAAATAGAAATGTGTGGGTAACAAAGATATTTGGAAATGAGGCACAGTAACAAGAGAAGAAGATAACGATTCTGCACTTTCTAGAAACCGTAAGCTTGTGCAGAGACTCATTAGGCCAAACCTACAGCTCATGTATTAGTTAAAGGATACCAGAACACCTGTTTGTTAAACTTTGATGAGGAACAAGAGAATTGGTTCCAACCGGACACATCTACACAGTGGAAGAGGAATGTCAATGTACTGGGGTCAGCAAGCACACAAAGCTGTACACCACACAGTCAGACCTATAGTATTCACTAGAGCCTTTAAAGTCTGTAAAGTACAATTACATAATAAATCCCATAATCTCTGCCCACCCATCTGCTTTATGAACTTCTTTAATAGCAAAACAGATTTTAGGTGAAGACCAAGAAAGTTTCTCATTACCCAGACTGCTGAGCGTCAGTCAGGGTTTTTGTCCTTTTAATACTTGCGCTTTCCAGTTCTTTAGAAAAAGTAAGGGGCAGTTTCACTGAATACCTCTCCCTGGGGCAGTGACAGGGTTTCTTGGACTGATGAAATGGAGACCTGTATTTAAGAGCTGCCTACAGTAGTAGGGAAAAAAAAAAAACAGAAAATGTTGTGCATGTAAAATCTGTTGGCGTATCAAAAAAATGAGAAGTTAAAAGGGTCATGACTGGAACATATTTGTAAAAATGCATCAAAAGAATTTTAATAAATGCATAATTGGGTTCACTGGAGTAAACTGTATTAAACAGATGGCTAGATTTTTTTTTATTTTAGTAATGGGCAGAATGACCTTTTAGATTATTTAAAGTAAAGACAAAGGGTTTTTTACATTAAAATGGGGATCCACCCACGATTTTTTTATTTTTTTTAAAGTCAGCAGCTACAAACACTGTAGCTGCTGACTTTTACTAAGGACACTTACCTGTCCTAGGCGCCCGCGAAGTCGGCCCCCCGAGGCCGATCGCGGCAGGTCCCCGCGCCATCCTCACTAAGGGAAACAGGCAGTGAAGCCTTGCGGCTTCACTGCCCATTTCCTACTGCGCATGCGCGAATTGCGCGGCGCTTTGTGAATGGGCCGGCTGCTTTCTGTCACACACACAGTTCCCAGAAGGCAGCGCGCCCCATTCACCAGAAGACACTGCGAGTAGGACGAGGAAGAAGACCAGCCGCAGAGAATGAAGAGGCAGATTAGGAACTTCTGCATAGCAACCGCCATTTCTGGCAAGTAAAAAAAAAAAAAAAAAGTTTTCTATTTTTTTTAGATTTTTGTTAAAAAAATAAAAAATTCAGGGTGGAACTCCAGTTTAATGCATTCACTGTATCAAAAAACAGAAAGAAAAAAAAAAAGCTTCTGTATGCAGCTGCAGCTCCCCCCCCCCACCCCCCCCACATACTTACCTGAGCCCGATCTCAATCAAGCTCTGTGCTGGAGAACCAGAGCTCTCTCTCTCCTCAGAGGCAGCAGCGGGAGTCATTGGCTCCAGCTGCTGTCAATAACAGCCAGTGAGTAGACACATGGAATGTGGCTTGGGATTGAGCTGGCACAAGTGCTCCCCATAGTAAGCAGCTTACTATTGGGGCACTTAGTGGGGAGGAGCGTCAGGAGCACCGGTGGGGACCCAAGAAGAGGAGGATCGGGGCTGCTCTGTGCAAAACCAAAGTATAATAAAAGAAAAAGTTTAAATCACTTTAACCAAATCCATGTGATTACAGAATCAAATATATATTTGATATTTGATGTGATTTAGCGATGTATACAGGATGAATAATATAAAGCAGACTAGCCCTACCAGTTTTCACTGATGGAAATGTAGCAAGTAAAAAACAAATCACAAATCTATGTGGAAACTAATCAGCCAACTGTTTAACTGTTCCATTCGTAAGAAACTGGTCAAGTGCCAAGCATGGAATGTCGGGAAGGGAGTAGAAGATGCTGCATTTCCCAATTATTTACTGCTGTCATCCTGATTATCTCAAATGTTCTGCTTTCTAAGAAAAAGAGTTCAGGGTTAAGTACTGTCGAGAAATTCCTCACAAACCACGTGTGGTATTATACAAGTGTGAACACACAGCCTCAGACTTCCTCATTAGAATACAGAAAGGCGTGCCAGACCGAAAACAGATAACAGTAGAAGATCATTTTAATTTTAGGTAAATAAGGTCCTACAAAAACAACCAACTCATTTCGGGGGCCACATTACTCCCCCTTCATCAGTGCTACAAGAATAAATAGAAAACATTTCTCAGTATATACAAATTCTAAAAATATCACATAACATTCTCCACTACTACAATGGTTTTGCACAGAGCAGCCCCCCATACTCCCCTTTTACACTGCTGGCACCCACTGCTGTCTCTAAAGCCTAGTAGACACACACACACACACACACACACACACACACACACACCGAATGCCAGGCGACATCAGCGGCTCAATTAACACCGGCCAACATTCAGCACGTGTGTATGGCAGCCGGGCCGGTTTCTGTCGGGCGAGCATGCTGGAAAATCAGCAGCCGATGGTTCACAATCAGCGCTCTCAACCAATGGCTGAGAGCTCTGACCGGAGTGTTCTCGCGGGGGGGGGGGGGGGTGGGCAGTCAACTTGTCAGAACTCAATAGTACAGCAGGGGAGATTGCTATACTAACATCAGATTGTTCGTGCAGAGGCTCAGATCTGAGCTGAAAGGGTTTTTTTCTTCTTTTCAAAATCAGAAAGTTCGTTTTTTTGTGATCCGATGATGCCACCATTGCTTTTCGAAATTCGGCCGACCAAACCTTCATGTTGCCGGGAATATTCTTTTCTCTCCGGGAATATTCTTTTCTTGCACATGCGCATTTTTTTTCTATTACATTTCTCGCACAATTCTCCCATCATTGATCAGAAAATCGTTTGTTTTTCAAAAAATTTCCAACATGTCGGATTCCTCAAATTTGATTGCCGCACGAAAATCGGCTGTTGCTGCAGCCCACTAACAGTGCGAAATTCATACGAAAATTCTTTGATACGATTTTCATAAATCATAAAGAAATTTGAGCTACTAAAACTCCTGTGCAATGCTGGAATTCGACAACTGATGGTAATCATTCTGTCAACCTTTTAAAGGCAAAGTTCACCTTTAGTAACATGTTACACCCGTATTTAGGGTATAACCTGTAACTTGCTACTATGTACCAGTCGCTGCACCTTCTGATCAATCCCCTGTGAGAATGGGCAGGGGTTCATCTTCCTAAATCCGGAGACACATCGTGGATGTGAGCCCACACAACACCACCTTATTCATTCACACAAATCTGTGAATGAACTACAAGTCCAGTGTTGCACCGCAGCAGATGGCTTGTAGTTTTCGAATGAACTGTGAGGGTGCTGGTGAGAGCTCTCACTCTGAAAGCTGTAGGAAGTGTCAATGAACTCTCACCAAACAAAAAGCCTGTACAGAGGTACAGGCAGAAAGCTGTAGGCAGGGTCTGCAAGAGCCTGACCTAGCACCCATGATCTGCTGAACGCGGGTGAAATGCTCTGCAGCTTTCACAGAAAAAATAAAAAAATAAATGCAAATTTTTACCTCCAAAAACATGATTTTTTTTCTTTTTAACCACTTAACCACTTAAGCCCCGGACCATTTGGCTGGCCAAAGACCAGGCCACTTTTTGCGATTCGGCACTGCGTTGCTTTAACTGCCAATTGCACGGTCGTGCGACGTGGCTTCCAAACAAAATGGACGTCCTTTTTTTCCCACAAATAGAGCTTTCTTTTGGTGGTATTTGATCACCTCTGCGGTTATTTTTTGCGCTATAAACAAAAATAGAGCGACAATTTTGGGAAAAAAAAAATATCCCCCAAAAATATATAAAATTTATTTTTTCCTCAGTTTAGGTCGATACATATTCTTCTACATATTTTAATTTTTTTTTAATCAAAATCGCAATAAGCGTTTATTGATTGGTTTGCGCAAAAGTTATAGTGTCTACGAAATAGGGGATTATCGTGACTGCAACATTATGGCAGACACATCGGACACTTTTGACACTTTTGGGACCATTGTCATTTTTACAGCGATCAATGCTATAAAACATGCACGGAATACTGTAAAAATTACACTGGCAGTGAAGGGGTTAAACTATAGGGGCGCTGAAGGGGTTAAGTGTGACCTAGGGAGTGCTGTTAGGGGGCGTGGCTTGCCGTGACACGTCACTGATCTCTGTTCCCAATGACAGGGAACACTATCAGTGACAGTGTCACTAAACAGAAAGGGGAGATGTTGTGTTTACACTAACATCTCCCCGTTCTTCAGCTCTGTGACCCGATCGCGGGACACCGGCGGCGATCGGGTCCTGCGGTCACGGAGCACGCGACAGGCGCGCACGACCACACAGCTCGCAAATTAAGATTTGCGCAGCCGTGCCATTCTGTTGACGTACTGTATATCTTCGTGCGGCGGTCGGGAAGCGGTTAAGGACTAGCGCACAACGATATACAATCGACAAAATGGCACGGCTGTGCAGATGGACATACCTGTACGTCCCCTTTAAGATGCGGCATTGTGGGCGCACACCACGAGCTCCGCGAGTCCGACCGCAGGTCCCGCGGACTCTAAGTCCGTGGGGATACCCGCGATCGTCTCACGGAGAGGAAGAATGGGGAAATGATAATGTAACAAGCATTTCCCCATTCTTCCTAGTGACAGGACACTTATCACAGCTCCCTGTGATCGGGAGCGGTGATCAGTGTCGCGTCACACGTAGCCCATCCCCCCCACAGTTAGAACACATCCCTAGGACACACTTAACCCCTTCACTGCCAGTGTAATTTTTACAGTAAGCAGTGCATTTTTATAGCACTGATCGCTGTATCAATGACAATGGTCCCAAACTGGCGTCAAAAGTGTCCGATGTGTCCACCATAATGTCGCAGTGACAATAAAAATCGCTGATTACTAGTAAAAAAAAAATGCCATAAAACTATCCCCTATTTTGTATACGCTATAACTTTTGCGCAAAACAATCAAACGCTTATTGCGATTTTTTTTTCTCAAAAATATGTAGAAGAATACTTATTGGCCTAAACTGAGGAAAAAAAATTTTTATATATTTTTTTGGGGATATAGCAAAAAGTAAAAAAATATTGCTTTTTTTTAATTGCCGCTCTATTTTTGTTTATAGCGCAAAAAATAAAAACCGCAGAGGTGATCAAATACCACCAAAAGAAAGCTGTATTTGTGGGGGAAAAAAAAGGACGTAAATTTTGTTTGGAGGCCACGTCGCACGACCGCGCAATTGTCAGTAAAGTGGCACAGTGCCGAATCGCAAAAAGTGCTCTGGTCTTTGGCCAGCCAAATGGTCCTGGGCTTAAGTGGTTAAGGTGAACTTAGCCTTTAACAACAGTGAACATAAACACAAACATTCAAGATTAAAAAGACTAAACATCTTTTTCTGTAAAGTTGACAAAATTTCTAAACGCATAACAGAATCCTAAACTTTTCCTAATATACCCAGAAAGCTGTGTCATACCCATTGCTGACATTGTTTTACTAGCCCACTTTACTAATTAAAGGAAAAAAATAAAAGGCCAGTCACATGAACTTGAAGAGACTTGCCAAATTGTATTCACTGGAGACTTGAGCAGTAAACAGGGAAACCAAACAGCTTATAGAGCACTTTGATGGCACACTGAAGTGATATACTAAAACATACCCATTACAGTCTCCGTTAAAGGCATAATTAGTTAAAATCTGAACCTGCAGCTTCTTATTAAATTCACAGCGACAACAAAATCCATTGCTCATTTAGTCTCTTTCCAGCTGACGTATGAGAGAAAAATCACTTTTGCTAATTATTTTCAAACCCACAGATTAAAGTTAAGACTCAGGAGATTTCCTTCATTAGTGGCACTGGCTATATTTAAATTTAAAAGAATCAAAAGTTGACTTTTTCTACTACCAGTTGCAGTACTAGAGGGTTTGGAGACAAAACAAAGCTTGATTTTGTTACCTGGAATTAAACAAATATATAAAAGCAATCTAGTAGGCAAGGACATTGAACACCTTAAAAAGATTATACAGGGGCATTGCTGGTAGAAGGAAAAAAAGGGCCCATTAAAAAAGTTGGTGCAGTTGCACTCAAAGCAGATATCTCAGTTTAAATCACAACAGAATCTTGATGGGATTCATACTGACCCAGGGTAGATCTAAAGCAATGATTTTTAAAAATAGTAAAAATCTATCCAAAACATAGTTTTCCATTTAAGAAACAATAATTTAGATTATTCAGCATGAAATGGAGCTTGGTTATGTAGCATGAGGCTGTATATTCTGCAATAGTTACATTTTTGGTAAACTCATTGAATGAATCCAAGCTCTGCAAGCAGAGATAACATGCACTGCATTGATGCATTCACACAATTTTACAGTAACCATAAGATAAAACAAAGTTCAGGAATATTCCTTTATCCCGTTGTTTTGCAAATCTATGTGCACTACAAACTGCTGTATGATTGAATCGGTTCGGATAATTGCCGTTTTACTAACCTGACAGCTTATTATTCTACATCATGGCAGCGCCTGTTAGCGGGCATCCACTCATCTGCTGCCGCCACGTCCCTCACTTTAATGGGACAGCTGGTGACACAAAGTGAATGGGACTGTGGGTGAGCCAACAGCGGGTCTGAGGACGATAGTTGCCCTTTAAAAATTATGATTTAAAATAGAATTGATTTAAATCAAGCCTTTTTACTCAAGATTTAAAATCGTGATTTAATGTGGTTGTAAACCCGTTACAGGCACTTTTACCTACAGGTAAGCCTAGATTAAGGCTTACCTGTAGGTGTTCGAAAATATCTCCTAAACCTCCACGGTTTAGGAGATATTTACAAAAGAGACGGGCGCCAATGTCGGCAAGACGACAGGGATCGCCGCTGGAGCGGCAAGACGACAGGGATCGCCGCTGGAGAGGCAAGACGACAGGGATCGCCGCTGGAGAGGCAAGACGACAGGGATCGCCGCTGGAGAGGCAAGACGACAGGGATCGCCGCTGGAGAGGCAAGACGACAGGGATCGCCGCTGGAGAGGCAAGACGACAGGGATCGCCGCTGGAGAGGCAAGACGACAGGGATCGCCGCTGGAGAGGCAAGACGACAGGGATCGCCGCTGGAGAGGCAAGACGACAGGGATCGCCGCTGGAGAGGCAAGACGACAGGGATCGCCGCTGGAGAGGCAAGACGACAGGGATCGCCGCTGGAGAGGCAAGAAGACAGGGATCGCCGCTGGAGAGGCAAGAAGACGGGGATCGCCGCTGGAGAGGCAAGAAGACGGGGATCGCCGCTGGAGAGGCAAGAAGACGGGGATCGCCGCTGGAGAGGCAAGAAGGAATGTGATCTCAGCTGTGTGCTATGCTGGGATGGGAAAGGAGCTCAGCAGCCAGGCAGGGCATCCAGGGGTGCAGCCCTCTAGGTCTGGCCATGGTGTCAGGTACACTTTATGGAGATCAAGGGTCTATTTTAGACCATCAATCCCTCCAAGGCAGTCAAGCAGATCGGTTTGATTGGCTGCATCCCTGGCTGGTACAACCAACACTGACCTGAAACCAGAAGTGCCAAAATCCTTGTCACTTCTAGGTTCATTCAGCACAGAGAAGGGAAAACAGATGCTCCTCTATGGGCAGCTGGCCCAACCGTTTACAGCATTTCTGGGCATCCTGGTGGACTGGAAAAAGCCCAGAAATGGCAACGGACAAACAAGCCTTGTAAAAGTGATTGGGCGGCTGTAGAGCCACCAACATCACTTTTACCTGAAAGCCGATCGCTGGCTGTAAAAATCGATCCAGGCAGGTTGTAAAAAAATAAAAAAAGAAGTATATGTAGGGGTGTGTATGTATGTATGTATGTATGTATGTATGTATGTATGTATATATTAGGGCTGCAACTAACGATTATGTTCATAATCGATTAGTTGGCCGATTATTGTTTCGATTAATCGGCTAATAACCTAAAAAAAAAAGTGATTTTGCGGAGATTTGCATTTTTACATTTTTATTTGACCAATTTGTTGTTGGGCAGATTAAAAAAACACAAATTGCCGCAAAAACACATTGCATGCTTTTCTGCAGCTTCTCCATTGAAGTATATTGAACCAAAAAAACAAAACAGTTTTGCATAAAAAAAAAAAGTCCTTGCCCTTTCCAAATACGCAGCAGCTGAAAAAAGCATGGATGTGAACGTGTCCCATAGGAAACCATGTAAATGAACTGTAGTGTGTTTCTGCAAAAAGTACCAAAAAACAGGAGGTGTGACCCAGGCCTAAAATTAGTACAAAAAGGAGCAAATAATCGCTACTGTAAGGCGTTCATTTTTTACTGTGGGACAGTGAAAGTAATATTTACAGTAGCGATTTCCTCTTTTTGTACTATAAGGCCTCATGCCCACTGACGTTTTTACAGCTGCGTTTTTTACAGCTTAAAAACACCTGTCCATGTTATTGTAAATTTTTTATTTTTTATTTTATTTTTGAAAAAAACACAAAAAACGTCAGAGCTAAAAAACGCGACCGCGCGTTAGTGCGCGTTTTTTTCTGCCTAACTCTGACGCTGAGGAACGCACTGGTCCTGGTTTTTTTTTTACAGCTTAAAAACGTCTGCTATTTGCAGCTCAAAAACGTCTAGGTGGGCATGAAGCTATAGACTAACATGGACAGGCGTTTTTAAGCTGTAAAAAACGCTCAAAAATGCGGCTGTAAAAACGTCCGTGGGCATGAGGCCTAAAGGGCTCATTTTAGTTTTTTTTTTTAACCCCATTATGTTACTGGCCGATTAATCGATTATGAAAATAGTAATCGATTAGTTGTTTCGGCCCTAAAAATTATATATATATATATATATATATATATATATATATATACACACACATATACACACACATACATACATACACACACACACACACACACACACACACACACACACACACACGCGAATAAAGTAGAAACAAAAGTATCTTTTTGTTCTTTTATCAAAGGAAAGGCGTGTAGATGGAGGAAGTTTAATAATTTAAAGACCAAACCTTTTCTGACATTTGTTGCTTACAAGTAAGGCTTCATTCAAACAAGGAGGACTCTGTCGCTATGGAGTCGGCCAGCTCCTGCCAGCTCAGCGGGAGATCTCTCCGCTGAGCCAGCGGATGACAGGTCCATCTCTGCTCACTGAGCGGGGAGGGCCTTGTCCAGCGCCGCTGTCTCCTATGGAGAGATCGGACAGCATGTCCGTTTTCATCAGATCTCACCCGATCCGATATGGACCGATGGGGACGTATCGCCATACGTCTGATTTTAGCAGATCGGATCGGGTCAGATGTCAGCGGACATGTCACCGCTGACATCCGACGCTCCATAGAGATGTATGGAGCGGCCGTTCAGGTCCGCCAACAAAACTGACAGGCGGAACTGAATGAAGATGTTACACCGGGAGAATCGTGATGAACAGAAAAGATTAGTGATCTTGAGGTCAATGGGAGCAGGCCACCCTCGCCTCCTTTAGTGACCACCATCCCAAGAACAGAATGGAGGCCACAAGAAATCTAATCCTTCCCCGCTATCAAAAACTGCCTTAGTCCCACTATATAAAAATTAACCCGACAGTCCGACTGAAATGAGGTGGTGGTACAATACATTCAAAATGTCTTCAGCTATGATTATGTCTAAATCTCTTTAGCTCATTTGATTGCAATCGTTAGTGGTATTCTGAAACATATGTCAAGATTATTTACTGCAGTTCAAGTAAAATCCATATACATATTGTGAGGGGGTTAGCTCGGCAGCGGGTGTGTGTGACCCCCGGGATGGGCTCCCCAGACAAAAACAGGCCCAGCAAACGGAGGTTGTGGTTTTCAAAATCAAAAAGGTGCGGTTTATTTTCTATTTACAGTGACAAAACACAGCAAAGCAAAAGAAACATAAATAAAATAAATCCTGGTCAACTTGACCTCTGACTAAACATACAGGTTTCCTAACTAACAACTGGGATCAGCCTAGTGCTGTCCTAGTCCCTAAGTCCCTGGTTTTAAATGTCCAAGCAAATAGCCACACAGGCTTTGTCTCACCGCACAGGGGTTCACTCTTCCTAGACAGTCCACACAGGTCTGGGTCCAGGCATGAGCTAACACCTAATGAATCTGGGAGTTCTTATAGAGGCCTAAATGAGCTGACAAGCTTCAGCTGGCCTCATCAACTCCCTGTCTGTACGACGCCCCACACTCTCCCTAGAGGTATGAGTCATCCATGAGCCTACTAGCCTCAGCTGGGCTTATACAACTCTCCACCCTAGTTGTATAAGTCAGCATAAAGCCTGAATCTGGGAGAAATATATCTACCCCCCTGGATGCAACCAGGTGACTTTACCTTCCTGCTGTCACATACCCCCCCCTCTTGTTTTAACCTCGGGGTTGGAACACCAGCAATCAGGCATTCATGTACTCGAGACAAAGCATCCACATTCCCCATTTGAACGCCAGGGCGATGCTTTACTGTGAAGTTGAATTCCTGGAGGGCCAGGAACCACCTATTCACTCTTCTATTTGTTTCCTTGTTTTGAGCCATCCACTTTAACGGAGCGTGATCCGTAACCATGTCAAAGTGCCTACCTAGCAGGTAGTACCAAAGGGAATCTAGAGCCCACTTCACCGCTAAACACTCCTTTTCAACGGTGGCGTAATTTACCTCATGGGACTTCAACTTCCTGCTGAGGTAAATGACTGGGTGCTCTTCCCCGTTCCAGACCTGGGACAATACTGCTCCTAACCCCACATCTGACGCATCACTTTGTACGACAAAGTCTTTAGAGAAGTCGGGTGAGTACAACACTGGCTGGCTACATAAGGCTTGTTTCAAGAATTGGAATGCTGCCTCAGCCTCGGGGGTCCATTTAATCATGACCGACCCTTTCCCCTTCGTCAGGTTGGTTAGGGGCACAGCCTTAGAAGCAAAGTGGGGAATGAATCGCCGATAATACCCAGCGATTCCCAGAAAGGCTCGTACCTGCTTCTTGCTGTTGGGACGTGGCCAACTCTGGATGGCCTCGACTTTGTTGAGTTGGGGTTTTATTACTCCCCTCCCAATGGTGTACCCAAGATATTTGGCCTCCTCCTGCCCAATGGTACACTTCTTGGGGTTAGCCGTAAACCCCGCTTCCCGAACAGAGTCCAGGACTGCTTGCACTTTTGGCAGATGTGAGGCCCAATCTGTGCTATGGACAATTACGTCATCCAGGTAAGCCGCAGCATACTTCCGATGGGGCCTCAGCATCTGGTCCATTTTCCGCTGGAATGTGGCCGGCGCATTCTGTAACCCGAACGGCATTCTTTTATATTGGAACGCCCCGTCTGGGGTTACAAATGCGGTTTTCTCTTTGGCCGACTTGGCCAGGGGGATTTGCCAATACCCTTTTGTGAGGTCAAGAGTCGTCATGTATCGGGCTGTTCCCAGCCGGTCGATCAACTCATCTATACGTGGCATGGGGTAGGTGTCAAATTTTGTAACTTTGTTCAACTGACGAAAATCGTTACAAAATCGCCAGCTCCCATCCGGTTTAGGCACCAACACAATGGGACTAGACCAATCACTTTGGGACTCCTCTATCACCCCTAAGTTCAGCATTTTCTGTACTTCCTCCCGTATTGCCTCCCGTCGGGCCTCTGGGATCCGATAGGGTTTTAACTTCACCCTTTCACCGGGCGGGGTAATGATGTCATGCTCTACCCCAGATGTTTGTCCCGGCAGCTCAGAGAATACCTCCTTGTTGCGAAGCACAAACTCCTTAACCTCCTGTTGTTGGGGTTGTGACAAGGTGGCTGCTATTCCAACCTCAGGAATCACGCAACCAGTTTGAGCTGGTGACCAAGTGTCTGCGACTAGGGACTCTCTATCCCTCCAGGCTTTCAACAGATTAACGTGATAGATCTGTTCGGGCTTTCGCCTTCCTGGTTGTCTGACCTTGTAATTCACTTCGCTCACTTTTTCCATTATCTCATAGGGGCCTTGCCATTTGGCAAGGAATTTACTTTCAACCGTAGGGACAAGTACCAGTATCCTATCCCCCGGGGAAAAGGTACGGGTCTTGGCTCCACGGTTGTACACTCTCTGCTGTGCTAACTGCGCTTGGGCCAAATGTTCCTTCACGATGGGCATTACCTGTGCAATTCGGTCTTGCATCAGGGCGACATGCTCAATCACACTCCTGTGGGGAGAACTCTCACTTTCCCAAGTTTCCTTGGCAATATCCAACAGCCCTCTTGGGTGTCTCCCATACAGTAACTCAAAGGGGGAGAATCCCGTAGAGGATTGGGGCACCTCCCTAATAGCAAACATCAGATAAGGAAGTAGACAGTCCCAATCCTTTCCATCTCTATCCACCACTTTCTTCAACATTTGTTTTAGGGTTTTGTTGAATCTTTCAACCAGCCCATCGGTTTGGGGGTGATACACAGATGTACGTAATTGCGTCACTTTGAACAATTTACACAGCTCCTTCATAACCCGGGACATAAAGGGTGTACCTTGGTCCGTAAGCAGTTCTTTACAAATACCCACCCGGCTAAACACAAGAGATAGCTCTTTGGCTATGGTTTTGGCCGAGGTATTTCGGAGAGGGATCGCTTCTGGATAACGGGTGGCATAGTCCATTATAACTAATATGTACTGGTGCCCCCTAGCGGACTTGATTATAGGCCCTACCAAATCCATGGCGATCCTCTCAAACGGGACCTCAATGATGGGTAGAGGGACCAGCGGGCTACGGAAATGTGGCATCGGGGCCGACCTCTGACACACAGGGCAGGAGGAACAATAATTTTCTATGTCCTTCATCACCCCCGGCCAATAGAATCTCTGTAATACCCTCTCTCGGGTTTTCTCTGTCCCCAGATGACCTCCAAGAATGTGCCCATGGGCCAACTCCAACACCAACTTCCTGTAAGGTTTGGGCACCACAAGCTGCTCAACGGTTTCTTCTGCCCTTTTTGCCACCCGATACAGTAGGTCCTTCTCTACGCTGAAGTATGGGTAAGTGCAGGTATTATCTGGGTTCACTAACTCGCCATCTATTTTCACTACGTTTTCCCGTGCCTTTATTAGGGCGGGGTCTTTCAACTGTTCTGTGGCAAAGTTTTCCCTGTGAACCTCAAGATCAGAAAACTCCACAGACGGTAGGTTTTCGTCTGAGGAGGTGGGCTCCTCTCCAGTTTCTTGAGTCTCCCCTGCCAATACTGATAAGGGAAATTCCGGAGAGTCCTCACCACTCTCAGGGGAGTTCTGGCTATCACATTCCTGGTACATAGGGGCACCAGTGGGGGGCTCAGGATCATCCCACAGTTCCCAGAACTTCGGAAAATCCCTTCCCACAATGGCGTCATGCGGTAACTGAGATACTAAGCCCACTGGATGAGAGAGGGTACCTTTGGGGGTCTCGAAACACACTGTAGTCACTGGATACTCTCGGGTGTCCCCATGCACACAAATAACAGCTACCTTGCTATTCTCAAAGACCTCTGTTTTAACTAACTCAGCCTTTATCAGGGTCACAAGGCTACCTGAATCCAGCAATACCACAACATTTCTACCATTAACACACATTTTGCATAAATGTTTCTCAGTTCCTCGAATGGCAGTGCATGCGACTGTCGCACACAGCGACTGACGTCTGCCCGTCAGAAAGTCACACTGCATGGGTTCCTCCACAACCGGGCAATTGGCTGCAATATGTCCCGCTTGCCGGCAGCGGTAGCAAACGATCCTTCTTGCCGCCTCTTGAGCCGCTGATTTCCCAGGCTGTTCTCGCCAAACTTGGGGTAGAGCTCCCACCCTCTCACTCTCTCCACCCTCACCCCTTGGAATCCTCTTATCCGCCCCTGGGGATGGTCTGGTCTTAGGGTGGAAAGTCCGAGTGTCTCTGGAAGAGGCCGTCAGGTTCTCTGTAGCCAAGTATTTCTCCACACGATCCACAAGACCATCGGCCGTCTCTGGGTCTCCATGGCTTACCCACTTTTGGATGGCAGTAGGAAGAGCTCTCAAAAACCGATCCATTACAACACGTTCCACAATCTTTGGTGCGGACAAAGTCTCTGGCTGTAGCCACTTTCTGCTCAGGTGAATGAGATCATACATTTGAGACCTGAGGGGTTTTCCAAGCTGGAAAGTCCAGTTATGCACACGCTGAGCCCGGACAGCCTGGGTGACACCCAGCCTTGCCAAAATTTCAGCTTTTAGCATCACATAGTCTTTTGCTTGGTTAGGCTCTAGGTCATAGTAAGCTTTCTGCGATTCACCAGTTAACAGAGGAGCCACCAGTCCAGCCCACTGCTCCTCAGGCCACTTTTCTCTTTCAGCGGTCCTTTCAAATGTGGTCAAAAATACCTCTGGATCATCCTCTCCAGTCATTTTTGTCAATAAACGACTCACCCCAAAGGACGCGGTATTAGTGGGACGGCTTTCCTCACTGGTCTGCGGACGTTGCTGCATTACTGCTTCCATTTGTTGTAGTCTCTGCTCTTGCTTCTGTAACAGGTCTATGAAGCGGGCCTCAGATTGCTGCTGGGCTTGTTGCTGAGCTTCCAGACTCTGTTGGTGAGCTTGCTGCTGGGCTGCAAGGCTCTGTTGATGAGCTTGCTGCTGGGCTGCAAGGCTCCTTTGAAAACCTGCATTTGTCTGCTGTTGATTGGCATTTGCTAGAGCCAGCTGTTTCAGTATCTCCTCCATGCTGGCTTAAAAAAAAACTGCCACTGGTTCTCCACCAACTGTGAGGGGGTTAGCTCGGCAGCGGGTGTGTGTGACCCCCAGGATGGGCTCCCCAGACAAAAACAGGCCCAGCAAACGGAGGTTGTGGTTTTCAAAATCAAAAAGGTGTGGTTTATTTTCTATTTACAGTGACAAAACACAGCAAAGCAAAAGAAACATAAATAAAATAAATCCTGGTCAACTTGACCTCTGACTAAACATACAGGTTTCCTAACTAACAACTGGGATCAGCCTAGTGCTGTCCTAGTCCCTAAGTCCCTGGTTTTAAATGTCCAAGCAAATAGCCACACAGGCTTTGTCTCACCGCACAGGGGTTCACTCTCCCTAGACAGTCCACACAGGTCTGGTTCCAGGCATGAGCTAACACCTAATGAATCTGGGAGTTCTTATAGAGGCCTAAATGAGCTGACAAGCTTCAGCTGGCCTCATCAACTCCCTGTCTGTACGACGCCCCACACTCTCCCTAGAGGTATGAGTCATCCATGAGCCCACTAGCCTTATACAACTCTCCACCTAGTTGTATAAGTCGGCGTAAAGCCTGAATCTGGGCGAAATATATCTACCCCCCTGGATGCAACCAGGTGACTTTACCTTCCTGCTGTCACAATATGTAAGCGATAGAAGGCACAGTCCAAGGTTGTTTTGAAGATAATTTAAAGCAAATTGCCTTCTCTAGACTGTTTTGCTGCGTGATCCTGTTATTGTTGCTTAAACTAAGCAATTATGCTAATGATTCCTCAAGGAAAGCACAATCATCATGGAAGCTGACAGATACAATGCATAATGTACTGCTGATTTCACCTGCAAATGGGACTCAAACTGTCTAATTAGTATTTACAATATAACTTCCTTATAACGCTAACACACTGTAGTCAGGCATGTGGCCTGTATTTACCAAACCAATAAAACAATTCTGGGCCTCGATTGTTCCTTTGCATGTATTTGTAGAAACTGCTAAAGATCATTATGCTAAACGATAGAAGTTTACTAGAATCGCGGGACAATTTTAATGTCTATGGGCACAAGGGAAGAACCCTGCTGGCTTGATGTAGGTCCTGTTCACACTTGACAATTTGGAATTGTTGGCAGAATCACAGTGATTCCACATTGAGGCAAAACACGTGACGCACGTTTGGGTGCCATTATTTATATGAAATGTATGTTTGTACGTCATATCAAATCTTCTGCTTTCATTTTTGAAGGAGGCTACTATTGAAATGCACACAACTTAAATAATACACATCAGTTTGGTAAAACCGATAAAAAAATTAAATAAAAAAAAAAAAACAAAGAAAAAAAAAAAAAAAAAAAAAAAAAGGAAAAAGGAAAAGGAAAAAAGAAAGAGGAAGAAAAAAAAAAAAAAAAAGTTATAACTTGTTATACCAAGTGCTTTTAATAGCTAGATTTTTCTGGACAAAATACTTTCTTTGCAAATACCCTGCAATGATTTACCTGGTAACGTCACATATGAACAAACATGTAGGGGGGGGTGGGGGGTTTATCAACAAAACTATACTAATAGGTGCACAGAAACAATAGCAAATCAGAACTCAACCTTCTAAAAGGCCTTCCGGAGCTATAACGGCTTAACAATTTAAATGTTTCTCCTGCTGAAGGTTTGACAGCAATACGTAGTAAGGGACATGGCAAAAGTAAAGAGTTGGCTCTCAAAGGAATCTTTATTCCAGGACTGTGAAAAAACAGTGAGAGAGGAATTCTCTGTATGTCTGGTATTTCAGCCAGCACCCTCCCCTGTTCCTCTTTTCTCCCTATATGGAGTGTAATGGAGCTGGCTGGGCCACAACACTGCTTCCTGCTCTTTCGTACTGCACTGTGTATCTTTACTGGAAATCCACTGAATCTCTCTAGGAAATAATCACTGAAATACAGACGGCTAGACTTTGCAGCAGAAGCTTTATGCAGGATCTGCAGGTTATAAATAGTAATAACAAACAGGTGTAAATGTAAAAGACAGACAATCACTTTCCTATCCTGTACAGCGTTTACATAGCTAGACATCAGAGGGCAAACCTTTAGGAGTTTAGGAAAGTGATTGTTTAAGGTTAATATATATATATATATATATATATATATATATATATATATATATATATATATTTATATTATGAAAGAGAGAGATATTAGGCAGCAAGTTAACATGCTGTGCCTGAATTTGTTGTGTTGGAGAAAAAAAATGGGCATCACAGTTTGTTGTGTACGAGTTTGCGTAGCCACAGACTGGTCAGGGTGGCCATGCTGACCTGTGTCCACAGCCAAAAACACCTACAATGGGCATATGATCATTAGAACTTGACCATGGAACAATGGAAGAAGGTGGCCTGGTCTAATAAATCACATTTTATTTTACATCATGTGGAAGAGATTAGCACCAGGATTCAGTATGGGAAGAAGACAAGCAACGTGGGCAGGGTGATGCTTTGGGCAATGTTCTACTGGGAAATCTTGGATCCTACCAATCATGTGAATGTTAACTGACACATACCACCAACCTAAACATTGTTGCTGACTAAGTGCACCCTTCATGGAGACGGTATTCCCTGATGGTGGTGGCCCCTTTCAGCGGGATAGTGTGCCATGCCACACTGCAAAAATCATTCAAGAATTGTTTGAGGAACATAACGAGCTTGAGGTGTTGACCTTGCCTCCAAATTCTCCAGATCTTAATCCATCAAGCATCTGTGGGATGTGCTGAAAAAACAAGTCCGATCCATGGAGGCCCCACCTTGCGCCAAGCTTGAAAAAAATAAAAATATGATCTTCTTTGAGGCAAAACTGCACATTTTTGGATCCTATAGGCTTTAAATGGGAGTACCTCAAAATATACACTCACCAGCCACTTTATTAGGTACACCCGTTCAATTGCTTGGTAACAAATTGCTAATCGGCCAATCACATGGCAAGAACTAAATGCATATAGGCATCTAGACGTGGTGAAGACGACTTGCTGAAGTTCAAACCAAGCTCGTCAAATAACCACTCATTACAACCAAGGTATGCAGAATACAAATGTCTGAACACACAAAATATCGAACCTTGAAGCACATGGGCTACAGCAGCAAAAGACCACACTGGGTGCCACTCCTGTCAGCTAAGAACAGGAAACCGAGACTACAATTCGCACAGGCTCACCAAAATAAGACAACAAAAGATTGGAAAAACGTTGCCTGGTCTGATAAGTGTCGATTTCAGCTGCAACATTGATAGCAGGGTCAAAATTTGGCATAAACATGAAAGTATGGATCCATCCCGGCTTGTATTAATGATTGAGGGTGGTGGTGTAATGCTGTGGGGGATATATTCATTTACATGCCACGGTCTGAGTATTGTTGCTGACCATGCCCAACCTTTTATGACTACAGGGTGTACCCATCTTCTGATGCCTACTTCCAGCAGGATAATGCACCATGTCACAAAACTCAAATCATCTCCAACTGGTTTCTTGAACATGACAATCAGTGGACTGTACTCCAATGGCCTTCACAGTCACCAGATTTCAATCCAATAGAGAACCTTTAGATTGTGGTGGAACAGGAGATTCTCATCATGGACGTGCAGCTGACAAATCTGCAGCAATTGCGTGATGCCATCATGTCAAAATGGACCAAAATCACAGAGGATGGTTTCCATCACCTTGTTGAATCTATGCCACGAAGAATTAAGGCAGTTCTGAAGGCAAAAAGGGGGTCCCAACCTGGTACTAGCAAGGTGTACCCAATAAAGTGGCTGGTGAGTGTTTGTTACACTTGTAATAGATAAGGCAAATCCAAATACAACTCTGAGAGTCGGTTCACACAGGGGCGACCCGACTCTGGCCGGGACTTTGTGAGGCGACCTGGATGTGACCTGAGCGCGCACCACAGCGCGACTTACAAGGCGACTTCAAGTCGCCTCCAGGACAGGAGGCTTTCCGGTGGCCAATCAAACAATCGGCTCTGTGGGAGGGAGGGAAGGGGTTTGCCTGAGAAAACATGAGAAAAATTTCTCTTCCTGTATGGTTGCTTCAGTTAAGACACAATCCGACTTTGGAGGCGACCTCCATTGAAATCAATAGATACCAGTCGGATTGAAGTAGTACAGGAACCTTTTCTGAAGTCGGAGCAACTGCAGTAGTGTACATTAAAGTGGTTGTAAACCCAAATTATGTACCACTTACCTTAGATCGGGGCCCCCGAAGCCATCCGTGTCCCTCTCTCCAGCCGCAGCCATCGCTGCGGCGATAGCCCGAATGTTACTTTCGGGTATCGCCGCTCCAGCCAATCACAGCGCCGCTCCGGCGCTGTGATTGGCCGGAGCGGCAAAGACGTGACTCTGCGCATGCGCGTGGGAGCTGTCAAATTCAGCCAAGCCCAAGGGTTGCTGGGACTTAGCCGAATTTGTGAATGGGATTAACCCCATGAATGTGCCGTTATCTACGGCGCGCATGCGCCATAGACAGCGGAGCCTGTGATTTTAGTAAATATCTCCTAAACCGTGTAGGTTTAGGAGATATTTCTTCCACCTACAGGTAAGCCTTAATCTAGGCTTACCTGTAGGTAAAAGTTGCAAAAGTGGGTTTACAACCACTTTAAGACGGCTCCATTCACTTCCATTGCTTTGCTCAACAGTGCGACTTGGGGCGACTTCAAGTCGGATCCCAGGTCACCCCTGTGTGAACCGGCTCTGAAGTGAAATACCTCTGCAACAGACTGTCTATATAATGTAAACAGGTATTCTCTAAAAGGACAAACATTTCTGGGCCAAGATCTTCAAAACCCAGCAGTGTCCCTGGAAATAAGGTACCACTGGCATTTGCAGGCTCAAAATGCCAGATGACATGCATACTAAAAACTGGAATGAACTAAGAAAGCCAAGAGACAGGTGAAACAAAATACCATAACGGAATATATTTTTTGGCATGTCTACACCTTCTGCAAGTTTTAATTCTGGACCTGCAAATGGGACAGTAAGATGACCAAATCGACCACCTTCCAGGCTGAAACCAATTGTACATAAGCTGTGTCAGCGTTTTAGAATACTTTTTCTGTAAATCGACAGGAAGCATTTTGGTCATGGAACATATTTACAGATTGGCTTACATAAGGAGCGAAAGCAGTGATGAGAGAAATGAGATGTATTTATAAAAGAGTGACAATGCAGTGTTAAAATCTTCCGGTCACAGAAACATTGCACTGCAAATGAGAACCGTGGTGATGCTGGCTAAGCACAGTCATTCCTGAAAGTACCGCTCAGCTGTTAACACTAGAGATACCATTCTTAAAAAGGTGGCCAATGAGCATCTACAGGCAACAAATACCAATCAGCTAATGGAAATTTTATTCAGGAAAAAAAAAAAAAATGCAGCTGCACTAAACAGTGGGGTTGATTTACTAAAACTGGAGTGTGCAGAATTTGGTGCAGCTCTGCCTGGTAGTCAGTTTCCAACTTCAGCTTGTTCAATTCCGTTTTGACAAAAAAAAAAAACTGGAAGCCAATTGGTTTCTAAGCAGAGCTGCACTAGATTTTGCACTTTCCAGTTTTAGTGAATATAGGCTTAGGTTGATTATGAAGAGCAAAGCAACGTTCAAAGCGCCTATACTGCTTATGACGCATTTTTGTTGTGTGTTTTTGAAGAGCTGAAAAAAGCATCAAAAATACTGGTACTTGTTAAATGCTCGTGAAACTATTGTGTTTTGTTTTTTTTTTCATGAGGAGGTGCTTAAAAGGGGAATTGGTATAGAAGAAATGAACTGCTTTGAGACAGGTTGCTGTGTGATGGCATGAATTTTTGAGAGTTCTCAGCAAGATGGATTTATATACTTTGAGCTCCTTGACACTTGGCTCTTGCTGACGATGATCATGGGAAGAATGGCCCATCGGGTGCAACGCTGGTATTGGGTGAATCTCATAGTTTCGCAGAGAATTTCCAAGGGCCATTTTCATACAATGAGAAAGACGTACTGCTCGAAGCTGCAAACGCTCCAAATACTACTCCCGCCCTGTTATTCAAACAGGTGCTGGCTCTGCACTAATGCATAGGAAAGGTTGAGCTCAGCTAGGAGTAAGCATCAATATCTGATGTGAAACGCATCAGCCACCCACCCCTGCATGACTACTGTCTGTTTTTTTGCTTGTTTTGGACTTCTGGATTAAATTTGGATTTTCTCAACCAACTTTTTTGAACAATAAAATTGTCAATACAGAGTGCGGCAGTCCAGGGCTCTTTCCTTTCCCTGGCCATTTTCATACACTGGGACTACAAATTGTGGGTGTACCCACCAAAAGTTCTTTGATTACACTCACATGGAGTCCATGTTGAATGCCCTTCTTGACCCCGATTGATGCGAGTCCCAACTGATATGAGGTGTCCTGTGTCACCAGAAAAAGGTTTACTTTTAACTCTATGGTAAATAATTTCTAAGCATTACCTTTATTGCCATTTCTGAAGACTATTTCCTCATCAAGTCCCCATGCCTTTTGACTGCCAGTGAGCAGATTCCACAGCTGATATTAGTCTCAGTATCATGTACTGATTCCGCCCTCTGCTGATTTCACATCAGATGCTGCCTTCACATCAATGGATAACTCATCCCTGTCCCTATTCAGGTTACAGTCAGCAGAAAGAAGCAAAAACTGTGTTACCACATGGATGCTCTGCACATAGAGGAAGTGGCTGGAACTGCTGTCCTAGTTCTCTATTACTTCCCAGTGCACACAGCTAACACTTTATAAATGCTTTACTAATGCGCCGTAAATGCTATAGGCACAGGTAAGATGTGGTTACAGCCCACTACAATTAAAATAATGAAGGCAGCCGATAAACAGGGGTGCCTTCTAAAAAGCGACATGTTGCTTAATTTTTAAACACAACGCTACTGCACCTGTGTGTACTACACTGTGTGGTGCCCATTGTAATATTCACTGTTTTGCTTGGTCACCCGAGAATGCAAAATCCTGGGGAGTTTTAGCATGCAAATTTCAGCCAACCAGCTTGTATGCTTGGGAGCCTGGATACACCCTCTCCTATTCCCCTCTATTGGCCAGTAGGACCACCTATTACAATGATGGGTCAGCACGAAGATGGGCATCATCTTTGATACAACTTCAAATTTAACATTTTAAAGTGCTTGGGATACACAGATGTAGGGAAACTTATAATTATTAGGGACCGCTAGCCCTTTACTCCTATGGGCATTTTTTTTTACATCCTCCTTCAGTGCACTCCTGTCTTCTGCCCGGTACACATGATCGGAAATTCCGTCTGAAAAAACTTGGATGGTTTTTCCGACGGAATTCCGCTCACGCTTGGCTTGCATACACACGGTCACACAAAAGTTCTCTGAACTTTCGACCATCAAGAACGCGGTGACGTACAACACTATGACGAGGCGAGAAAAAGAAGTTCAATGCTTCCGAGCATGCCTTGAATGGTTTCAGAGCATGCATGTTTTTTTCCCTCGTCGGAATTGAAAAATTGAGAACCTGCTCTCTAAGTCCGTCGGTAATTCCGACAGAAAAAGTCCGATGGGGCATACACACGGTCGTAATATCCGACTAAAAGCTCCCATCTGACTTTCTCCATCGGAAATTCTGATCGTGCGTTCGCGGCATTCCTTTCAGTCCATCAAGGCTGTGCTCTAATAGGCATGTGTCGCTGACATGACTTGTGTGCAGAGGATAAGATGTGAATTTTGCACGTGTCGTCCTTACCCCCTTTACCCCAAAGCTTATGTGGAGTTCTCCTTCAAAAAAATAAAAATAAACTACCATTTGTGACATTGGTGCAGCTGACTTACGGTATATACACATGGACCTTTCATTTCTTTAATGTTGGATTGTTAAAGTTTATTTCTACTTACTTTTGTAGTCAAATCTGAGAATACCCCACTGTATGTTTGTTATATGTCCCCAATCACACAGTATACCCCAAAAAAACGTTACCTTTTGGATATGTCTTAGGTGAAGGGGTCATGGCTGACTGCAAGCATTTTTCCAAGAGTTTATTGTGATCAATCCCAATAGAAAGGCTGGGGACAGGCCGAGTTCAGTTTTCATTAACATAATGCAGAAGGCCAGCTTGTAACGATTTAACCCCTACATTAGGACAGACCGTGTTCAAATCTAGTTTGCAAAGAAGATGAGATCAGCCAGCACAGTACATCCCTTATCCCCCTCAAACAAAGAGGACCAAGTAGATTTTTTTTTCTTGCGGGAGCTTCTGGAAAAAAGCATCTAAAAATGTAAGCTGCTTTTAAATATATATATTTTTTTAATTATGCAATGTGAATAGGGACATGTAATAATTACATGGGTGTTCGCCCAATTTGGCTGCAAAAGTGGAAATACACTCTTTGGGACTTTGCATAGAACTGTAGAATGTTGGAGTTGTGGATGACTGATGTGAGTGGTCACCAAGCATCAGAAGAGGTTTACATTTCTATGTAGGAACCTATAGTGAAATCAATGCATTCATAGGTTAGGGTGATCAAGTAAAAGCATGTGCTATACAAGTTAAACTGCACATCTCTGCTTGGAAGCTTACATTTTATTGTTATTGAGTCAAGCTGTTGCCATACCTTGCATTGATTATCAGAGCCACAACAGACAGGGCTATCTTACAAATCAATGTACCAACATGATTCCATTAGGCATGCTCTGAAAATGAATCAATAGTAACAAAGCATCTTGTTTTATAAACAGATGCCTAAAGAGGTAAGATCAGGACAAAAATTCTATGTAGGTCACTGGAGGGTTGCCTTGTGAAAGAACAGAATTAAATTACCCAAAGAGTAGTAACCAAAGCTTCCCTGGTGGAACATAACAATTCATAGAAAAATTCAATATTACTGTACATGTCAGATTTTTGGTGGCGTCATTACAAAAAGACCATAATATGTAAAGGTCAAAAGTACCACCAATAAATAATACCTAGCAGGAAAAGGTAGCAAATTAATTTAACAATATAACCAGTCACCTCCCCCCCCCCCCCCCCCCCAGATATTCTGTATTGTTTTGGGAAATGATGAAGGTTAGGTAAATGCCATCAATCTTTGTCAGAACCACTGCATCATTTCTTTGTTACATAATAAAAAATAAATAAAAAACTATTGGGGTTATCATGGGCAAATTGAAAATGTCAAACCAAATTTGTTTGTTCGTGCAGAAATTCATGTCCGTCTGGCATTTAGTCTGTGTCTCAGGACATAATATAAAAGGGCACCATACTACTGTACATGGTCAGACTTCTCAGGTCTGTCAGCCCAAAGACTGCTGAAAGATTAGATTTAATAATGGCTGATTTTGTACTTCCTCAATGAAAAAGCCCATTTAAAAAGGAAAGCATCTATGTTGCTATAGCAACTAGTTTATAACTTTTATGTTTAAAGCTGCACTAGAAAAATTACAGCGGGAATCTGATTGCTCACTATGGGCAACATTCCCTCTCAGACACATTTCTATATTTAAGCGTTCAGTAGCATTATTCATATGGTACTTCAATAATGAGCTACTCTACAAAGTTCTAGATTATTCATAATTCATAGGCGTTTTCAAAAGTTAAAGTATAACTACAATCCATACACAAAGAACGTGAAAACATGCATCATTTCAGGTTGTGTGCACTTTCTGCTTTTTGCTGTTACATTTTCTTTAAAGTGGAGTTCCACCCAAAAATGGAACTTCCACTTTTTGGAATCCCCCCTTCGGTGTCACATTTGTCCCCTTTCAGGGGGGAGGAGGGAGCAGATACCTGTCTAATACAGGTATTTGCTACCACTTCCTGGCATAGATCACCTCGGTGATCTACGCCACTTCCGGCGCCTACTCTGTCCCCCCCCCCCCCACTGTCTTCTGGGAGATACAGGTCCTTCTCAAAAAATTAGCATATTGTGATAAAGTTCATTATTTTCTGTAATGTACTGATAAACATTAGACTTTCATATATTTTAGATTCATTACACACAACTGAAGTAGTTCAAGCCTTTTCTTGTTTTAATATTGATGATTTTGGCATACAGCTCATGAAAACCCAAAAATCCTATCTCAAAAAATTAGCATATTTCATCCGACCAATAAAAGAAAAGTGTTTTTAATACAAAAAAAGTCAACCTTCAAATAATTATGTTCAGTTATGCGCTCAATACTTGGTCGGGAATCCTTTTGCAGAAATGACTGCTTCAATGCGGCATGGCATGGAGGCAACCAGCCTGTGGCACTGCTGAGGTGTTATGGAGGCCCAGGATGCTTCGATAGCGGCCTTAAGCTCATCCAGAGTGTTGGGTCTTGCGTCTCTCAACTTTCTCTTCCCAATATCCCACAGATTCTCTATGGGGTTCAGGTCAGGAGAGTTGGCAGGCCAATTGAGCACAGTAATACCATGGTCAGTAAACCATTTACCAGTGGTTTTGGCACTGTGAGCAGGTGCCAGGTCGTGCTGAAAAATGAAATCTTCATCTCCATAAAGCTTTTCAGCAGATGGAAGCATGAAGTGCTCCAAAATCTCCTGATAGCTAGCTGCATTGACCCTGCCCTTGATAAAACACAGTGGACCAACACCAGCAGCTGACATGGCACCCCAGACCATCACTGACTGTGGGTACTTGACACTGGACTTCAGGCATTTTGGCATTTCCCTCTCCCCAGTCTTCCTCCAGACTCTGGCACCTTGATTTCCGAATGTACTTTGGACCACTGAGCAACAGTCCAGTGCTGCTTCTCTGTAGCCCAGGTCAGGCGCTTCTGCCGCTGTTTCTGGTTCAAAAGTGGCTTGACCTGGGGAATGCGGCACCTGTAGCCCATTTCCTGCACACGCCTGTTCACGGTGGCTCTGGATGTTTCTACTCCAGACTCAGTCCACTGCTTCCGCAGGTCCTCCAAGGTCTGGAATCGGTCCTTCTCTACAATCTTCTTCAGGGTCCGGTCACCTCTTCTCGTTGTGCAGCGTTTTCTGCCACACTTTTTCCTTCCCACAGACTTCCCACTGAGGTGCCTTGATACAGCACTCTGGGAACAGCCTATTCGTTCAGAAATTTCTTTCTGTGTCTTACCCTCTTGCTTGAGGGTGTCAATGATGGCCTTCTGGACAGCAGTCAGGTCGTCAGTCTTACCCATGATTGCGGTTTTGAGTAATGAACCAGGCTGGGAGTTTTTAAAAGCCTCAGGAATCTTTTGCAGGTGTTTAGAGTTAATTAGTTGATTCAGATGATTAGGTTAATAGCTCGTTTAGAGAACCTTTTCATGATATGCTAATTTTTTGAGATAGGATTTTTGGGTTTTCATGAGCTGTATGCCAAAATCATCAATATTAAAACAAGAAAAGGCTTGAACTACTTCAGTTGTGTGTAATGAATCTAAAATATATGAAAGTCTAATGTTTATCAGTACATTACAGAAAATAATGAACTTTATCACAATATGCTAATTTTTTGAGAAGGACCTGTACACAGGTTCCAGAACACAGCGGGGACCAGTGAAGACGTGCAGCGCGATTCGCTTACCGAGTATGGCGGCGGCAGCAGCCGATCCTCGAGCGACAGATCGGCTTCTGACATTGCAGGCGCCCTGGACAGGTAAGTGTTCATATATTAAAAGTCAGCAGCTGCTGTATTTGTAGCTGCTGGCTTTTAATATATTTTTTTTAATGGGACCTCTGCTTTAAGTGATCTGCAGCAGCACTTGAACTGGAGATTCCTAGCAGGTGTGTGGCTGTTCCTTATAACAGCTATTTGTGGATGAGGTATGGGGAAAAATATTCACTGGTGACCCACACTGCATTGTGTGTAAAGGACAGTCCACACGAGCAGCATCATTTCTAGACGGGCTCCATTCCCTGATAAAGGCCAAACCAAAAATGTCATGTGGCATTACTTTTTCTTCTGCAATCTGCATCCAAGAATCAGATTTTCATTATCTCTTTATTAATTACATTTGGGGCTTGCATCTTCTCTTTTAGAACACAAAGTTTTAATCAGAGGAAAAAGAAAAAAAAAGTGAAATAAGTACAGTGTAGACATAAGTGTTTGGACACAGCAAGGACTTCAATATTGCATGTCCTTCCAGGCATACCAGGTCTACACAGAAAAGACTTCTCTGTAACTAGAGCAAAGCTGACAATATTTGTAGGTCAAAGTGTTCTCCTGAAATTCCAGCTCTCATTTGCTGTGTCTGCATTATTTACTGTCACAAAAGGAAGGTGAAAAACAAAAGCCCCTCCCTTACTGTTAATCGTGAGCTGTATAAACAATGTGCACCACAGCAGAGGCATTCAGTATATTCAAGCCATGCTGAATTATTTATTCCTGATTCAGCTGCCTCTATTGTACAGAAGCTATTGCAACCAGCATAAACTCCAACTTACATTAAAAACTACAACACCTTCCATAGAAGCACTATGAAATAAATAAGCAATTCCAATAAATCACCACATATTGTTGTGGAGATTTTTATGGAGATGTATTTAATATGTATTGTCAGTGTCACCCAGTGTTAGTACTTCCGCAACCCGCTCTAAAAGAGCTGATTGGGGTAGTCGGAGGCTGGTTGAATCCCGTCTGATAGGGGAAAACGTTTTGAGGTTGGAGTGTGATGTTTGCAGGGTGCGGATATGTCTGCCAACGGGGGCCCTCTGTGCATTAGCATGGACGATCGTTAAGGAGGGGATATGCTCGCTCTGCAATGACATCATTGGTTATAGGCGGATGGGCGCTCTTGTCTCTGCTATGTCTGATCAACATTGGTTGGAATTCGTAGCGTGCGTCTGCAGATAGCCTCCCTCCTCCATTCAATAATAGTATAATCTTATTATGCGTTATTCTATGGAATAGCGCAGAATAAGAATTCCTATCAACGGTAACTTTAGCCATCCTACGTTTATTGTATTCATGTATGACATCTCCTGTTGGAAGGAATGTCCAAGTGTTGTCATTTTCCTGTGAGGAGGGAACATCCTATGAGGTTCCCGCCCATGGGGAGGGGATTGGTTGCTGCAGCCAATCACCTCCTGTCTTGAGATCTTTTGAGTTTAATAAAAGCCTATGAGTAGGCGTCGGCTTAAGAGTCTTTGCTGGAATGGCCTGATAAGAAGATAAGCTTTTGTGGTGCTGCCTTTCTTGGATGAATGATGGGACGAATGAACGGTGAGTGGATCTTTAGCAAACTTAACGATAGCATTACTTCAAGAAGATGAAATCTGATGTGTGCTTAGATAGCACAGGAATTATAGGCTGTGTGCTCTGTAAACAGCAGCCTAAAATTCCACAACAGTTAATGGCGACTCACGGTTGGGACCAATTGCGGCCTCTTTGAGCATCAGATCAGCAGAGGGGGGAGAGTGGACCTGCGATGTGATGTGTAAAGAGGCTGTACTTTGAAACGAAAAAAAAAAAAAAAAATTTGTCTTTTTGAAATAAGGTTTCAAGTTTGCAGCGTGTGTGTATGTCTGTGAATCCGATCGGATGCTTGTGAATTTGTTTGTGTATGCCTGTGTGTGATTGTTTGTGCGATGTATTGAGAAGTCTGATGCCAGCCATGGCTGCTGCATTGTCCTGGTCTTTGTGAGCCATGAGGTTTAGCGGGGGAGGGGCTGCCAGCATCTCCGGTACAAGGGTGAAAGTTGGTGACTTTCTGTAAATAGCATGTTTTGTAGTGGGAGGGCCCTGAGAGATGATCTGATGGAAACTGTGGGCTGTAAGAGTGTAACTAAGTGAGAAATATAGACTGTATATTGTGTATGAAATGAAGGTATAGATGTGGTATTTAGTGCACTGAACAGTTTGTAAAGTAGATTGCTTGGCTGCCATGTGCTTGAATGGGGGAAGGGCTTTGTGTTGCTGGGCTATGCCCTAAGGGAAGGACAATGGTGCTGGAAGGGAAACGCCCCGAGGGAAAGACACTCTAAGCAGATGTACAAGCAACAATATACTGTATGTGTGTAGTGTTTGTGATTTCTATGAAAAATAGAAATGAATAGATTGTGATTTTTGCCTTTATAGGGGACAAAGACACATGTCCCCATAAGTGTAAAAATATTAAGTGTTTGGTTTTTGAGTTGAAAGTTCCTGCCAAGTGGCCAGGCTGAGGCCACTGTGTGTGAACTTTAGGTAGAGAAAAGTGGTGATGAATATCTCAGAGTATAGGGACTTAGAGAAATTAATGTTTTTAATATTGTCATGTAACTCACATTTATTGAATGTGCTGTTTAGTTGGCCAAAGGGAGGCTAAGTTTGTAAGTGTACATGTGGTCCTTGTAGAGTGTAGCCGACACCTTTTTCAGTGGATTTTGATGATAATTTAGAAAAGTTTCAATGGTGTAGTCAGTCTTTGTGGAGAGAAACATTTTTGATTTTCTTTTAAAGAGATGCTGGTTTTGGCGGGAAAAATTGCATGCGTCAATGGCGCAATTTTTGTTGTCCATGAGGTGCTGTGGTGGGTCATCCACCATTTTGTAGTCCTGGCTTGTCGGCCATTTTGAGAGACGTTTACAGTTTGAGATAGGAAGTTCCAGTTTAGCAAACACGGCCCCTGAATATGCTGTATTGGCATTTGTTGATTGGCGCAGTTTTGTCCTGTTTTGTGCGCTTGCAGTTTGACCTGTGCACTGCTGGGGAGAGTGGTGGGATGCCGGAGTGACATACTGAGGCTGGTTTTGTCTCTGGTTTAAATTGTTTTTCTAAGCATCGCCTTTTGAGTTGAGTGGTATCTTAAAATAGCGCGGTCTTACCCTGAGGGGCCACGACGCGCTTGCGGACACACGCACATGCTGGGGCCTATTTATGGATAGGATCTGGCTGACCTACCAGCAGTTGGAGTGTGGGAGGAGGCCAACGCAGACACAGGGAGGACATGCAAACTCCATGCAGATGGTGTTAGGAGGAAGGTTTCTCTGTTTTCATTTAAGTGAATGTAAGCTATTGCAGGGTCAGCTGACTTAGCAGTATATGCGCGGCGTTTTTTTTTGCATTGGATTTTGGTTTTAAGAAAAACTTCACTTTACACTGAATTTTGATGGATTGTAAGACTAACAGTTTTTGTACAATGATGTGTTTTTATGTTTAAATATTTCCTTCCCAGAAGGCAATTCATATGTTTTGAAGCTTGTATTGTATAGCCTGTAGAGGAGGAGTGGGGGTTTTGGTCGAAACCCCTAGAGCCATCTTTTTGCAGGAGTTTTGTATTTGAGTCAACTTGTGGTTTTGCTCGCAGGGGATGTTTGGGTCAGGACCCTCCCATTTGCAAAGGGGGGTTTTATTCCATCATTTCCTTGACAAGGTTTTAAATGGTTGAAATATATAATGTGTAGCCATGGATTTTTTTGGAGTCTTGATAGACACAGCAATGTGGCTGGGCTCCCCCCTCCCCCTCCCTCTTCCTGAACAATTGATATGTAAATAAACCAGTTTGGTTTTTTTAAGTAGCTGAGCATAACCGGAAGCTTCTTTTCAGCATTTATATATCAGCAGAAAGTTGGTGGGAGGAGCTTGGGGTTGTCTGAAAGGTTGGCAAATGAGATTTGTGTTTGGAAGGAAAATGGAAAGCATTTTGGCGTTTAAAAGGGTTTTATATTTTGTCCCAGTTTTGTGAAGTTTTGTACTGTAAATACAGTTTTGGGTAGAGAGAAAAACAGGGGGTATCACCATTATTCTATCATCTAGATACAGAGAGAAGCCACATTGTTCTGCAGGTGGTAAACTGGCGTAATTGTTCTGTGAGGTTTAGTCTGACAACGCAGTGTATGGGTGTATAGCGGAAAACGCTTGTGTATGCATACACTGTGAGGGGTAGAGGCCTAATTCGGGGGTTGATCTGTGGTTGTTGCTGTAGTTCCAAAAGTGTTGGGACAACAAGCCATAGAGTTGACACCTCGGTTAGGGTTTCTAGTTGGAGGACTTGACCATATAGTGGTTGTAGTTCTGCAATTCACCGTATAAGAAGACACCGGGCGGTGATCTCCGAAATGGGTGCAACGGTTTAACCTGGACGCAGGTTTAAGACGATAAGCCGATTCGAATCGCCATGGACACAAGGAGGTCTGTGCAAAGGGAAGGAATGGAGGCTTCCCATAGTCAGACGGTCACACAGTGCACGAAGCCTAGTTTTGGGGCAAAGGCCTTTGAACCCCAAAAAGATTAACATAGGTGGTCCAAGGATACTATTTTGGGTATCCCTCTGGAATGGATGTAGTTGAGCTGCGGCTTCAGAAATCTGTAATGATGAGGAACGGTGGCTCATGCCCGTTTGTTTGAACCTTGTATGGCTGGTACATGGAAGGTTCTCGAGCTGCTCTCATGGTTGTCCCATTGTATTTTTTTCCTATTGCTGAAAGAGTGAAGGTAGAATCCTGGCTGTTTTTGTTTTTTTTCCATTTGTGGTTTTGGAAACTGGGAAGTATTTCTCCCACGTTTGTATCGGAATGTTTGTATGTAGTAACGTGAATATGTTCGAACTTACCGCGGCGATCCTTCGATGCGTCGCGGCTGTTGTATTTTTGTAGGAACGGGAAAAGTAAGGGTTACAGAGGGTTTTGTTTGAATCAGTTTTGAAAGAATGTCATTGACAATTTACCAATGTACAGGAATGTCATTATTGTTTTACCATTCTTTGCAGGTTAAATATGAAGAATAGAGTAATGATTTTGCTTAGAAGTATTTTTCAGGTCCAAGGAGTTTGTACACAGAGAACAGGTGTATGTAGACAGCTGTACATATGGATAAATCTAAGGGAGGTAAAAGTATCATAGGCTATTTCATTGTTTCTTTTTTCCTGCACCACACATTTCTTCCTTCAGTCTGTAATGAGGAAGAAAAGGGGGGAGAATGATAAATGTAAGAGTGACAGTTTTTATTTTTGTCAAACTAATAATAACCTCTGTAATTCTAACCAAGTTTGTGCCAAGACTGTCTTTCTTTAATAGAATTTGAATCGGCAAGCAGCAGTCTGGTGAAGTAGGTTCCCATCCCAGAGGCTAAGAACCTTGTCAATGGTTTCAGGTATTGTAAGCCACGCACAGGTTATGCAGTGACCACAGTCCCGATGTCTGGGTTATTGTCATGAGGGTTGTTTGGAGGTCAATCAAAATCAGGGTCGTACTTTCCTCATTAGCTGTCACTTATATTCTCGGCTGATGGGGTGGGTGCGATCACTGTAACATGAACTTCAAAATGTCCACCAAAAGGTTTTCACGAGTCCCTCCTGGACCCTGACTTAATAATCAGTTTACATTCTTTCCAACCAGGTGACTGGGTCGTTGTAAAGAAGCTTGAGGGATGAGACCACGCCAGCCACTGCAAGAAGCGGCTCAACCACACCAAAGAATGAGGAGTATCTTTGTTTATTTATATTTTTGTTGTTTAGTAAATTTTAGCGAGGGCAACGGTGAAAAGCATCCAAAGTTATTATTTAAAGTGTATGTCCTGACTAGCTCAGAAAGCGAACAGGACCGATGGTCTGTTCTGAGTCTTCACCGAGTTTTAGTCCCCAGCGATGACAGCGGTACATGACATTTATGATGTTATTATGGGTATGAGGAGTTTTTGACAAACTAGTGAAGACTCCAAACAGACACTTGTCAATGGAACCTAACGATGCATTTTTAGAGGGTAAAATTGGTTTTAGTTTTAATGGCTCTGTCTCTTGTCGGTTTGGGTATCTAGGCAGCCCACAAGTGTGTTTGAACTTTAGTTTGGTGTTTATGTGGATCTGCAGCTTATAAAAGGTAATTCCCCCAAAGCAAGAGGTTCATGCGCGATGGTGAAGCTGTCCCAACATTTTAGGTCACGGCCGATCGCGAGGATCTGATGGCGCAGGAAATTAAGAATGGCAGGGACAGCTAGAAGGGATTTGTTCACCAATCCCGACCAGGTCTGGGCATGGGGTCCTGCAGTACACGGTGGGGGCGGCTCAGGCTTGGGATACAATTGAACAATTCTCATCCGTTAAGGATAGGGTTCTTCATGTAATTGTTGAAGCCAGAGCTGTAGCTAAGTGAAGGTTGGGAGTCCTTTTTAAGGGTCTGGGAATCTTTGGGGATCTAATTTTTTATTTTACAGCGGATCGTGGTTAAAGGAAGTGGGAATATATATACTCATGTCGTTTTTATTTCTATTCTTTCTATGTCGTGACGAGGTGCTCCTGTTGCCTGATTTGACGCGTGACCAGAGTTTCCTTGATGAGACGCCCCGAAGCCGGACCCACATACAAGACAGAGAATCACAGACGGATCGGCGATTACTACAGCTCACCATGTCGTGTCCTCCTTTATAAGTCATGCCCCTGAAGAGTAGAGTCTACATGTCAAGCCGTGTTTTCCTTTTTATGGACTAAGAACTGATTCATTTCCAGGTGTAAGAAGCAGATCAACTCTCATCGAGGGACACATAGGGTGCATATGACAAAAAAAGGGAGGACTGTTGTGGAGATTTTTATGGAGCTGTATTTAATATGTATTGTCATAGTGTCACCCAGTGTTAGTACTTCCGCAACCCGCTCTAAAAGAGCTGATTGGGGTAGTCTGAGGCTGGTTGAATCCCGTCTGATAGGGGAAAACGTTTTGAGGTTGGAGTGTGATGTTTGCAGGGTGCGGATATGTCCGCCAACGGGGGCCCTCTGTGCATGGACGATCGTTAAGGAGGGGATATGCTCGCTCTGCAATGACATCATTGGTTATAGGCGGATGGGCGCTCTTGTCTCTGCTATGTCTGATCAACATTGGTTGGAATTCGTAGCGTGTGTCTGCAGATAGCCTCCCTCCCCCATTCAATAATAGTATAATCTTATTATGCGTTATTCTATGGAATAGTGCAGAATAAGAATTCCTATCAACGGTAACTTTAGCCATCCTACGTTTATTGTATTCATGAATGACATCTCCTGTTGGAAGGAATGTCCAAGTGTTGTCATTTTCCTGTGAGGAGGGAACATCCTATGAGGTTCCCGCCCATGGGGAGGGGATTGGTTGCTGCAGCCAATCACCTCCTATCTTGAGATCTTTTGAGTTTAATAAAAGCCTATGAGTAGGCGTCGGCTTAAGAGTCTTTGCTGGAATGGCCTGATAAGAAGATAAGCTTTTGTGGTGCTGCCTTTCTTGGATGAATGATGGGACGAATGAACGGTGAGTGGATCTTTAGCAAACTTAACGATAGCATTACTTCAAGAAGATGAAATCTGATGTGTGCTTAGATAGCACAGGAATTATAGGCTGTGTGCTCTGTAAACAGCAGCCTAAAATTCCACAACAATATCTACAACTGCTGTCAGTACTAGAGCTTCCATGTAGACAGCCCTACCTCTGTATTACTCTGAAAAGGTCAAATATTTGAGAACGCCTTAACCACTTGACCACTGGGCACTTAAACCCCCTTAATAACCAGACCAATTTTCAGCTTTCGGTGCTCTCACATTTTGAATGACAATTACTCAGTCATACAACACTGTACCCATATAAATTTTTTGTCCTTTTTTTCACACAAATAGAGCTTTCTTTTGGTGGTATTTAACCACTTCAATACCATGCACTTATGCACCTTGCCGCCCAGACCAATTTTCAGCTTTCAGTACTCTCACACTTTGAATGACAATTACTTGGTCATGCTACACTGTATCCAAACAAAATTTTTATCATTTTCTTCTCACAAATAGAGCTTTCTTTTGGTGGTATTTAATCGCCACTGGGTTTTTTATTTTTTGTGATATAAGCAAAAAAACAGCAATTTTAAAAAAAAAAACACTTTTTTTTTAGTTTCTATTGTAAAATTTTGCAAATAAGTAATTTTTCTTCATAAATTTGTGCCAAAATGTATACTGCTACATATCTTTGGTAAAATGAACCCAAATTAGTGTATATTATTTGGTCTTTGTGAAAGTTATAGAGTCTACAAACTATGGTGGCAATCACTGAAAATTTATCACATCTGATCACGCCTGATGTACTGAAGGGATATCTCATTTCTTGAGACACTAACAAGCGAGGAAAGTACAAATACCCCAAAATTACCCCTTTTTGGAAAGTAGACAGTCCAAGGTATTTACTAAGAGGCGTGGTGAGTTTTTTGAAGTTGTATTTTTTTCCCACAATTCTTGGGAAAATTAATTTTTTTTTTTTTTTTTTTTTTTTTTTTTTTTTTTTTACACAAACTGGTCATATTAACAGTTTTTTTCTCTCACACAGCATATGCATAATTGCAACTACACCCCAAAATACATTCTGCTACTCCTCCTGAGTGTAGCGATACCACATGTGTGAGACTTTTACACAGCCTGGCCATATACAGAGGCCCAACATTGAAGTAGCACTTTCAGGCGTTCTACAAGCATAAATCGCACATATCCTTTCTCAACCACCTATTACAATTTTGAAGGCCCTGGAGCACCAGGACAATAGAATGTTCCACAAAATGACCCCATTTTTGAAAGCACACACCCCAACGTATAATCTATGAGGCATTATGAGTCTTTTGAACGGTTCATTTTTTTCCAGAAGGTTTTGGAAAATGTGGAGAAAAAATTAAAATGCATTTTTTTTTACACAAAGTTGTCAATTTATAAGATATTTCTAACACATAATATGTACATAGCAAAAATTACACCCCAAAATGCATTCTGCTACTCCTCCTGAGTATGGCGATACCACATGTTTGAGACTTTTACACAGCCTGGCCACATACAGAGGCCCAACATCCAAGTAGCACCTCCAGGCATTCTAGCAGCATTAATTGCACCTATCATTTTCTGACTACCGATCACATTTTTGAAGGCCCTTCATATATCTAACACATAGCAGGTACATACCAAATAACAAAAGATTACCTGTGGTTTTAGAAGTGCAGTGGTCCACAGAGGAGAGCATCGGTCCAGGCAGCAGGCAGGGATGAGGTCAGCGACAGCAAAAGCAATCATCCAGGCAGCAGGCAGGAATACTGTCCATAGTTCGCACAGGCAGAGATACTGTCAGCACAGCCAGAGCACAGGTCCAGGTAGCAGGCAGAGGTGTCCCGGCAGAAATGCTGTCCAAAGGTCAGTAGAGGCAGCAGGCAGATATATGGTCAACACAGCCAAAGTATTGGTCCAAGCAGCAGGAAGAAACATGGTCCATAATGTCATGGGTCATTACAGGCAGTAATATGGTCAGCACAGCCAAATTATTGGTCCAGGCAGCAGGAAGGACCATCAAGCTTAGGGCCAGGGGGACAGGGGTAGAGGCTTCTCCCACCCAAATCGCTTTGAAGCCTCCGGGCAACCAGACCCTGTTCTTGGAGCACAGAAAAACGAAAAACTGGTTTTCTCTACTCAGAACGCTATTCTGAAGCCCCTCACATATGTGAGACCCCTGTGTACTAAAAGTAGATGGCCAAAAGATCAGTCCAAGTGGCAGGCAAAAACATGGTCGATTAACAGGCCAAGGTCGGTACACGTGGAAGTCAGAAACGTGGTTTAAATCGGCAGGCAGAGGCATCGTCGGTAAACAGGCCAGGGTCAGTTAATTAACATGGAAGGTAGTTAGTAACATGGTAGCAGGCAAATAGGGAAATGGCAGTCTGTTAATAATAAGGGGAACTAATGGATGTATGATAATTTTTGAAGCAATTTCCGATGCACAGGCCAGGTTGGGAGGGACAATCGGGACAATAATAGCTGCTCCTCTGCTGCATACACGGCATTTCTTTTGGCGTCTTCTTCCAGATTCTGTGGGGGGGATGCTAAAGGGATAGTGTCGCTCGTGAAGCCGACTCACACTATCAGAGCGAATGCTTCCTGGGGCGGGATCTTGTTGGTAAATGAGGGCATCGATGATATCTTCGATATATTGGAGGTAGTGGAGTCGGTGATTTTGAGTTGCTTTTTGGTAGCAGACAAACAAATTAAAAAGGGCCATGTGAAACGCAACTTTTTTGTGCCAATAATGGGACTTTCTGGTTGATAAGTAGGGCTGTAGCATCTGGTCGTTTAAATCCACCCCCCCCCCCATGTACAAATTGTAGTCGTGGACACATTCAGGCTTTACAATGGAGCCGCGTCTTCTTGGGATCTCCACCATGGTGTCATTGTGGATCGTAGAGAGGATGTGGACATCTTTCTTGTCCCTCCACTTCATGGCCAAAACCTCCTCGTTCCTCATGGATGCCGATTCTCCAGGTCGCAATTTTTTTGTCAATAAATTTTGTGGGAATCCCTTCCGTTTTTTTTTTTAAGGTACCGCAGGCCGGGGTTTGTTTACTGTAAAGGTGGCAAAAAAGGGGCAGGCTGGTATAATAATTATCAACATATAAATGGTAACCTTTTCCGAACAGGGGGTATGCCAACTCCCAGACAATTTTCCCACTGGTTCCAATATATGTGGGGCAATCACGGGGCTGGAGCTGGGAGTCTTTGCCTTCGTAGATCCTGAATTTGCAGACGTATCCAGTGGCTCGATCACATAATTTATTTAATTTTAACCCATACCTGGCTCTCTTGCTTGGTATGTACTGCTTGAACTGCAGTCGGCCGGTGAAATGTACGAGGGACTCGTCCACACAAATTTTTTGGTCTGGGATGAAAACTTCTTCAAATCGCTGGGAAAAGGCATTGATTAGGGGGCGTATCTTGTACAATTTGTCATAGTTGGGATGATCTCGGGGAGGGCACTGTGAATTGTCATTGAAGTGGAGAAAGCGCATAATCATGTCGTATCTTTTCCTGGACATGACAGCGGAATATATGGGCATGTGTTGGATGGGGCGTTTGGACCAATATGAATGGACTTCGTTCTTTTTTGTAAGCCCCATATTGAACATAAGGCCCAAAAATAATTTAAATTCCTCCAATGTTAGACGCCGCCACTGGAACATGCGGGCGTAGGAAGAATCGGGGTTGGCAGCAATAAATTGGGATGCATACAGATTCGTTTGATCCACTATATTCTGCAGCAAATCTTGTGGGAAAAATAAACAAAAATAATCAAATTTAGAAAAATTTGTAGTGTCGGGCTGCACACCTGGCTGTGTGATGAAAGGGGGGATGATAGCGGATCCTGAGTTGGCAGGCAACCATAAGGGGTTTGCCAGGGCATCGGGAAGGTAGGATTGGGGCTGGATTCTTCGGGTTGGGCGTGCATTTCCATTGCTTGTACTGGGCTCCTCTTCCTGGGGTATGGCGCTGCTGGTGGTGGGCAGTTCTCCTGATCTTGGTGCTGATCTTGGTGCCGATCGCATTCTTTTGGGAGGGACGGTTTCCTCCGGGGACTCGGACTCTGAGCCACTATCCTCCACTGGCTCGTATTCCGAACCAGAATCGGATAATGGGAGCTCCCCGCTGCTCTCATCATCCGACATGGCAAGAATGGCATATGCCTCCTCAGGTGTGTAAACCCTTTGGGACATTATGGCAGTGCTTATTGGTGGGCCTGTGTAATGGTACTGCTGGTGGTAGTGGTGGCGGTCTGTGTGGTAGTACCGATGGAGGTATTAGTGGTGGGCCTGTGTGGTGGTACCGATGGCGGTATGGGTGGTGGTGGTACCAATGGCGGTACAGGTGGTGGTGGTACCAATGGCGGTACGGGTGGTGATGGTACCAATGGCGGTACAGGTGGTGGTACAGGTGGTGGTGGCACTACCGACGGTGGTACGGGTGGTGGTACTGGTGGTGGTACTGGTGGTGGTACCGATGGCGGCACTAGTGGTGATACTGGTAGCGGGCCTGTGTGGCAGTATAGATGCTGGGCTTGGTGGCGGTACTGGTGGTGGTACTGGTACCGATGGCGTTATTGGTAGCCTGTGTGACGGTGCCGATGGAGGTGGGCCTGTGACAGATGATTGACAGATGGGCTGATTGATTGATTGACAGATGGGCTGATTGATTGACAGATGGGCTGATTGATTGACAGATGGGCTGATTGATTGACAGATGGGCTGATTGACTGACAGATGGGCTGATTGACAGACAGATGGGCTGATTGACAGACAGATGGGCTGATTGACAGACAGATGGGCTGATTGACAGACAGGTGGGCTGATTGACAGACAGATGGGCTGATTGACAGACAGATGGGCTGATTGACAGACAGATGGGCTGATTGACAGACAGATGGGCTGATTGACAGACAGATGGGCTGATTGACAGACAGATGGGCTGATTGACAGACAGATGGGCTGATTGACAGACAGATGGGCTGATTGACAGACAGATGGGCTGATTGACAGACAGATGGGCTGATTGACAGACAGATGGGCTGATTGACAGACAGATGGGCTGATTGACAGATGGGCTGATTGACAGACAGATGGGCTGATTGACAGATGGGCTGATTGATGTGCTGGGCTGAGTGACAGGTCCTCTTTATGGGGGGGGGGGGCGTGTTGTGCACTGTAAACTTATGTAGACAAACTACACTGAGCTAACTTACTGATCTCTTCTCTCTCCTCACAGATCGGTGTGTGAGGAGAGAGCAGGGATCAGGTAGTAACTCCTGCAGTTTGTTTACATTTGTGACCGGCTGTGATTGGACACAGCCGGTCACGTGGTAAACAGCCAATTCATTGGCTGTTTACTCTGATCGGGGACGCGCTGTGTCCAAGGGACACTCGCCTTCCCCGATCCCCGCTCTGCAAGCCTGTGGCGGCGCGCACGGAGCGCGCCGCCGAGTTTGTTTTGACAGGTGATCGGCTGTGACTTTGACACAGCCGATCACATGGTAAACAGCCAATGAAATTGGCTGTTTACCGTGATCGGGGAAGCGCTGTGTCCGAGGGACACATGCCGTCCCCGATCACCGCGCTGCGCGCCCCCGCGGGCGCGCGCAAGGCAATATCCTGCAGGACGTCATATGACGTCCAGTATCGACATTGCAACCACTTCCCGGACGTCAATTCACTATTGACTGGGCGGGAAGTGGTTAATCACCGTTGAGTTTTTTATTTTTTGCGCTATAAGAGAAAAAAGACTGAAAATTTTGTAAAAAAAATATTTTTTTTCGTTTCTGTTATAAAATTTAGCAAATTACTATTTTTTCTTCATAAATTTTAGCCAAAATTTATACTGCTACATATCTTTGGTAAAAATAAGTACAAATTGGTGGATATTATTTGGTCTTTGTGAAAGTTATAGAGTCCACAAGCTATGGTGCCAATATCTGAAAATTGATCACACCTGAAGTACTGACGGCCGATCTCATTTCTTGAGACCCTAACATGCCAGAAAAGTACAAATACCCCCCAAATGACCCCTTTTTGGAAAGAAGACATTCCAAGGTATTCAGAAAGAGGCATTGTGAGTTTTTTGAAGTTGTCATTTTTTCCCACAATTCTTTGCAAAATCAAGATTTTTTTTGTTCTCTTTTTTTTTTCCACAAAATTGTCATATTAGCAGGTTATTCCTCACACACAACATATGCATTCCACAAATTACACCCCAAAACACATTCTGCTATTCCTCCCGAGTATGGCGATACCACATGTGTGAGACTTTTACACAGCGTGGCCACATAGAGAGGCCCAACATGCAGGGAGCACCTTCAGGCGTTCTGGAGCACCCAGGCCAATTCTGACATTTCTCTCCTACATGTAAAAATCATCATTTATTTGCTAGAAAATTACATAGAACCCCAAAACATTATATATGTTTTTTTAGCAAAGACCTTAGAGAATATAATGGTGGTTGTTGCAACTTTTTATCTCACACGATATTTGCGCAGCAATTTTTTTAACGCGTTTTTTACGGAAAAAAAATGTTTTGTGCTTAGAAAAAAAAAAAAACAGTAAAGTTAGCCCAATGTTTTTGCATAATGTGAAAGATGAAGTTACGCCGAGTAAATAGATACCTAACATGTCACCCTTAAAAATTGCACACACTCGTGGAATGGCGCCAAACTTCGCTACTTAAAAAAATCCCCATAGGCGACGCTTTAAATATTTTTACTGGTTACATGATTTTAGTTACAGAGGAGATCTAGGGCCAAAATGATTGCTCTCGCTCTAACGTTCGCAGAGATACCTCACATGTGTGGTTTGAAAACCGTTTTCATATGTGGGCGGGACTTACGTATGCGTTCGCTTCTGTATGCGAGCTCACGGGGACAGGGGCGCTTTAAAAAAAATATATATTTTTTTATTGTTCATTTTACTTTATTTATTTTAGTTTGACATGTTTTTCCACCCCAAAAATTTTTTTGATCACTTTTGTACCTATTACAAGGAACGTAAACATCCCTTGTAATAGGAATATGGCATGACAGGTCCTCTTTACAGTGAGATATGGGGTCAATAAGACCCCACATCTCACCTCTAGGCTGGGAAGCCTGAAAAAACAAACAAAAAAAAACAACAATCCTGGCTTTGATCGTAGCGGTGAGTCGGTAGAAGCACCGGAGGGCAGCGGGGGGGGGACATCCCCTCTCGCCTCCCGTAAGAATTATCAAGCAGCGGAACAGCCGCTATGATTGTTCTTATGGTGTAGGGAATCGCCGGCTGAAAAAGCTGATATCTGAATGATGCCTGTAGCTGCACCCATCATTCAGATATCCCCGTACAAAGTCAAGGACGTCATATGACGGCCGGCGGGCGGGAAGTGGTTATTGCAGAGTATTGCCGGGCATTGCAAGGCATTGCGGAGTATTGCGGACTATGGCAGGGTATTGCGGAGTATGTCAGGGTATTGCACGGGGTATTGCACAGGGTAGTGCAGGGTATTGCAGAGTATTGCGCAGGGTATTGCAGAGTATTGCGCAGGGTATTGCAGAGTATTGCGCAGGGTATTGCAGAGTATTGCGCAGGGTATTGCAGAGTATTGCGCAGGGTATTGCGCAGGGTATTGCAGAGTATTGCGCAGGGTATTGCAGAGTATTGCGCAGGGTATTGCAGAGTATTGCGCAGGGTATTGCAGAGTATTGCGCAGGGTATTGCAGAGTATTGCGCAGGGTATTGCGCAGGGTATTGCAGAGTATTGCGCAGGGTATTGCAGAGTATTGTGCCAGGGTATTGCAGAGTATTGTGCCAGGGTATTGCAGAGTATTGTGCCAGGGTATTGCAGAGTATTGCGCCAGGGTATTGGCAGGGTGTATTGCAGAGTATTGGGCAGGGTGTATTGCAGAGTATTGGCAGGGTATTGCACCAGGGATGGCTGAGCAGGGATGGATGGATGGCTGGATCTGTGACTGCAATTGTCACAGATCCAGCCCACAGAGCTGCTGCTGCCATCCGCTCCCTCCCCTCTCCTCTCACACTGTACCGATCGGTACAGAGAGGGGAGGGAGGAACTGGCGTCATCAAATGACGCCGGTCTGTTTACAAGTGATTGCTCCGTCATTTGACGGAGCGATCACTTGGTAAACGGCCGCTATCGGCGGCGATTTACCACGATTCACGGAGTTTCCCGTGTGCGCGCCCCAGGGGGCGCGCGGGAGCGCGATTCTGGGAGGACGTTATATAACGTCCTCCCAGAGTTAAGCAACCACCTTGTCGACGTTATTTGTCGGCAGGTGGTTGTTAAGTGGTTAAAGTATATTAGCCCCTCTAAATTAATGAGGGTCATTCAAGAAGGTTAATGCATCCTATAAATACCCTATCCTTGTGGTTGCTTTGATTGATAATCCAATAATAAGAAGGTTCAAAGTTGGAACCAAAACAAGCTAGAACTGTATTCTGGGATAATCTTGAAATCCAATAGGAAATATACTCTTGCAGGATACAATTCTATAGCTGGTGTAGAAAAGGAGTTCCCCCATGATTAGAGGCTACAACCTTGATAAAGAATTAAAGTTATTCAATGTAAAAACATTTCAGCATTTAAGAGTCTGTAGTGTTATTGTGAAGAAAAAAATAAATAAATGTTCCCAGAAAACAAATGATTTTTATTCTCCATTATATGGTCAACCAAAGTTCTTGGACCATTAGTTCTTAGACCAACTTTTGTAGAACAGGCTGCTGTACACGCGGGCCAAATGTTGTCAGGTTTCTGTTGAATCAGCCGATATTCGGCCCGTGTGTACAGCATTTATTGTATGTTAACCTCATACAGACTTGAATGTTTTAGTCTCCTAAACAATGTGTAGTTCTCATTTGTGTTGCTCTCTATAGTTTGATGTCAACTGGTTAGATACTTTAGGTTCATAGAGCTTACACCCTCAGATTATCTTCAGTATCTCATGGTTGATATGTCATTCACACCTTGGCGCTTTGAAATGGCAGGCAGATCTGCCTGCGATTCAAAACGCTGAGGTGTGAATGCAACCTAAAGGATGCATGGTTTGCTGTATTAAGAGATGGCTAAAAGTCACCTCTGGACTTAGCAACACTCTGATATGGCTGGAGAGAGGTTTACTTTGGTGTTAATAAACAATACATTTTTCAAACCTTAGTGATGCATTTTAAAACCTCGTTCACATGGGGCGTTACATAACCAGGAGGCATTCAGAGCCATGCACCCGCACCTACATGGATTTGACACTGCAAGCAGTGGCTGTGTTTGTTTTACTGAAAGTAATGGAACTGCCTGCACAGGGATGTACACAACACCTGTGCATCCCCACGCAGGTAAACATTGCCCTCTATGGGAATACATTATATATGCCTCACGTGAACAAGGCCTAACTTTTGCAAATTAGACAATAATAGATGGTCTGTAATTATGCCATGCTGATATGCTTGTAATAAGTTTAACGTGCACCTATACTCACAATATGGACTATAACATGTTTACATATTCTTAATAAGCAGTACTGGACTTCTACATCTGCAAGTGCTGTCAAGAAAGCCAAAGTCTGGACTGTCAGCTTAGAATCAATCTGCTGTTTTTTTACTTCAGAAAGTTTCGAGACTCCTGCCCTAAACTGTTTTCTAAAGAAAGGGCCATTTTACTGTCCTTTAGACTTTAGCGGAGCCAGACTGTGCCCTGTGGGAGTAAATAATGCCTGAACTTTGGTATTAGGTGGAGAAACAAGTGGTGTTAGTGGGAGAAATAGTGCCCCATCGTTGGCATCAGTGGCAGGAATAATTCTTTAAGGGCTGAATAAAGGCAAGCAAAGTGCCTCAGTTTGGAGACCACTGGTTTAGGTATACAAGGGATGTCGATGCTGATGGGAAACAAATGTGTAAATACGACTTACCCTTGCTCTCCCTGTCTTCTGTTCCAACAATGCTGCACCAAGCAAAGAGGTGAGAATTATAAAGTTTTTAAATAGTTTTTAGGTAATTGCTCCTCTTAACAAGTTTGCTGTTTTTCTATTTTTACTTAACCACTTAACGACCGCCCACTGTAAATATACGTTGGCAGAATGGCACCGACAGGCAGAATCACGTATATGTACGCGATTGCCTTTGTATAGTTGGGGGGTCCGATTGGACCCCCCTTCTTTACAGTGGGTGGTCGTTTTACCTTCGGGAGCGATCCGGCATGAGGGGACGGCCGTTGGATTCCGGCCACCCCCTCTCGATCGCTCCCGGCGAATGAGAGCTTCCCCTGCATGTGTGCTTGTTTACACAGGCTGGAGGAAGTGATGTCATCTCTCCTGCGGCGCTCACATATACCGAGCGCCGTACAGGAGAAGATGCAGGTTAGTACACAAAACACTACACTGACACCAGGACACATAGGCACATAAATCGCCCCCCCAGATCACCCCCCAGCCCTCCCCAGCCCCCCAGTCACAGTGTCACTGATTGCAGTGACCATTTATTTAGTGATCACTGCAATCAGTGACATTTGTGACTGTAAAAGTGTCACTACATTTAGTTTTAGGTCCAGTGTAGCCCCCTAACCCCCCTAATAAAGGTTTAACCCCCTGATCACCCCCCAGGTAACCCTTTCACCCCCTAGCACCGCCGTCGCTAAGCAATCATTTTTCTGATCGATGTCTTAGCGTCAGTGATGCTGATCGGTAGCCAGTAATTTTTTTTAGGTTCGCCGCAGGTTTTTATAGCGTCGGGTACCCCCATATATTACCTAATAAAGGTTTAACCCCCTTGATCGCCCCCCAGGTAACCCTTTCACCCCCTATCACCACTGTCACTAAGCGATAATTTTTCTGATCGATGTCTTAGCGTCGGCGATGCTGATCGGTAGCCAGTAATTTTTTTTAGGTTCGCCGCAGGTTTTTATATAGCGTCAGGTACCCCCATATATTACCTAATAAAGGTTTTAACCCCCTAATTGCCCCTAGTTAACCCTTTCACCAGTGATCATCATATAAGTGTTACGGGTGACGCTGGTTAGTTAGTTTGCTTTTTATAGTGTCAGGGCACACGCCGTATATAACCCAATAAAGGTTTAACCCCCTGATCTCCCGGCGGGTGATATCAATTAGGTTTTAGCGTCAGAGAGGGTCTGCGTCACACCCCAGGCAGCGTCAGGTTAGTGCCAGTAACGCTAACACCCACGCGTGAAGCATACACCCCCCTTAGTGGTATAGTATCTGAACAGATCAATATCTGATCTGATCAGATCTATACTAGCGTCCCCAGCAGTTTAGGGTTCCCAAAAACGCAGTGTTAGCGGGATCAGCCCAGATACCTTCTAGCACCTGCGTTTTGCCCCTCCGTCCAGCCCAGGCCACCCAAGTGCAGTATCGATCGATCACTGTCACTTGCAAAACACAACACACATAACTGCAGCGTTCGCAGAGACAGGCCTGATCCCTGCGACTCCAGTGCTGTAGGAGGTGATTTCACCACCACAGTTAAAAAAAAAAAAAAAAGCATATATGCCGAAGCATTGGGGCAGCAGGAGCGGAGGAGCGATTTTGCTCCTAATGCCGCGTACATACGGTCGAAATTCCGACGGAGGCTTGCCCGTGGAAAAGTCTGACCATGTGTACGAGGCATAACTTTTGCGAGAAGATGCCCCCATGCTTCGGCATATATAAATGGTGCATGTATGCCCATCATTAGAAGTGGGTGGATGAAGGGCGGTATTCTAATGGTGGGCATACCCACCGATCAATCTTTTTTTTTCGTTCAGCCAACAGGCTGCATGAAAAAAAAGATTACAATACATGTTCAACAAGGACCAGCAACGTACTGGTATGTTGCTGGACTTTGAATGTTTATACCAGAATGATGCCTGCGGGTTTAGGTATCATCCTTTTCAGCCAGCGGCCGGCTTTCATGTAAAAGCAATCCTAGAGGCTAATTAGCCTCTGGACTGCTTTTACAAGCAGTGGGAGGGAATGTCCCCCCCCCGGATATAAAAAGCGCCATTGGGAAAGCATTTTATCACACCGATCTTGGTGTGGTCAGATGCTTTGAGGGCAGAGGAAAGATCTAGGGTCCAATAGACCCCAGTTTTTTCAAAAAAGAGTACCTGTCATTACCTATTGCTATCATAGGGGATATTTACATTCCCTGAGATAACAATAAAAGTGATAAAAATAAATAAATATGGAAGCAACAGTTTAAAAATAAAATAAAAAAGCAAAAAAAAAAAAAAAAAAAAAAAAACACCCCTGTCCTGCCCTGCTCTTGCCCAATGGTGAACGCAAGCGTCGGTCTGGCGTCATATGTAAACAGCAATTGCACCATGCATGTGAGGTATCACCGCGAAGGTCAGATCGAGGGCAGTAATTTTAGCAGTAGACCTCCTCTGTAAATCTAACGGGGTAACCTGTAAATGCTTTTAAAGGCTTTTAAAAATGTATGTAGTGTGACAGCAGGAAGGTAAAGTCACCTGGTTGCATCCAGGGGGGTAGATATATTTCGCCCAGATTCAGGCTTTACGCCGATTTATACAACTAGGTGGAGAGTTGTATAAGGCTAGTGGGCCCATGGATGACTCATACCTCTAGGGAGAGGGCTGGGCGTCGTGCAGACAGGGAGTTGATGAGTCCAGCTGAACCTTGTCAGCTCATTTAGGCCTCTATAAGAAAGCCCAGATTCATTAGATGTTAGCTCATGCCTGGAAGCAGACCTGTGTGGACTGTCTAGGGAGAGTGAACCCCTGTGCGGTGAGAGAAAGCCTGTGTGGCTATATTTTGCTTGGACATTTAAAACCAGGGACTAGGACAGCACTAGGCTGATCCCAGTCGTTAGTTAGGAAACCTGTAAGTTTAGTCAGAGGTCAAGTTGACCAGGATTTATTTTGTGTTTGTTTTTTTTGCCTTGCTGTGTTTTTGTCACTGTAAATAGAAAATAAACCGCACCTTTTTTGATTTTGAAAACCACAACCTCCGTCTGCTGGGCCTGTTTTTGGGTGGGGAGCCCATCCCGGGGGTCACACATACCCGCTGCCGAGCTAGCCCCCTCACAGTTGGTGGAGAACCAGTGGCAGTTTTTTTTTAAGCCAGCATGGAGGAGATACTGAAACAGCTGGCTCTAGCAAATGCCAATCAACAGCAGACAAATGCAGGTTTGCAAAGGAGCCTTGCAGCCCAGCAGCAAGCTCATCAACAGAGCCTTGCAACTTTACAACAGAGTCTGGAGGCTCAGCAACAAGCCCAACAGCAATCTGAGGCCCGCTTCATAGACCTGTTGCAGAAGCAAGAGCAGAGACTACAACAACAGATGGAAGCAGTAATGCAGCAACGTCCGCAGACCGGTGAGGAAAGCCGTCCCACTAATACCGCGTCCTTTGGGGTGAGTCGTTTATTGACAAAAATGACTGGAGAGGATGATCCAGAGGTATTTTTGACCACATTTGAAAGGACCGCTGAAAGAGAAAAGTGGCCTGAGGAGCAGTGGGCTGGACTGGTGGCTCCTCTGTTAACGGGTGAATCGCAGAAAGCTTACTATGACCTAGAGCCTGACCAAGCAAAAGACTATGTGATGCTAAAAGCTGAAATATTGGCAAGGCTGGGTGTCACCCTGGCTGTCCGGGCTCAGCGTGTGCATAACTGGACTTTCCAGCTTGGAAAACCCCCCAGGTCTCAAATGTATGATCTCATTCACCTGAGCAGAAAGTGGCTACAGCCAGAGACTTTGTCCGCACCAAAGATTGTGGAACGTGTTGTAATGGATCGGTTTTTGAGAGCTCTTCCTACTGCCATCCAAAAGTGGGTAAGCCATGGAGACCCAGAGACGGCCGATGGTCTTGTGGATCGTGTGGAGAAATACTTGGCTACAGAGAACCTGACGGCCTCTTCCAGAGACACTCGGACTTTCCACCCTAAGACCAGACCATCCCCAGGGGCGGATAAGATGATTCCAAGGGGTAAGGGTGGAGAGAGTGAGAGGGTGGGAGCTCTACCCCAAGTTTGGCGAGAACAGCCTGGGAAATCAGCGGCTCAAGAGGCGGCAAGAAGGATCATTTGCTACCGCTGCCGGCAAGCGGGACATATTGCAGCAAATTGCCCGGTTTTGGAGGAACCCATGCAGTGTGACTTTCTGACGGGCAGACGTCAGTCGCTGTGTGCGACAGTCGCATGCACTGCCATTCGGGGAACTGAGAAACATTTATGCAAAATGTGTATTAATGGTAGAAATGTTGTGGTATTGCTGGATTCAGGTAGCCTTGTGACCCTGATAAAGGCTGAGTTAGTTAAAACAGAGGTCTCTGGGAATAGCAAGGTAGCCGTTATTTGTGTGCATGGGGACACCCGAGAGTATCCAGTGACTACAGTGTGTTTCGAGACCCCCAAAGGTACCCTTTCTCATCCAGTGGGCTTAGTGTCTCAGTTACCGCATGACGCCATTGTGGGAAGGGATTTTCCGAAGTTCTGGGAACTGTGGGATGATCATGAGCCCCCCACTGGTGCCCCTATGTACCAGGAATATGATAGCCAGAACTCCTCTGAGAGTGGTGAGGACTCTCCCGAATTTCCCTTGTCAGTATTGGCAGGGGAGACTCAAGAAACTGGAGAGGAGCCCACCTCCTCAGACGAAAACCTACCGTCTGTGGAGTTTTCTGATCTTGAGGTTCACAGGGAAAACTTTGCCACAGAACAGTTGAAAGACCCCGCCCTAATAAAGGCACGGGAAAACGTAGTGAAAATAGATGGCGAGTTAGTGAACCCAGATAATACCTGCACTTACCCATACTTCAGCGTAGAGAAGGACCTACTGTATCGGGTGGCAAAAAGGGCAGAAGAAACCGTTGAGCAGCTGGTGGTGCCCAAGCCTTACAGGAAGTTGGTGTTGGAGTTGGCCCATGGGCACATTCTTGGAGGTCATCTGGGGACAGAGAAAACCCGAGAGAGGGTATTACAGAGATTCTATTGGCCTGGGGTGATGAAGGACATAGAAAATTATTGTTCCTCCTGCCCTGTGTGTCAGAGGTCGGCCCCGATGCCACACTTCCGTAGCCCGCTGGTCCCTCTACCCATCATTGAGGTCCCGTTTGAGAGAATCGCAATGGATTTGGTAGGTCCTATAATCAAGTCCGCTAGGGGGCACCAGTACATATTGGTTATAATGGACTATGCCACCCGTTATCCAGAAGCGATCCCTCTCAGAAATACCTCGGCCAAAACCATAGCCAAAGAGCTATCTCTTGTTTTTAGCCGGGTGGGTATTTGTAAAGAACTGCTTACGGACCAAGGTACACCCTTTATGTCCCGGGTTATGAAGGAGCTGTGTAAATTGTTCAAAGTGACGCAATTACGTACATCTGTGTATCACCCCCAAACCGATGGGCTGGTTGAAAGATTCAACAAAACCCTAAAACAAATGTTGAAGAAAGTGGTGGATAGGGATGGAAAGGATTGGGACTGTCTACTTCCTTATTTGATGTTTGCTATTAGGGAGGTGCCCCAATCCTCTACGGGATTCTCCCCCTTTGAGTTACTGTATGGGAGACACCCAAGAGGGCTGTTGGATATTGCCAAGGAAACTTGGGAAAGTGAGAGTTCTCCCCACAGGAGTGTGATTGAGCATGTCGCCCTGATGCAAGATCGAATTGCACAGGTAATGCCCATCGTGAAGGAACATTTGGCCCAAGCGCAGTTGGCACAGCAGAGAGTGTACAACCGTGGAGCAAAGACCCGTACCTTTTCCCCGGGGGATAGGATATTGGTACTTGTCCCTACGGTTGAAAGTAAATTCCTTGCCAAATGGCAAGGCCCCTACGAGATAATGGAAAAAGTGAGCGAAGTGAATTACAAGGTCAGACAACCAGGAAGGCGAAAGCCCGAACAGATCTATCACGTTAATCTGTTGAAAGCCTGGAGGGATAGAGAGTCCCTAGTCGCAGACACTTGGTCACCAGCTCAAACTGGTTGCGTGATTCCTGAGGTTGGAATCGCAGCCACCTTGTCACAACCCCAACAACAGGAGGTTAAGGAGTTTGTGCTTCGCAACAAGGAGGTATTCTCTGAGCTGCCGGGACAAACATCTGGGGTAGAGCATGACATTATTACCCCGCCCGGTGAAAGGGTGAAGTTAAAACCCTATCGGATCCCAGAGGCCCGACGGGAGGCAATACGGGAGGAAGTACAGAAAATGCTGAACTTAGGGGTGATAGAGGAGTCCCAAAGTGATTGGTCTAGTCCCATTGTGTTGGTGCCTAAACCGGATGGGAGCTGGCGATTTTGTAACGATTTTCGTCAGTTGAACAAAGTTACAAAATTTGACACCTACCCCATGCCACGTATAGATGAGTTGATCGACCGGCTGGGAACAGCCCGATACATGACGACTCTTGACCTCACAAAAGGGTATTGGCAAATCCCCCTGGCCAAGTCAGCCAAAGAGAAAACCGCATTTGTAACCCCAGACGGGGCGTTCCAATATAAAAGAATGCCGTTCGGGTTACAGAATGCGCCGGCCACATTCCAGCGGAAAATGGACCAGATGCTGAGGCCCCATCGGAAGTATGCTGCGGCTTACCTGGATGACGTAATTGTCCATAGCACAGATTGGGCCTCACATCTGCCAAAAGTGCAAGCAGTCCTGGACTCTGTTCGGGAAGCAGGGTTTACGGCTAACCCCAAGAAGTGTACCATTGGGCAGGAGGAGGCCAAATATCTTGGGTACACCATTGGGAGGGGAGTAATAAAACCCCAACTCAACAAAGTCGAGGCCATCCAGAGTTGGCCACGTCCCAACAGCAAGAAGCAGGTACGAGCCTTTCTGGGAATCGCTGGGTATTATCGGCGATTCATTCCCCACTTTGCTTCTAAGGCTGTGCCCCTAACCAACCTGACGAAGGGGAAAGGGTCGGTCATGATTAAATGGACCCCCGAGGCTGAGGCAGCATTCCAATTCTTGAAACAAGCCTTATGTAGCCAGCCAGTGTTGTACTCACCCGACTTCTCTAAAGACTTTGTCGTACAAAGTGATGCGTCAGATGTGGGGTTAGGAGCAGTATTGTCCCAGGTCTGGAACGGGGAAGAGCACCCAGTCATTTACCTCAGCAGGAAGTTGAAGTCCCATGAGGTAAATTACGCCACCGTTGAAAAGGAGTGTTTAGCGGTGAAGTGGGCTCTAGATTCCCTTCGGTACTACCTGCTAGGTAGGCACTTTGACATGGTTACGGATCACGCTCCGTTAAAGTGGATGGCTCAAAACAAGGAAACAAATAGAAGAGTGAATAGGTGGTTCCTGGCCCTCCAGGAATTCAACTTCACAGTAAAGCATCGCCCTGGCGTTCAAATGGGGAATGTGGATGCTTTGTCTCGAGTACATGAATGCCTGATTGCTGGTGTTCCAACCCCGAGGTTAAAACAAGAGGGGGGGGTATGTGACAGCAGGAAGGTAAAGTCACCTGGTTGCATCCAGGGGGGTAGATATATTTCGCCCAGATTCAGGCTTTACGCCGATTTATACAACTAGGTGGAGAGTTGTATAAGGCTAGTGGGCCCATGGATGACTCATACCTCTAGGGAGAGGGCTGGGCGTCGTGCAGACAGGGAGTTGATGAGTCCAGCTGAACCTTGTCAGCTCATTTAGGCCTCTATAAGAAAGCCCAGATTCATTAGATGTTAGCTCATGCCTGGAAGCAGACCTGTGTGGACTGTCTAGGGAGAGTGAACCCCTGTGCGGTGAGAGAAAGCCTGTGTGGCTATATTTTGCTTGGACATTTAAAACCAGGGACTAGGACAGCACTAGGCTGATCCCAGTCGTTAGTTAGGAAACCTGTAAGTTTAGTCAGAGGTCAAGTTGACCAGGATTTATTTTGTGTTTGTTTTTTTTGCCTTGCTGTGTTTTTGTCACTGTAAATAGAAAATAAACCGCACCTTTTTTGATTTTGAAAACCACAACCTCCGTCTGCTGGGCCTGTTTTTGGGTGGGGAGCCCATCCCGGGGGTCACACATACCCGCTGCCGAGCTAGCCCCCTCACAGTAGTTTGTCGCCAATGCGCGTTTGTGCGAAATTTTAAAGCATGTCGTGTTTGGTATCTATGTACTCGGCCTAAGATCATCCTTTTTATTTCATCAAACATTTGGGCAATATAGTGTGTTTTAGTGCATTAAAATAAAAAATAAAAAGTGTATTTTTTCCCCAAAAAATGCGTCTGAAAAATCGCTGCGCAAATACTGTGTAGAAAAAAAAATGCAACACCCACCATTTTATTCTGTAGGGCCTTTGCTTTAAAAATATATATAATGTTTGGGGGTTCAACATAATTTTCTTGCAAAAAAAAAAAATGTTTTCATGTAAACAAAAAGTGTCAAAAAGGGCTTTGTCTTCAAGTGGTTAGAAGAGTGGATGTAAGCTTCCTAATGTTGTGTATAAAATGCCAGAACAGTTCAAAACCCCCCCAAATGACCCCATTTTGGAAAGTAGACACCCCAAGCTATATACTGAGAGGCATGTCGAGTCCATGGAATATTTTATATGTTGACACAAGTTGCGGAAAAAATAGGATTTTTTACTCACCGTAAAATCCTTTTCTCTGAGTCCATGGACCGGCACAGCTTCTCTATTGACAAAGTGGGTATTATCCGTTAATTAGGAGTGACTAGGCAGAAAAACTTGTAAAAAGTGTTGCATCACACCTTCTACAGTACCGCCCAGGGGGCGGACCCTCTGGGTATACCCTCTCAGTCTGCACATCGCAGATCAGTTCGTCAAAAAGCAGTACAAACTTAAAAGGAGGGGTGGGTGCTGTGTCGGTCCATGGACTCAGAGAAAAGGATTTTACGGTGAGTAAAAAAATCCTATTTACTCTTTCGTCCATGGACCGACAAAGCTTCTCTATTGACAAAGTGGGACGTCCCAAAGCAGTGTCAGAGAAAAAACGAGGGGTGGTAACAGCATAAAAACAAACTTCACCCCAAAACACAAAACAGCACTCCTCCAACGGAGGAGTTGCAACTCTAAACAGCCGCCTGCAAAACCTTGCGGCCGAAAGAGGCATCCGAAGATGCACCTACATCAACTTTGTAGAATTTTGTGAAAGTGTGAGCGGACGACCAAGTCGCCGCTTTACATAGTTGGGAAACAGACGCTTGATGTCGGAAAGCCCAAGAGGCACCTATTGCCCTGGTCGAATGCGCCGTGACAGGAAAGGGGGGCGCCTGACCCTTTAAGGCGTAAGCCTGGATTACTATCTGTCGGATCCACCTAGAGATGGTGGCCGATGAGACTGCTTGGCCCTTCTTGGGACCAGCCACCGAAACAAACAGTGAGTCTGACTTCCGGAACAGGGAAGTAGCAGATATGTATACTCTCAAAGCTCGGACAACGTCCAAGGAATGCAACGCCGACTCCTTAGGATTCGACGGCTGAGGACACAAGGATGGAAGTACAATGTCTTCGTTGAGATGAAAAGCCGAAACGACTTTCGGAAGAAAGGAAGGCTGCGGCCGCAGCACCACCTTATCCTTGTGGAAAATCAAATAGGGAGCCTTGCAGGACAGGGCTGCCAGCTCAGAGACTCGTCTAACTGACGTAACAGCCACCAAAAAGACCACCTTCTGAGAAAGTGTCAACAGGGGAATATCTCTAATATTCTCAAACGGTGCCTTCTGAAGCACCGAGAGGACCAGGTTCAAGTCCCACGGAGGTAACGGGGGCCGGACCGGAGGGGCCACATGTCGAACCCCCTGCACAAATGTACTCACGAGAGAGCGAGTCGCCAGGGGTCGCTGAAAAAAGACAGCCAGGGCAGATATCTGTCCCTTAATCGTACTTAGGGCAAGCCTTTGGTCTACCCCATGCTGTAAAAACAGCAGGATTCTGGAAACCAAATAGGTACGTGGATGCCATTTCATTTCCTCACACATGGAGATGTAGGCCCTCCAAGTGCGGTGATAGACCTTCCTAGAGGACGGTTTCCGAGCACTTCTCATAGTAGAGATTACTGAGTCTGACAGGCCCCGATCTCTCAGTACCTGGTTCTCAACAACCATGCCGTTAAAGCCAATGACTGTAAAGCAGGATGGAATATGGGACCTTGCGATAGCAGGTCCTTCCGTAGTGGTAGGCGCCAGGGGACGTCTGCTACCAGACGTACTAGATTGGTGTACCAAGGACGCTGAGGCCAATCTGGAGCGATTAGGATCATTGGAATTCCCTCTGCCTCCACTCTGCGGAGCAGAAGAGGAAGAAGCCTTAAGGGAGGGAAGGCATAGATTAGCCGATACTGACCCCACGATGCTACCAACGCGTCCGTTGCGTCTGCCCATGGGTCTCTTGACCGGGCCACAAACCTCAATACCTTCCGATTGAGTCGGGAAGCCAGAAGATCTACGTCTGGTGTGCCCCATCTTTGGCAGAGGAGTTGGAACACCTCCGGGTGTAAGGACCATTCTCCCTGGTCCAGCATCTGGCGGCTCAGGTAGTCCGCCAGCCAGTTTTCCACACCCGGAATGTACACGGCCGACAGTGCCGGTACGCTCCTCTCTGCCCACTTCAGGATGCGAGCGATCTCCGATGCTGCAGCTGTGCTTCTTGTTCCTCCTTGATGATTGACATATGCCACTGCTGTGGCGTTGTCTGACTGGATCCTGACTGGACGCCCTTGCAGTCTCAGACCATTTGAAGAGGCACAGCTTGATCGCCCGGATCTCCAGGACATTGATCGGCAGGAGGGCTTCCTCTGGGGTCCAGCGACCTTGCGCCGACTGGACACCCCAGACTCCCCCCCCAACCTGTAAGGCTGGCGTCCGTCGTGATCACTATCCAGTAAACCGGAAGAAATTACTTCCCGGCCATTAGAGCCGGTGCTGTCAGCCACCATACCAGGGATCTCCTGACTAGGTGGCTCACTCGGATTTGATAATCCAGAGATGAAGGGCATCTGTTCCATCTGGACAGAACTTCCTTCTGTAACACTCGAGTGTGGTATTGAGCATATGGGACCGCCTCGAAGGAGGCTACCATGAGGCCCAACACTCGCATGCAAAACTGGAGTGACGACCAATTCCTGGAAGTCAGCTGCCGTACTGCAGCCCGGAGGGTCTGCAACTTCTCCACCGGGAGGAATACCTTTGCCTCTGAGGAATCCAGAATCAACCCCAGGTACACTAGGCGTTGAGTGGGCACCAATACTGACTTTTGCGTGTTTAGTATCCAACCACAGTCTCGAAGAGTCTGACAGGTAATGGACACGCTTACCTCCAATTCTGAGCTTGAAGGGGCCTTCAGCAGAAGGTCGTCCAAGTAACCTGTGATAGCGATACCCCGCTGTCTTAGAAGTGCCAGAATCGGAGCGAGCACCTTGGTGAACGTCCTGGGTGCTGAGGCAAGGCCAAACGGGAGGGCCACAAACTGGTAGTGGTTCTTCCCGATAGCAAATCGCAGAAACCTCTGGTGTCTGGAGTATATGGGGACATGCAGGTATGCGTCCTTGATGTCCAAGGAGGCCAGAAAGTCCCCCGGATGGAGAGCCGTGACTACGGATCGAACCGACTCCATCCGAAATCTTTGTACCTTCACAAAGCAACTGAGGGCTCTGAGATCCAAGATTGGACGAACCCCCTCCTTCTTTGGCACAATGAACAGATTTGAGTAAAAACCCTGACCCCGTTCCTGTTCTGGAACGGGAATAACTACCCCGCGTTCCAGTAGACCCTGGACCGCCCCATACAGGGCCTCCCGACGGGTCGGTAGTAGCTGGAGATTGGAGGTGATGAATCTGTCTGGTGGACAAGAGAGAAATTCTATCTTGTAGCCTGAGGAGATTACTTCGCAAACCCACCTGTCGGAGACTAGAGCAGTCCACTGAGTAGCGAATTTGCGAAGACGTCCCCCCACCCGAGAGCTGGGTGGGGGCGGACCTTCATGTGGACGCAGATTTGTCCGCAGGCTTGTTGGGTCTGCGGGACCAAGGACGCTTTTGTCCTTGGGCAGGCGCTTTATCGGCCTGGGGTCTTTTCCCTGTCGCCTTAAGGGGGCGAAAAAACCGCTTACGTGCAGTAAAGGAGGGCCCTTGCCCTTGGCGTGGTCCCTTACCCTTGCTAGTTTGGGGAAGCAAAGTGCTTTTACCTCCTGTGGCATCCTTGATGATGTCATCCAGAGAAGCCCCAAAAAGTCTGTCGCCCTTAAAAGGCAGATCCAACAGGGCTTTCTTGGAAGTCTGGTCCGCAGACCAGCCCTTTAGCCAGATCAGGCGGCGTATTGCTACTGCATAAACCGAAGCTCTTGACAGCAGGGGAATAGTATCCATGTCTGACTCGCAGACAAACTTAAGGCCCTGGACCAACTGGTCGGCCAAAGTTATCTCATTAGGAGGAGCATCTCGCTCCTTTAACCCCTGGAGTAGCAATTTTGCCCATTCAGTAAGTGTCTGAGACACTAGGGCCCCCGCCAATGCCGGGCGTACTGCCGAGCCTACCACTGAGTATAGGTAGCGAGCGAGTGCTTCAGCCTTCTTATCCACAGGGTCCTTGAAAACAGGAGCCCCTTCTACTGGAATAGTGGTGGCTCTATTAAGTCTGGACACCGAAGGGTCCACTATAGGGGGAGAGGTCCATATCTTCAGAAAACTCTCCTCAAAGGGGTACCGTACTGCAAACCTCTTTGGGGCTGTAAAGACCCTCAGTGGGTTCTCCCATTCCTTGTATAAGAGTTTGTCAAAATAAGACACACAAGGGAACACCTTAGCAGTGCGGGCAGGTTTACGAAACCCAAAGGGGACTGGAGTATCTGCTACTTCTTCAGTCCTTTCCAACTTTAGTGTATCCCGCACTGCAGTAATAAGGTCAGATACCAAAGCCGTCTCGCGTACTGACCTGGACTTGGAGTCCTCCTCACTGTCCGATCGGTCACGGTCTGCAGTCTCTGATGCATCAGAATCTGGGCCATGAGCCGTAGCTGGACCTGGTTCTGCATCAGAAATATCCCCAGAAGATTGCAGGGGACGGGGGCGTTTATTACCCCCTGTATTCCCGTGTGCTGCTTCCACCCTGGCAGCAAACGCCTCTAGGATTGCCGACATAGCGTCCATAGACACCTCAGGGACACCAGCTGCTAAATCTGGTGTTTCAGGGGAGAAGACCTCTGGCTCAGATGCCATGCTGACCACACGCTGACACTCACAGGGCTCCAGGCAAGATATCAATAGGCCACCCTCCTGCGCTGCAGAGAGGCCGGGTCACCCAGAGGACTCACCACCCTGGATAGGTACTGCTATGCTGCGCCTGTGATGCTGTCCCCTTGCTGCTGTGTCAGTCTGCTTCTTTTATCAGCACTTCCTGTGTGAATTTTCGCACCAGTGTAATGCACCCTAGAGGCCGGAGGCTCTCGCAAGATGGTTGCCAAAAACGTCTGTATGGAAGATAATGTGGGCTCTAAGAAAATGGCCGCCGACAGAAGATAGAGGTCAGGCAGCCATAGCCCACAAAAAGATGGCCGCCGAACGGCAATATCTACATACAGGGTGGACAAACATGGCCGCCGATCACCTGATAGGGGCCAGTGGGTGTGGCCGAACCACAGGAAGATGGCCGCCAGGCAGTTACAAGAGGCCAAACTTGGCATGGACCACCTCAAAATGGCCGCCGACAGCATGGAGACACAGAAACACAGGTAAGCAAAAAATGACATTTCTTTTAAATGTTAGTTACAGCCAGCCCCGCTCCAGTGAGACCCCCTAGGTGACCCCCAGCACCCAGCAACCTTTAGCTAGAAGCCCAGGGAGGAGGGAAAGGCAGGGAGAGAGGGAAGAAAGGGGCCACAACCACTTACTTGATCTCTCCAGGAATGTCCAGCTAAATCACCCAGCCGAGGCAGGGGAGTTTTACTTACCTATCCTGCATGTATTCTGCTGGAAGACATTCCAAACAGATCATCGTCCGCGCACGGAAGGTGACTGTTGGCCAGGCATGCTGTGATTGGACCCAGAAGGGACGATCATATGTATGCCCTGGAGCATGACGCTCACCGGACAGGCTGCTGCGACTCGGCCGTAAGGTCAGCCGAAGCTGAGCGGTCCGATGCAAGCCTTGGAGCGTAAGCTCACCGGCCAGGCTGCTGCGACTCGGCCGTAAGGTCAGCCGAAGCTGAGCGGTCCGATGCAAGCCCTGGAGCGTAAACTCACCGGCCACCCGTGGAGCGACGGGCATGTCGTGGAAAACCCAGCGCGTAGCTAAGGTCGGCACACGCTCGATGGCCGAAACTGGGGAGACTACAAGGATCGAGGATCCAGCCTGTCACCCAGTCGGCAGTTGATCGAAGATCGCAGGAAACAACAAATGTAGCAAAAAAAAAAAAAAAAAAAAAAAAAAAAATTATATATATATATATATATATATATATATATATATATATATATATATATATATATATATATATATATATATATCTTTTTTCCCCGGACCAATGGGCCCGAAGGGAGCCATGTCCTACTCCTTGCTAGACAGAAAAAAACTGATCTGATCTGCGATGTGCAGACTGAGAGGGTATACCCAGAGTGTCCGCCCCCTGGGCGGTACTGTAGAAGGTGTGATGCAACACTTTTTACAAGTTTTTCTGCCTAGTCACTCCTAATTAACGGATAATACCCACTTTGTCAATAGAGAAGCTGTGTCGGTCCATGGACGAAAGAGTAAATACAATTTTTTTATTTTTTTTTGCACAAAGTTGTCACTAAATGATATATTGTTCAAACATGCCATGGGCATATGTGGAATTACACCCCAAAATACATTCTGTTGCTTCTCCTGAGTACGGGGATACCACATGTGTGAGACTTTTTGGGAGCCTAGCCGCGTACGGGACCACAAAAACCAATCACCGCCTTCAGGCTTTCTAAGGGTGTCAATTTTTGATTTCACTTCTCACTGCCTATCACAGTTTCGGAGGCCATGGAATGCCCAGATGGCACAAACCCCCCCCCCCCCCAAATGACCCCATTTTGGAAAGTAGACACCCCAAGCTATTTGCTGAGAGGTATTGTGAGTATTTTGCAGATCTCGCTTTTTGTCACAAAGTTTTGAAAATTGAAAAAAAAAAAAAAATGTTCTTTCTTCATTTTCAAAAACAAATGAGAGCTGTAAAATACTCACCATGCCTCTCAGAAACAGCTTGGGGTGTCTACTTTCCAAAATGGGGTCATTTGGGGGGGTTTTGTGCTATTTTGGCATTTTATGGCCTTCAAAACTGTGATAGGTAGTGAGGAGTGAAATCAAAAATTTGCGCCCTTAGAAATCCTGGAGGCGGTGCTTAGTTTCCGGGGTCCCGTACGTGGCTAGGCTCCTAAAAAGTCCCACACATGTGGTATCCCCGTACTCAGGAGAAGCAGCAGAATGTATTTTGGGGTGCAATTTCACATATAACCATGGCATGTGTGAGCAATATATCATTTAGTGACAACTTTTTGTAATTTTATTTTATTTTTATTTTTTTGTCATTATTCAATCACTTGGGACAAAAAAAAATATTCAATGGGCTCAACAGGCCTCTCAGCAATTTCCTTGGGGTGTCTACTTTCTAAAATGGGGTCATTTGGGGGGGTTTTGTACTGCCCTGCCATTTTAGCACCTCAAGAAATGAGATAGGCAGTCATAAATTAAAAGCTGTGTAAATTCCAGAAAATTTACCCTAGTTTGTAAATGCTATAACTTTTGCGCAAACCAATAAATATACGCTTGACATTTTTTTTACTAAAGACATGTGGCTGAATACATTTTGGCCTAAATGTATGACTAAAATTGAGTTTATTCGATTTTTCTTATAACAAAAAGTAGAAAATATCATTTTTTTTCAAAATTTTCGGTATTTTTACGTTTATATCGCAAAAAATAAAAAATCGCAGAGGCAATCAAATACCATTAATAGAAAGCTCTATTTGTGGGAAGAAAAGGACGCAAATTTGGTTTGGGTACAACATTGCATGTCCGCACAATTTACAGTTAAAGCAGCGCAGTGCAAAATTCTGAATTCACCTCTGGTCCTTTAGCTACCAAATGGTCCGGGGCTTAAGTGGTTAAAAACGCAATTTGGGAAAAATGAGGGGAGGAGGAAAAAAAAAAAAAAAAAAAAAAAAAAGTGTCTACAGTCTCTAAGTTAGGAAGAACATTCCAGGTAGAACCAGTATCCCAGTGGTTATCTGTGCCCAAAGATTTTCTACATGGTCATATGTTCCTACACTTCTGCCCGTGTGCCTCTTGTATCTTACTGCTATTCAAGTTGTGTCTGAAAACTTTCTAGTTATCTGAAGAAATGCTTTAGAGTCAGAGGAGAAAAGAGCAAGTTGTTAGTGGACCCTTATCTGCTGACCTAGATCCATTTAGAAAATTGGCTTGCTTTCAGTGGACAACACATGGACACTTGAGGCTCACAGCAGATGCCTTCACAGCAGAGGGTACGAAAAAAGTCAAGTATGGCCCTTTCAATAAAATTGGGAGCCAGTTTAATGACTCCCAAAACTTAATTGCACAACACTAAAAAAATTCCATTTAGCATTTACAGAATTGTACACATGCAGCATGGCAAAATACACAGGAAATAATCCAAATGTACTGTATATCTAAATGGGGAAAAGCGTACAAAAAATTTTGAATAAGAGTCAGGATTTCTTTCCTAAGGTCATGAACATTCAGAGAGGGAGAATAAATAGCCTGCAGGAGTAAGAAAAGAAAGGGCTGCTGCTTGTGATCTTACAATCAATTACTGTCTTTGACAAATAATGAGCAGTTAGTGCTGTGGCGGGACGCCAGGCATCATACCTTTTTTTTGCTTTTTCGCTTACAAATACTAAATGTTGATACTAGGAAATTGTTAGACAAAAGAAAAAAAAAAACCCTTTGCTTTTTACACAAAAATCTCACTTGGAATGTTTTCTGGGGGAAAAAAAAAAAAATAGAAATATTACAAAGCATCTTTAACCACTTCAATACCAGGCACTTACACCCCCTTCCTGCCCAAGCCAATTTTCAGCTTTCTGCGCTGTGGCTGTTTAAATGACAATTGCACAGTCATGCTACACTGTACCCAAACAGAATTTTTATAATTTTGTTCCCACAAATAGAGCTTTCTTTTGGTGGTATTCGATCACCTCTGCAGTTTTGTTTTTTTTCTAAACAAATAAAAAAAAAAAAGACTGAAAATGTGAAAAAAAATAATGGTTTTCTTTGGTTTCTGTTATAAACTTTTGTAAATAAGTAAGTTTTCTCCTTCACTGATGGGTACTGATAAGGCGGCACTGACGGGCACCGATAAGGCAGCACCAATGGGCACTGGTAGGCGGCACTGATATGCAGCACTGATGGGCATTAAAAGGCGGCACTGATAGGCAAACATGGGTGGCACTGGTGGGCACCGATAGGCGACACTGATGGGCACCGATGTGGCACTGATAGGCATCCCTGGTGGCATTGTGGATGGCATTTCCCTGGTGGTCTAGGGGGGCATAGCTGGTGGTCCAGTGTGGTGGCCATCCCTGGTGTTCCCAGCAACATCCTGGTGGTCCTGGGCGGGCATCCGAGTGAGGGCTGTACTGATAAACAATCAGTAAAGACCCCCCCTGTCAGGAGAGCAGCCGATCGGCTCCTCCTCTACTCGCGTCTGTCAGATGCGAGTGAGGAAAAGCTGATCAACGGCTCTCTGTTTACATTGTGATCAGCCATGATTGGATACTGCTGATCACGTGGTAAAGAGCCTCCGTGATTGGTGTAGCGGTGTGTCAGACTGACACGCCGCACCACCGATGGCCGCGATGCGCGCCACCACGGGCGCGCAGTGGCTGTTATCCTGCTGGACGTCATATGATGTCAAGTCAGGATAACAACGGGAAGTGGTTAAAGCCCAGCTATATTCCTTGTAATGTAAAGTAATGGTAGCCTCGCTGGCAGAACACGTAAAGCATTAAAGTGGTTCTAAATGCAGAAGTTTTTTTTTACCTTGACGCATTCTCCCCTCCCCTCCTCACTGACTGTCAATCAGAGTCAGTGAGGAGGGAGCAGGCCGAGCCATGCTGTTTGCCTATGGACACACAAAGCCAGTTTGGGAGAGAGTCTGTACGAGCCAGGAGCGCCGGCAGGGGACCAGAGAAGGAGGATCGGGCCTGAAGGCAAGTATAACATGTTTGGTATCAAAAACAAACAAAAATAAATAAGGGTTTACAATCACTTCAAGCCCAATTTTGCAACATTTGATATGGGTTAGTAAAATTGTACATATCATCGTGGGAAATGTTAATGGATTACAATCACTTTAAAGTGTATCTACTGTATACCCAAGAATAACATTTAGAAACAGTTGCATGTAAGCACCTGAGTCCCAAGGCCCATTTCTTCCTAAACCTCCTGGAATCCCGAAACGTTTTTTAGTTTTTGGCAATGTCTCGGTTCCATATGTTATAACTTTTAGCTTTTATAGTCTATCCTAACGTATTATAAATTTTTTTCACACACCGTATATACTCGAGTATAAGCTGACCCGAATATAAGCCGAGGCACCTAATTTTACCACAAAAAAAAAAAAACTGGGAAAACGTATTGACTCGAGTATAAGCCTAGGGTGTCCATCTGCATGACTCACTGTGCCTCACTTTGCCTCACTGTGTCTGTATCCATGCCTCACTGTGTCCATGACTAGACTGATGTTTTAACATGGGAGTCTATGGAAGGGGTGCCCGGCTTTGAAAAATCGGTGGTCCCCCGGACAACAAACTTTGCACACTTGTAGAGGAAGTGTGGTGCTACATGTGTGCCAAGTTTGGGGTCCAGGGGACCTACGGCCGGCACCGGGTCCCCAAAGTCCGGGAGATCAGGCGCAAAAAGGCGACTCGAGTATAAGCCGAGGGGGGCATTTTCAGCACAAAAAAATAAATGTGCTGAAAAACTCTGCTTATACTCGAGTATACAGTCAAGCTCGAAATTGTTGGCACCCCAGAAATTTTTCCAGAAAATCAAGTATTTCTCACAGAAAAGTATTGCAGTAACACATGTTTTGCTATACACACGTTTATTCTCTTTGTGTGTATTGGAACAAAATCAAACAAAAAAAAAAAAAAAAAAAGGGAGGAAAAAAAGCAAAAAAGGACATAAATGTCACACAAAACTTCAAAAATGGGCTGCTCAAAATTCTTGGCACCCTTTAAAAATTGTGGATAAATAAGATTGTTTCAAGCATGTGATGCTCCTTTAATATAAAAAAAACACCTGAAAGCAGATAAGGAGAGAAGTTCACTTAGTCTTTGCATTGTGTGTCTGTGTGTGCCACACTAAGCATGGACAACAGAAAGAGAAAAAGAGAACTGTCTGAGGACTTGAGAACCAAAATTGTGAAAAAATATCAACAATCTCAAGGTTACAAGTCCATCTCCAGAGATCTAGATTTGCCTTTGTCCACAGTGCGCAACATTATCAAGAAGTTTGCAACCCATGGCACTGTAGCTAATCTCTCTGGGCGTGGACGGAAGAGAAGAATTGATGAAAGGTTGCAACGCAGGATAGTCCGGATGGTGGATAAGCAGCCCCAAACAAGTTCCAAAGAAGTTCAAGCTGTCCTGCAGGCTCAGGGAACATCAGTGTCAGCGCCAACTATCCGTCGACATTTAAATGAAATGAAAGGCTATGGCAGGAGACCCAGGAGGACCCCACTGCTGACACAGAGACATAAAAAAGCAAGACTACAGTTTGCCAAAATGTACTTGAGTAAGCAAAAATCCTTCTGGGAAAACGTCTTGTGGACAGATGAGACCAAGATAGAGCTTTTTGGTAAAGCACATCATTCTACTGTTTACCAAAAACGGAATGAGGCCTACAAAGAAAAGAACACAGTACCTACTGAGAAATATGGTGGAGGTTCATTGAAGTTTTGGGGTTGTTTTGCTGGCTCTGGCACTGGGTGCAAGGCATCATGAAATCTGAGGATTAACCACTTAAGCCCCGGACCAATACGGGCCATTATGACCAGGCCCCTTTTTGCGATTCGGCACTGCGTCGCTTTAACTGACAATTGCGCGGTCCTGCGACGTGGCTCCCAAACAAAATTGGCGTCCTTTTTTTCCCACAAATAGAGCTTTCTTTTGGTGGTATTTGATCACCTCTGCGGTTTTTATTTTTTGCGCTATAAACAAAAATAGAGCGAAAATTTTGAAAAAATACATATTTTTTACTTTTTGCTATAATAAATATCCTCAAAAAATATATAAAAAAACATTTTTTTTCCTCAGTTTCAGCCGATATGTATTCTTCTACATATTTTTGGTAAAAAAAAAAAAAAAAAAATCGCAATCAGCGTTTATTGATTGGTTTGCGCAAAAATTATAGCGTTTACAAAATAGGGGATAGTTTTAAGGCATTTTTATCCCAAAAAAATTTTTTACTAGTTATGGCGATCAGCGATTTTTTTCATGACTGCGACATTATGGCGGACACATCGGACACTTTCGACACATTTTTTGGGACCAGTCATTTTCACAGCGATCAGTGCAATAAAAATGCACTGGGTTACTATGAAAATGACACTGGCAGTGAAGGGGTTAACCACTAGGGGGCGCTGGAGGGGTTAAGTGTGCCTAGGGGCGTGTTACTAACTGAGGGGGGGCGTGGCTACGACCGACACGTCACCGATCTCCGCTCTGATTACACAGAGCGGAGATCGCCGACATTGTCAGTAGAGGAGCGGGGAGATGTTGTGTTTATACACACACACACACACACACACACACACACACACACATCTCCCCGCTCCGTGAGACGATCGCGGGGATCCCCACGGCGATCGAGTCCGCGGGACCCGCGATCCCACTCACGGGGAAGGCAGGGGGTCGCGAGCGCGCCGCCGGCGGCGAGCGACCCCGGCAGTTGAAGGGCCACGTACATGTACGTGATTGTGCCTGTACGTGCCATTCTGCCGACGTATATCTCCGTGAAGGGGTCAGAAAGTGGTTAATAAAGGATTTTGGGTCGCACTGTAGAGCCCAGTGTCAGAAAGCTGGGTTTGCGTCCGAGATCTTGGGTCTTCCAGCAGGAAAATGACCCCAAACATATGTCAAAAAGCACCCAGAAATGAATGGCAACAAAGCGATGGAGAGCTCTAAAGTGGCCAGCAATGAGCCCAGATCTAAATCCCATTGAACACCTGTGGAGAGATCTTAAAATTGCTTTTGGGAAAAGGCGCCCTTCCAATAAGAGAGACCTGGAGCAGTTTGCAAAGGAAGAGTGGTCCAAAATTCCGGGTGAGAGGTGTAAGAAGCTTATTGATGGTTATAGGAAGCGACTGATTTCAGTTAATATTTGGTTGCACAACCTTTGGAAAAAATAAGTTAAGGGTGCCAAGAATTTTGAGCAGCCCATTTTTGAAGTTTTGTGTGACATTATGTCCAATTTGCTTTTTTCCTCCCTTTTTTTGATTTGTTCCAATACACACAAAGGGAATAAACATGTGTATAGCAAAACATGTGTGACTGCAATACTTTTCTGTGAGAAATACTTGATTTTCTGGAAAAAATTCTGGGGTGCCAACAATTTCGAGCAGGACTGTATATGGTGTACACACACACACACACACACACACACACACCTTTTCTTGGAAGAGAAATTAGAAACATTATTGTGTGTCCCCTTATAAACAGCAGTAGAAAACCTCCTTGGCTCTGACCTCAAACGTTATTACTAGCAGGTTATTTTAGCTTTTAGATGATAAAGTCTATGCATCAGGCACAGACACACATTTTTTCTTTAAGTTTTTCTCTTTTTTTTTTAGGACCCTTTCCCACTAGAAATATAGAAGCTTCGATAGCCGTTTTTTGTTTTTTTTTTGTATACTCTCGGGCTGCAATCCTGAAAACTCAGTTGACAAAAGTAGCAGTCAAGAAAGTATGGAGATCCTCTGCAGCTTACCTCCTTCTGACCTGCAAGGCAACCAATGAGCATTCTTGTTTTTAGCGGTGAAACAAAGCAATGTGATGGTGGTGGGTTTGCCAGAGGGTGTGGAGGGACAGCACCCTGAAATCTTTGCCAAATCTTTTTTCTGAAGGAGCTGCTGAATCTGACCAGTCTCCTCTGCTTACATAGTGGAAAGAGTTCACCCAGTTCCAACAGGTCCCAAGGTTTGGGTGCTAACCCCAGGTCCTTCTTGGTGCAGTTTTCCAACTTTAAAGATCAGAATGTTACAAGTTCTGTGGCACAAAATAAGACACAATTATGCTACGAGAACACCTCAGTCACGCCATTTCGGATTTTTCTGCAGAAATTCAATGAGAACCTTTTATTATATATCTTTTCATGTGACAAAACTAAAGAAATTACACTTTGCTACAATGTTAGAGCCGGTTCACACCAGGGCGACTCGTCAGGCGACTCAGTCGCCTGACAAGTCGCGTCCCACGCTTTTCAATGGAACTGTTCTAAGTAAGAGCGACTTAGGTCGCTCCAACTTAGAAAAAGGTTCTGTACTACTTTTGGGGGCGACCCAAGGCGACCTGCATTGACTTCTATACAGAAATCTTATGCAAATCGCCTCGGCGGGCGTCTCAAGTCGTCTTTAGATCGCGCCGCCGAGGTCGCCCCCACAAGTCGTGCCACGTCGCGCCGCCCTGGTGTGAACCGACTCTAAAAGTAGTGAGTGTACAGCTTGTATAACAGTGTAAATTTACTCTCCCTTTAAAACAACTCAACACACAGCCATTAATGTCTATACAGCTGGCAAAAAATGTGAGTAAACAGGTATAGGTTTTCAAAACCCTGAGACAGACCTAAACAAAAGCAACTACTAAATATATGTAATGTTATTTTCTCACAAAAAAAAAAAAAGTTCAAACATTTCTAACATAGTGTAAATTTCTTCATACATAAGGGAACGTAGTGGCTGTTGGCTTTTGCAACATACTGTCTATCAGCTTCTTATGTAAACAGGAAATCCTTTAGTCTGTTTTTAAACATTACTATACTAGGGTAACTGACTACATACCAAACAATCAGATGTACAAAACTTGTGCTCAACACCAACAACCTTCAATTCATGACAACAAGCCTGAATTCATACACATATATGCTTCAATTGGAGGTGTTCTTGGTTTCTTGGTGTAAGGTGAGCTATAAAATCAGCCAATTATCTTTGTTATAATAAAAAAATTTTTTACGAGGATTAGATGAAGGGATACTGAAAGGGTTACTGCATTGTACATATTCTTTTTGCACGATTTAATTTAAAGAGAATTATAGTGGTTTTTAGGGTTGTCCCGATACCGATACCGAGCATTTGCCTGAGTACTTGTACTCGGGCAAATTTTCCCGATGCCTGATCCGATACTTGTACAATCAGCGGTGATCGTGTGTGGGAGTGTTACAAGCACCGATCACCGCTGTAAAGATTTAAAAGTTTGACAGCTGTTTCTCCGCTACTCTCTCTCCCCCTGCGTGGCTTTCAGTCGCTTTAAAATCAGCGGTGATCAGTGTTTGTAACTCCCCCATACACGATCACCGCTGATTGTCCCTGTATCCTTCTCCAGCCCCCTCCATTTTGCTACTGTCTCCCTCCCTCCGTGTCCCCCTCCATGCTGCTCTCTCCCTTGGTGTCCACCTCCATGCCGGCGTTCCCCCTCCATGCCGCCGCCCCCCTCCATGCCGCCGCCCCCCTCTGTGTCCCCCTCCGTGCTGCCGCCCCCCTCCACCCCCTCGATCTGTCAAGATGGAGAGCGGAGGTAGGAGCCGGTAAATCCAGCTCCTTACTTGTCGGAATGTACAGAGTCAGTGATCACGGACTCTGTCCATTCACATAACTGAAACATTGTAAAAACTGTGTTTACAATGTTTCAGTTTATGAATGGAAAGGAGCCGCTGTCTTCTCTCCATTCATTTTCAGCTCAGCTGAGGCTGCTGAGAAAGGGACTGGGGAATCTGTGTCCCTAGTCCCTTTCCCTGTCTCAAAGGGGAGATGTAAGAGGTCTGTTCAGACCCCTGATATCTCACCAAAGCCCCCCAACAGGGCTGATAAAAAAAAAAAATGAATAAAATAAAAATAAAAATTAATTGTAAAAAAGAATAAAAGAAAACACATACACTGACACTGTCCACCCCACGCCCCCCCCCCCTCCCTCCCCTTAAACAAATAAAGCATTGTAAAAAAAAAAAAATACTGACACATGAGATTAAAAAAAAAAGTATCGGTATTGGCGAGTACTTGAAAAAAAGTATCGGTACTTGTAGTCGGTCTTAAAAAAGTGGTATCGGGACAACCCTAGTGGTTTTGTATATAATTTTCCTTATAATATTCAGGACCCAAAAATTTTATATTTTTTCTAGATTGTTTATAGGTACTCGACAAAAAAACAGTGGGCCACGTGGTTAGCAGTGCTATTGTGTTCTGCTGGCGGGAAGGGGTTGGCCAGCAGAACACAATCATTACTCGGCAGTAGTAGCATGTAAAATAATCTGACAGACTGATTGTACCCAAATCGATGGATGAATCGACCTGTCCAAACATGGATCGAATCTCGGCTGGTCTCTGCTGAACCAGCCGAAATTGGATCCATGTATGGCCAGCTTAACGTGGTTGTAAAAGGCAAAAGTTTTTTTTCTAAAAAGGTAAAACATCTTCTGCGTGCAGCTCCTCCCCACATTCCCCCCTAAATACATATCTGAGCCAGATACAGCGATGTGCACGAGAGCCGAGGCTCTCGCTCTTCATTGGCTTAGATACAGCAGGAGCCACTGGCTCCCACTCTTGTCAATCAGAGGAAGGAGAGTGGGTGCAGCAGGGCCAAGGCCCACTCTGTCTTATGCACACAGAGCAGGTCTCGGGAGTGAGCACACAAGAGTGCCTCCATAGCAAACGGCATGCCATGATGGCATTTGGTGAGAGTGTGGAGCCAGGAACGGAGGCAGGGGACCAGAGAAGGAGGAGGATTGGGGCGGCTTGGTCTAAAACCATTGCACAGAGCAAGCATAACATGTTTCTTATTTAAAGAAAAAAAATGAAAAAGCTTTACAATAACTTTAAAAAGGTTGTGGTTTTGATTGCCAACCACAGCACTACCTAAGCTAGACAAAAGTTTTCGTGTTCTTCTCGTGCCTGCGTAGGTTCCCTCCGGTTACTCTGGTTTCCTCCAATGCACCAAAGACATGCCGGTAGGGTAATTGGCCCTAGTATGTGTATGAATGTGAGTTAGGGACCTTAGATTCCAAGATCCTCGAGGGCAGGGAGTGATGTGAACGTATGTGTATAATTATATATATATATATATATATATATATATATATATATATATATATATATATATATAATTTATTTATTTGGGAGTTGCATAAATTGATGATATAAGTATCTGTAGTAATTAAATAATAACTAAAATATAACATGAATGTGCTGTATTCTTGCATGCAACCCGCAGGTGAAGCTTATGACTTTTTTTTTACATTTTCCAGTTTCTCATTACTTCCAGCTTTAAAAATCTGTTTGCCTAAAGCTTACTAGATTAAACAAAAATGTACAGTCATTGCCATTACAATTTCCCCCCTTCCTTCGCAGGGCTCTGTCTAAGGTTTCAGAGACAGAGTACCTGCACAGCCTTTTACTGTGGTCTCTTTAGAAAACCCAAAAAAAACACAAACGCGTTTGACCAAAAAAAATGCTTGTTTCTTTTTACTATGCCCATATGGAATATAAAGCAGAGCTCAACCCAAAAGGGGAAGCTCCACTTGTCTGCCGTCATTTGGCACCTTTCATGGGGGGAGGGGGGGAGCGGGCACCTGGTTTTGACATGTACCCGCTCCCACTTCTGACCGAGTTCGCCAAAGCAAACCTCAGCCCCCCTCCTCCTTCCCCTGCAGTGGGTTCATTCACAGAACACAGTGCGCCTGCGCAGTAGGAAAAAAGCAGTGAAGCCGCAAGGCTTCACTGCTTGTTTCCTTTAGTGTAGATGGCGGCGGCAGTACCCGATTGAAAAAAAAAACGCTCAGATGAGGACACCAATGGATTCTTGGACAGGCAAGTGTCCCAATATAAAAAATCAGCAGCTACAGTAAAAATCCACGTTTTTTGCACGTGCGTTCCCACGTCTGGTGTTATGAATTATATTGGAAAGAATTCTGGCCATACAAATACATTAAAGCGGAAAATCGCATTAACGCGCCTAGCGTTAACGCACGTCAATGAGCTTTTTTCACTTTTGAGCTTTAATTATGCTCAAAAGCTCCTTAAAAAGGTGGAGATCTACCTGAACATGGGATAAGTCAAAGATCACCGTGCACAGAGTCTCTACTTTACACCCAATTTAAACCTCCAATTGCCATGCTACTGTGTCACAATAGTGTGCATTGCATGGCAATCATGGGTTCACATGAAGTGGTGAGGAGGCAACATATCGCCTCCCCTTACCACCTGTCAAACACACTTGGATCGTTTTTCAGTGGAGCAGCAGTACCTGTGGCACTTGGGAATTAGCCCTTAGTTGCAGTCGGTAGCAGCACCCTTAGGGCTTGTTCACACAAAAGTTGGGGGTGGTAAACCGCTGCAGTTGAATCACGGTTTTACCACCCCTAATCTGTACATTCTTTAGGTGCTGAGACAGCAGCCAAATGTGTACATGTGCCGCAGCAGGAACTAAACCCCGTTGCTTTCGTGGGTACTACCAGCTGCCAATCGGGACCCATTCAAGTAAATAGGGCCACTGTGCAAACGCAAACCCGCAGCATGTAATAGAAGTCTACGGCTAAGAGCAGCAAACCCACAGGCTTGCTGCAGGTACACTGCACTGCACCCGTGGTGTGGGTAAACAGCAGCACATCAATGTGAAAGCAGATATTTTATTTCCTGCTTCTGGTACCACTCTGGAGACCGCTAGCCGGGATAAGAGATGGAGTGTAGTTGGAGAGTAGTTGGTATCACTCCGCATGGGACAGGAGCTCTTTATGTCTTCATGCACACTTTTTTTTTTCCCCCAAAACAAATTTAGGTGAGCTTAGCAACATTTGATGTTTGAGAATTTAGAGTATTTAATTTATTTTAAAATTTAGTCTGGCCATTGAAATGATAAAAACTCTAAAGTGCTAATCGCGCCTAATGCTTAGACTCGTTTCGGCATGTTTGGATACGTATATGCAATCCTTCTGCATTCAGGAGAGGAGCTTTGATTGATCCTCAACTCTGGTAAAAGCATAGGTGTGCATGGACAAAGACTTTTATTGAGTGGAGTTCAAGGACTTTGGCAAAAAAAAAATGCTAAAAGCTCCTAAACGCGAGTTTAGGAGCAGCAGTGTGCATGAGGCCTAATGCAGAGAAAATAATACTGAGTGCTAAAATATTTGGTCCATCATTTCTGAATGTATTCATAATGCTAACAGACGCTACACTAATCCACTTTGGTAGATGACAGAAGTGAGTTTCAGAATGTAAAAGCATTTTACCCCTTTGGATCTCTTCTTGCTCTCTACCAAATCTTTCTCCTTCACTGCCCAGAGCTGGTATAGCTCAAACTTTAGGGATCCTGGTTCTAGGTCGTACTCTAGGTTAAAAATTTGTAAAAGTCTGATTTAAGAAAGAGCAACTGCTGTATGAAACATTAGTCAACTATATTTTTCTTTTCAATGAGTATTATTATATTAATAGCAGTTAGTACAGAGCCACTGAGAAAACATATGTGCATATAAGTGCCTGGCTCTGAACAGCCACGGAAACAGGGCCCAGCATGTCCCAGGGTACAGCTCGCAATTTGAATTAGAACTGGTACCAGTGATATCATTTGTAGCTCGTTTCGAGTGGCAGAACAATCTGGGAGCATTACTTTGTGGTTTCCCAAATTTGTCACAGGGCTTCCCCCTTAATAGGGACAGGGACTAAAAATGAAATAAAATGTTTGACTGTTCGATTTCAGTTTAAGGCAATTTACAATTTTTCATTTTGGATAGAATAGGAAAGACTTAAAAATTTTCATCATCTGTATCTCATTAGGGAGATTTCTCTTTGCGTCCTGTCCCGTCGGCTCAACAGGATTTGGAGAGGATAGGCTGGCAAAACATTTTTTTTTGTTCAACTTTCCTTTAGATTTACCAAAACCATGTAATACGAGGTAAAACCTAACCCCTTTCAATGTGTATGCAATCAGGCAGGCACTACATAGTTGAAGGTAAATCTAAAGGAAATTGAATAAGAAAATTGTATAGTGTATGGCCAGCCTTAGACAGTTCTCACTTGAACAAGTGCCCCTATTGAAGATTTCCCTGCTATTCTTTTTCTGGAGGCAACTCAAAACATTATATTTACGTTTAGTCTCATTCACAGTGACACTGGTCATCGTTGGTAATCAGGATGAATTAGAAAGAGTGAATTTCCTTAATGAGGGACACAGACAGCAATACAAACCCAACACTGGTTCTAACCCCACATCACTATGCAGAAAAAGGCTTTAACTTTAATTATACTTTTTTGATATCATTAGAAGGAATTATACAAGTCCATTCATGTATTTTTGGCCTCTGATTCTATGTCATGACTACCACATTTCTAGCATAAATCAGAACTGCTACCAAGAGAGGACTGATTGAAATTATTGACAGCACCTATTATAAGATCTCATGCACACCGATGCATTTGCCCGTACAGTGTAAAAAAACAAAAATTCTAAACAAAACAAAAACAGGCACATTTAGAGCCCATTCACACAGGGGCAACACGACTTCCAGTGTGATTTTATGAGGCAACTCAAACACGACTTGAGAATGAATCACAGGGAGACCTGGAGCTATTTTACAAGGCAACTCCAAGTTGCCTGCAGGACAGGAGACATTCCAGTGGCCAATCAAACAAGAATCAGCTCTGTGGGAGGGAGGGGGGAGGGAGAGTTTTGCAGGAGAAATGTATGTTTTCTTCCTGGAGAGTTGCTCCTATTAAGACAGTGAGAGGCGACTCCCATTGAAATGAATGGTTACAGGTCGCCTAGGAGTCGGATTGAAGTAGTACAGGGACCTTTTTTGAAGTCGGAGCGACTGCAGTAGTGTGCATAAGGACGGCTCCATTAACTTACATTGATTTCTTCAGCCAGCGCGACCTGAGGCAACTAGGGGCGGACCTGGGGCGATTTGGAGTCGGATCCAAAGATGCTCCTGTGTGAATGGGCTCTCAGGAACCTGTGTTACAGGTGGTTCATACAGCCCCCTACTAGCAGCCTGTCAAAATCAACAACAGCAATGGATATATGCACATCTGATCAATACTCACAGGACTGTATGTCCCAAATACAGAAAGTCCATGTTAGGTATGCACATGGCCCTGTTTGCTAGTACTGCTCTGATGTGTGTATAGCCACTATGTATTTTAGACTGTCACTGTCTGTGCACATAACGTGTAACTCCTGGGCACCAAAATATGCTATATGGCAAATGTGTCAGTGTGCATGAGCCCCAACCTGGGAGTACAAATGAAGATGAAGTGGTTCCACATTTGATACAATACGACTATGTTGGTTTAATCATCACCAAAGGCCATGGACAAAGAATGCAGTAACAGTGCATATGCCGTGGTCAATGTTTGGTGAGCAGGTAAAGCAAATTTCTCCCCACTCATCTTTTTCAGTACTTATTCCCACCCAAGGTCAGACTAAGTGGAAAGGTGATATACATCTGACTTTACACTCAAAATGCTTCTACTAAAATTTAAAGAGCATTCTAGGTTTCTTATAATTGTAATTTAGAACAAGAATTTGATCTTACCGCTCTAATTCCCTCAATCTCTCATAGAAATATGGAGAAAATAAAATGAGAGAGGACTCCTAACACCATCAATGGAGACCCATGGGTTTTCCACCAAAACACTGAACAAACAAAATCCATACAAAGAGTAGCTGAAAAATGTGTACTTTGAAGCTTCCTACAGGCATTAGATGGTGGCCAGCCACATATACACAACCCAGCTGCCATATAATTCTTCTAATAAAATATCTTTCAAACATTCAGGTTTGCACCAGATGTTTATGCCTATGGAGGAGACAGTGGGGACCACTGTGTGCACTGGCTGTCCCAGTAAACAATTGTGTTGAGACAAGTACCTTAAACCTAAATACATTTGCTCTTAACCGGTATGGCATGAGCATCACACAATCATGCACAACTAAAATCTCCAACCAATTCAGAGATAGAAGAAAAATAAATAAAAAATTATAGATCCAATTTTCTCAAATCTATCCATAGAAAGCCCAATTGGAGGCAGTTGAGCTTTAATGAGTACTGTATATACTCGAGTATAAGCCGATCCGAATATAAGCCGAGACACCTAATTTTACCACAAAAAATGGGAAAACTTATTGACTTGAGTATAAGCCTAGGGTGTCCATCTGCATGCCTCACTGTGCCTATGTGCGCATGCCTCACTGTGCCCATGACTAGACTGACATTTAACATGGGAGTCTAAGGAAGGGGTGCCTGGCTTTGAAAAATCGGTGCTCCTCGGCCATAGGTCCCCCATACAAAAAAAAAACTTTGCACACTTATAGAGAAGAAATGGGGCTACATGTGTGCCAAGTTTCGGGTCCAGGGGACCTACGACCGGCCGATACCGGATCCCCAAAGTCACCGGAGAAATTACCGTTTAACATGGGAGTCTACGGAAGGAGTGCCCAGTTTGAAAAATCGGTGCTCCCCGGCCGTAGGTCCCCCGGACAACAAACTTTGCACACAGTCCAGGGGACCTATGGCCGGCCGGTACCGGGTCCCCAAAGTCTGGGAGATCAGGCGGAAAAAGGTGACTCGAGTATAAGCCGAGGGGGGCATTTTCAGCACAAAAAAATGTGCTGAAAAACTCGGCTTATACGGTAATTGGATTAGATATCATCTGTCTGACATATTGACACTTCTATCAGATGTTTAGGCTACAGTTCAAAGGTTTACAAACTGAATTAAGATAGTAGCAGATAGGCTTGAATGTATCTGAACATACAGACTGAAGCCATGGCAGCACCAGCAGATGTGCGAGATCATGTCAACATCAAACAGACCCCTATTTTGTTTTCTTACACTTTGCATTATCACAAATTCTAAAAGAATGTTGGCCTTAATCTGGGGCATTGATTTCTCACAGAACAATCACAAAATAGAACTTCAAAATAATCAAACTGCACATTACCACTGGTTTGGCATAATTTGGCTGAATTACCGTTACTTTAATAAAAAATAAAAAAGATATCTTAAGCCAATTTTTTTTTTGGAGCAAGCTGTAGAACCCTTATGTTATGTTTCCATTGCTGTGCCCAAATGGGGAGAATAGCCAGCTTATATGTCATGCTAACCATTGTCACAATGACCAAGTTAAGGAAAATTTTACATTTTACAGTTGTCACCAAATCAAAAAAGGAAAAAATCTTTTAATGGGAACACAATTTCTAGTAACAATTATCTAAAGCCCTGTACACACGGCCAAATGACGGGCGGCATCGGCCTGTTCAATAGAAACTTTTGTTAGGCAGCCTGTTCACTTTAAAAAGTTTAAATATAGTTCACAGGTTTTCTTTAAAGCGGAGCTCCGCCGTAAAAAGAAATATTAAAAGCCAGCAGCTACAAATACTGCAGCTGCCGACTTTTAATAAATCGACACTTACCTGTCCTGGAGTCCAGCGATGTCGGCAGCAGAAGACGCGCAATCGCTCATCTCTCGGCTGCCCCCAACGCCATCATCGGTGAGGGGATCAGGAAGTGAAGCGTTGCGGCTTCACTGCCGCCCGGTTCCCTACTGCGCATGCGCGAGTCGCGCTGCGCCGTCCTCACTGTTCCCCCGCTGTGTTCTGGGAGCCGTGTGTTTCCCAGAACACAACGGTGGGGGGGGACTGACGTACTGCCCGCAGGTCCCCGCAGAATCTATGCCCGGAAGTGGGTGCAAATACCTGTCTTAGACAAGTATCTGCACCCCCCTCTCCCCTGAAAGGTGCCAATTGTGGCACTGGAGGGGGGGGGGAAATCCGATGAGTGGAAGTTACGCTTTAGGGTGGAGCTCCGCTTTAAAGGATATGTGCACTTCTGGGAACATGTTACAAGTTCCACCCATTTTCAGGGTGGAACATGCAACATGTTCCCACTCCTGCAGCCACTCCCTGATTCCTCTTAATTACGACAGTGGGCAGATGATCTCCTCCCCACACCCACTGTCACAATTTGAGGAGATCGTGGGCGTGCGGGCTCTGCCCACACGGCTGCATCATTCATTCACAGAGTTCGGCTTTGCAGCTGACTGCTTGTTTTCAATGAACTACCAGGAAGCTGGTGAGCGCTCTAGGTAGTTCATGGATTCTTCCTGTCATTCAGTAACTGCCTGTACGAGGTAGGGGCAGACCGCTACACAGACTGTCTGCAGGAGCCTGAGATTTATTTTTTTTAATTAAAAAATAAATACAAATTTAAGAGCCTGTAAAGCATTGCACCTGCAATCAGCAGATCACAGGTGCAATGCTTTACAGGCTCCTAAAAATAAATTGCATTTAGTTATTTTTTTAAAAGGTGAACTCATCCTTTAAATACTTTCAGTTATGGGCAGGCATTTAGTACATGAGAGCTTATATGATTGTGTATACAACAGAGCAAAAGATAAAGTCAACAGGCTGTTGAGCTCACCTGCAGCATGACCTGCCCTCAAGTCAAACACTGCAGATCTCAAATTACACTTTTTTTTTCCATGCATGTTCAGTGCGAATATATTAAATCAGGCCATGCCAGGTAAAGACATGGAGCAATGCTCCAAGACATGTAATGGTCACTCTGCCTGCACAATCGTAGAACTCATGGTACTGCTCTCCTACTGCACAAGTCTGACTATGCTATATATCAGGGGTGCCCAGCCAGTGGCCCGGGGGCCACATGTGGCCCACAAAGCCTTCTGATGTGGCCCGCGACCTCCTGCTCTGGGATGGCGGGTTGGCAAGCCTAGATTGTAGGTTGCCGACCTGCCATGCCAGAGCATCAGTGTTGTGAATGAAGCCAGTGGTAGAGGAAGCAAGCAGCTGCAAGCAGCCAATGCTTCCTGTATAGCACGGGCTCCTATCATAGGCGGAGTGATACCAAATGCACTCTGCCTGGGACAGCAACAGCTGGTGATACCTTAATGGAAGACTGTTATTTATGCCCCTTTCACACTGGGGCGGTTTGCAGGCGTTATTTTGCTAAAAATAGCGCCTGCAAACCGAGCCTAAACAGCGGCTCCCTTTCTCTCCAATGTGAAAGCCCCGGGGGCTTTCACACTGGAGCGGTGCGCTAGCAGGACGGTAAAAAAAGTCCTGCTAGCCGCATCTTTGGAGCGGTGAGAGGAGCGGTGTGTTTACCGCTCCTCCACCGCTCCTTCCCATTGAAATGCATGGGATACCGCGGTAATACCGCCCGCAAACCGCGGCTGTAGCCGTGGTTTGCGGGTGGTATTAACCCTTTATTGGCCGCTAGCGGGTGTTAAAACCGCACCGCTAGCGGCTGAATAGCTCAACAATCCCGACGGTATAGCGCCGCTAAAAATAGCGGCGCTATACCGCCACCGCCCCAGTGTGAAACCAGCCTTAAGGTATGTTTATTACTAAAATCAGAGTGTACATATGGGCATATCTGTTCTGCAGTGGTTACTAGGCTGCTTTCAAACTGATCTGCAGGTGTAGCGCAGTGCACCTGCAGGCTATCTGCACTGAGCCACAGACTTCTGGTTTTACCTGTGGGTTTGGTGCACTTTCAGACAGTGCACCACACCTGCAGGATATAATAGAGTTCTATGGCAAAGTGTAGCTAACCCACAGGAAAGCCACAGGTGCACTGTGCTGCACCCGTGGTGTGCGTAGACTGCCTTAGGCCCCTTTCACACGATTGGTCTGACCCAATCGGACCCTCTATTCACCTCTATGGAGCGTAAGATGTAAACAGACTTGTGTCCGTTTACACCCACCTACCTCTAAATCAAGCTGCTAAAAAAACAGACGTGGATCTGTCCCCTTTCATCTGATCGGATCAGAGGGCCCATAGAGTAGAGTGGGCCGTGTCTGTGTCCGTTTTACATATGCAGAATGGAAACAGACCTGTCATTCGCCCACTCTGCTCACTGTGGCCCGCGACTAGTTACTAAGTCGCTTAAGTGGCCCTCGCTCTTCAAAAGGTTGGGCACCCCTGCTATATATGATTAAAAGGGGTTGTAAAGGTTCCTTTTTTTTTTTTTTTAAACAAACATATCATACTTCCACTGTGCAGCTTGTTTTGCACAGAGTGGCCCCGATCCTCGTCTTCTGGGGTACCTCGGCGGCTGTCTCGGCTCCTCCCTGCATCAGCCAACCCCCATTTTGGGAAGCTCTCCCCCCACAGGGGTTAGCTTGCGGGCGCGCTCCCGTGATACAGTCGGCGACCGCCCCCGGCGCGCTGCGTCATTGATTTGATTGACAGCAGCGGGAGCCAATGGCTGCGCTGCTATCAATCATCAAATGAATGAGCCGAGAAGCCCGGTCGAGAAGCCAGCGCGTTCACGATGTGGGACTTTCGAGGACTCAGGTAAGTAAAACGGGGGGGGGGGGGGGGGGGCTATTCGTCGGTTGTTTTTTCACCTTAATGCATAGAATGCATTAAGGTGAAAAAACATGTACCTTTACAACCCCTTTAACTGCAATTCCTCGTTATATTTATGTATCTTCATCCGCTACTCCTCTGGATACTGAAACGAGAGTGCAAGGGCAGAGAAACGACTATTAAAATGTACTGTCTGCTCTCATGTTGTAAAGCCCTGCGCAAACTATTTGCACTTTATAAATCCTGCATGTAGTCCTTCCCCCACAGGAGCCGCTTGAGTATGATTGTTGCGAACACTGCCTTTCAACCACAATAACAGTCTCCACTCCCCTCTGGCACACCTGGCAATAGTTTAAGTGCAAGAACCAATGACTAACGCAAACGTTCTGATAAAATACAGAAATTATCTTTACTGCAATATTTCTGTGGAAAAGTAACGCACAGTAACAGTGTACATATGTCAAGTAAATCAGCTGAGCAGTAATAACCAACATCCAGAGCAATATAGCTCAAAACTGTATTCATGCCGCTTTCAAGGGATTCCAAACCTGGAGATTAACCCCAAGAGCAGAAGCAAACCCTTAGCAATGGCAATTGTATATCCGATTGGTTACCTCTATATAAATTGGCTCTAAGAATCCAGGCAGGAGAAGAGCAGAGGAATGACCGTCTCTTATGTCCGATATCTCTCCTCTGTCTCCTGACACCACAGGCCCAAGCACAAACACTGTACCCAAATCAACATTTAATGGCTTAACTTCCCAGATAAACTATCCCGCACACCCACTACATTCACAGTGCCTGGAGTATGTGTGCGTGTCCATAAAGCTCCAGTAATTTCATTCGTTGGAAGAAAGATGAGGCCTTGAATCTTCAGCTAGCCACTTTAGTTGGCACACTTAAACTCCTGCTTGGCAACGTGCATCCAATATGCTGACAGTATCCGAACAACAAGGGTGGACACTGACTGCTTAACAGGTCATTAAGAAGACCTAGGTTCTGAGTAAGTGTAGACAAAGGTCAGTTAACTATGTGCAGTGTCCTTGTTTCCTGCAGATGGGCATTCCCCCTCTAACCAAATGCTGCGGTTAGGCCCAAACGAATGTTCTGGAACAGGCAGGCTCTTCTGGTGACCCGACTGGTTACCTCACACTGGAACGCTTCCCAACGTCGATGCATGTGTGCCTGGATATGCACCTGGGATCCCACTCTCACAGGCTGGATATCCCCGACCGGCTGTGGAACTTGCAAACTGAGCTGCGGACTGACCTTGGAGGCAACAACTCTCCCCCGAGTCCAGTCTCTTCTCCTGCCTTGTGGTAACTGGATTTCCCTCAGGCAAACAAGATTTCTTCTTTCCTTCCAGAGCATGCCAAATTTTGCAGCTCCTGCCCCCATACAAGGCTATGGGGCCATTTTAGATGAAGACTACACATCCTGGGTTCCTCTGCAGCTGCTCCTGCAAATTGTTATAGTCTCTCTCATTGGCTCCCTCTTCTCCAGCCAATAGGAACACAGGGGAGGGAGCAGAGAGCGACCAATGCCTGTGCAAGCACCATTCGCTCTGACTGAAGTCAGCGTGTGAAGAGAAGGCGGGGGAGAAATCCCCCGCAGACACGACAGGCGCGCTCTCCCTCTCTGGAGAGCCTATGCACTGGTGGTGGCCAGCTTGACAAGGCCACGGGAAAAGTGGGACACCCGCTATAATAATAATAATAATAATAATAATAAGTGGGTGTGCTTAGACAGCCTTAGGTTCACAGAAAGGCCAGGATAGTTCAGTGGGAAGAACTGAGACTTCTATAAATGAAGGACTGGCAGAACAAAAATATACAGTAATTCACAGGTAACCAGCAGTATATAAAACCAATGTAAACCCTTTTAAGGCTTTGGCTTAAAATAGGTTTTCGTACTTGGTAGAAAAAATATAAACAAGGTAAAAAGGTAAGTCTACTGTTTTGCATATACAGTACTGGTTGAAATTTTACTGCCAACTGAAATCTGTAAGCTCCTCAAAGTAAATACATGTACCTTACTCTTCAAAATATACGGATGATTTTGCTGTATGAACAAACAGAAGTAGAATTTACTTTTTTTATAGAATTTATATTTATATTTTCAAATTTAAAAAACTGAGGACATTTTTTTTTTAAAAAAGGTATTCAATTTGGCAGCAATCCCACAATGAATAGGATTCTGCTGTAATGAAAGCAAAGAGAAGCCTAATTCAGGTTATCATCACTGGATTTCAACAAATTCCTCCAAGACAGGGAAGAAAGGAAGTCCTTGAGATGACATAGGATATCCCCTACAAGCGAGGAAGTAGTACTCAATGCACACTACAATATTAAATACAGATCTTCAATTATTTATTTAAACCATATCTAAAAGATTTTGAAGACCCTGACCGTAAAAATCAGTCATCAAGGAGATGATCATATAAAATGATGCATTCCCAACATATACCCTATGATCAGACTGCATTTGAAGAAGTTTGATGAATATTTCTGCAAAGTGACTATTTGTAAAAGGGCAAGCTTTAGTATACTTAGAATTATGGTCAGTGGTGGACAAAGATGGCTGTCAGAAGGAGACTGCTTTGTGTTAAACTGTCCATAGATGGATCAAAATTGAGATGTTCTGCAGGGACCGGCCAAATTCTAAACCATCTATGGCTGTTCCAGTTCAACAGAAGCTAATGCCGAATGCTTATCTCGATCAGCTAGCTGCTAATGAGTGTATTCTGACAGCGGAGGTCTCACAATGGTACAGCAGGGAGGATTCCTCCATCTATCTCACATGGGTGAATGAAGGAATCCATTCTTATTTTTTCCTCCCATCAGAAAAAAAAAGTAGGCATTTTGCCCAGGCTGACTGTACACAGGGCATGGGAGAAGTCTTAGTAGGCTGGAGAACTCCTTTAAGCTTGAGGCAAAGTATCTGAAGGGCCATAGATCCCGTGTTAAAGAGAAGTGTGGGATTAAAAATAAAACAAAATGTACATACTCACCTAGGTGGATGCAGCATTGGTCCAATGCTGCATCTGTCCCCCGCCGTCTCTAGGACTAAGAACTATTGCTCAGTTCTCAGTCACAGGCTGTCTGCTCAGTAAAGACTATCTCACTGGCTTTCCGCTCTGCCCCTCCAGCACTCACTGGAGTGCTGGGCCGAGTGGGGGCCGACCGGCAGCACACTCAGACTGAGCCAACTGCCGCCGCTCAAGCATCTGGGTGGATCCAGACATTAAAGTGGAACTTTACCCATAACTTGACAAACAAAAACTTAAATTCAAGTTCTTTAGCAAGAAACAAAATTCCACATTAATAATTATGTTACCAACATTAGTGGGTGCTGTAAATTGCCTCCAGCATTGCTCATGTTTCTTCTTGATGGAGGCTGCCATTTTAATGAAGCCCAGAGTCCCTGAACAGCAGTAAATCAAAAAGCGCAACTAAACCCATAAATGTAACAGTTTCAAAACAGTTACATTTCTGGAATGCCAGGACTACCAACAGTCACATTTTCTTGTTTCTGCAACTAAATGTGCAGAGCAGGGTGAGAGACAGTGTATTACTGAATTTTAAGCATTATAGGCACTTATTCTTAATGTTTTACATAGCTATAGCTGCAAAAGGGCCCAGCCTGAAGTGATCTAGCAGGACTTAATTTCCTGACTAAAGTTCCACTCCAGATTCCTCCAGAGTCTGGACAAGCTGAGTAATGTCTGCCAACAGTGGACTTTAACCCGCTGTCAGCTGAATCTGGGTCACAGGAGTGCAGAACGAAGTGCACTCCTGTTCCCCACAGGAGAAAAGGGCTAGAAGAGCTTTGGCTCTACTTCTTTAAATCTTTTACCAGATTTATAAATAAAAATGGTATATGAATAAAACCATCGGTATCTAAAACCTATAACTGGAAGGGATAGTAGATACATCTTTACACACTTATGTAGCTGTGCATTCTATATAACTAAGGATAACAATTTGGTCATGCAGACTATTATGTGGAATTAGTAACATGACTTGTAGGCCTAAACATCATAAGAACTATATCGGTTGTACAATTCAGTTAAAAATTCATGAAAAATCACTGAAAATAAAAAGGACAAACAGGATCTTGAATTTTCATTGTGTTACACTACTATTATAATCTATTCATATTTCCTCAAAAAGACACAATCCAAATTGATCTGCTCCAGGAATTTACATTCTATAAGCAGTAAAGTTAGAAAAGTATCATAAAAAGGCTAAAGATAAGCACACACACACACACACACACACACACACACACACACACACACACACACACACACACACACACACACACACACACACACAATGCAGTATCTATTAACTGATTTTTACCAAAGATTTCAATCAACAATACATTACACACCATCAAAACAGATTCAAATGGTTACACTCACCTCAGTCTCTCCAGGCACTGCACACTTAGTTTAAAGAAGCTCCTATGAATCGGGGGTATTAACCTGAAAGAGACCACAAAGCAAGCCTCAAAACATAGGGAGGGGGATGTCACATCTACTGTAGCACTCATATCCTGCTTCCAAACCCTGACTCACCTCCCCTCCTCTTTCAATAGATCAGTGCTTTGGGTAAACATTTCCAAATATGGAAAACATGACAAAGAAGCTTGTCAAATATCATCCCTTCTCTGGTTTTCCCCGTTTTGGTACTTGGGAAAAAGTAAAGAAAAAAAAAAGCAATATCTAGAGACAGAATTCCAGTGTGTGTATATCATTAACCCCAGGAGATTGGGCCCTGCCTGCTGCCCCTATGCTTAAATTCCTCACATAGCACTGCAATGTCAGATTTTCAGAGAACGCTTTGTACAGTCATGGAACAAGCTCTGTGCAGGAATATGGAAACAATATCACTTGTGCTAATTATTTATGGTTTATATGCGGATCTAAGATTGCAACAAGAATTCAAGAAACGTTATGACAAAAACACACATAAATATATGTACATACAAATATATTTTTTTTACTCCCACTGACCAGCAATGCAAGGGGTACCACGTTATATACTCCTGACCATTTGTAGGTTACACACTCCTGACTGGAGTGTAGGGGAGCGCCATATGTCGGGAGAGGGAAGTAACTGGTAAATAAAAGTGCTTTTGTGGTCCCCTAGATATAAATATGTCCCTTGCTGTGCAGGTGGAAACCCCAATGCAAGACATGACATTTAGGACCCTCTTGCACATGCAGTGCTCTCTGTAAAGTGATCCAATGCAGATCACTCTTCAGAGGGCATTTGGCAGAGGGCGAGAAGTCGTTATATTGTCTCCTTACTACACATGATTTAACTCCTTAAAGCCCGCACTAGTGTGCCACAAGCTTGTTCAGGGAACCCCATTCAGTTAAAGCGGGGATAAATTCTGCCGCATCACAGCTGCAGCATATGTATACCCCCATTTGATGCCTCTGCCGTTTAAGGGGAAGCAGTTGGTGGGTGGTTAAAATATTAAAATATTACTCGGCTGAGCATTTGTACCACACTGCAACAATTCGATAGTGGTGCACCGATCTCTTGTATCATGCCTGCAGTCTCTGACCATCTCCTGTATCATATTTGCTAGAGGTGCACCGAATGGAAATTTTGCAAATACCATTAGCAGTGTGAACTACTTCAGCCCCGTAAGGATTTTCTCCCTTAATGACCAGGCCATTATTTGCGATACGGCACATGCGTTGCTTTAACTGACAATTGCACGGCCACGCGACTTTGTACCTAAACAAAACTGATGTCATTTTTTTCCCCACAAATACAGCTTTCTTTTGGTGGTATTTGATCACCTCTTTTTTTTTTTTTATTGTTTTTACTGGTAATGGCGGCAATTTACGATTTTTAGAGGCGGACAAATCCGACCCCAAATTACACTTTTTGGGGACCAGTGACATTACATTGATCAGTGCTATAAAAATGCACTGATCAATGTATAAATGACACTGGCTGGTAACAGCAGATCCCCAAGATGTCCCCGCGGGCGCAGCACCCACAATCTTACATGCACGGATTGACATACAGGTACATACAAAACAGAGATTGCTGCTCCAAATGGACTCACCCCAACAACAAAAACCTCTCCAGGAACCAAGGGTGCTGGCAATGCACAAGGCAATGAAAAAAAAAATGAAGGAATCTGGACAGCCGCACTCCAATCCAACGTGGCTTTTATTGGAAAAATAAAATAAAATAGGCACTACATGTCACAGCAACGGGGTAACAGGGGCAGCTAACGGGTTTCACACTTGAAAAGCTATGAGTAAGCACTTTTAAGTGTGAAACGCGTTAACTGCCCGTTACCCCGTTGCTGTGACATGTAGTGCCTGTTTTATTTTATTTAATTTTTCCAATAAAAGCCACGTTGGATTGGAGTGCGGCTGTCCAGATTCCTTAATTTTTTCTTCACTGACGTACAGGTACGTCGATTCGCGCAGGAGAGCCAACCTGCCGCATTAAAAAAGTGTGGTGGCTGGTCAGCAAGTGGTTAAGATTGCAGACATGATAGAAGAGATAGAAGAGATGGTTAGAGAATGCAGACTACATTTTTCTTGAGCTTTTCTTGCACTAAAAAGGTGCCAATAATAGCCAACAATAAGATCATATTCATTTAAGTTGATATTAAAAAGTCGAATATAATACAACTATACACTATTTAACAAAAGTACACACCTCACATTATGTAAATATTTTATTTAATTTATGCCATGTTGAACTTCCAGTGACCAGTATGACAGAGTGAGAGGGACTCACTCTGTCATACTGGTCACTGGAAGTTCAACATGGCATAAATTAAAATAAAATATTTACAAAATGTGAGGTGTGCACTTTTGTTAAATACTGTCCCAAATTTAACACACCTGCTCCCCATTCACACCCGAGATCTTGTAACACGAACGAGTCACGTGACATCGGGGAGGGAAAATGGCTAACTGGGCCCAATTTGGACATTTCCACTTAGGGGTGTACTCACTTTTGTTGCCAGCGGTTTAGACATTAATGGTTGTGTCTCGAGTTATTTTGAGGGGACAGCAAATTTACACTGTTATACAAGCTGTACACTCACTACTTTCTTCAGTGTTGCCACATGAAAAGATAATAAAATTACAAAAATGTGAGGTGTGTACTCTTTTGTGAGATCCTGTATATAAAAAAAAGTTCTCCAGTCGGTGCACCCCTACAATTTGATACAATGATGGTGTTTGACAGATCTTTATCAAAAACTAAAGTTCTTCCGAACAATTTTTTATCCATGTACGGCCAGCTTTACTTTAACTGGAGTTGGGCTTTGAAGGTCTATCTACACTTCTCCATTCTTGTGCACTGTGAGAATGTGCACATTAAAGTGGAATTCCAGGCTCTAACCAAGCTTAAAACTGCTCCCCCACCCCCACTTCTAACTCCTATTCTAACTACTCTGTAAAAGAAAGAGGCTTATACTTGCCTATTCCAAGGGCGCTTGGGTCCGGCCAAATGATCAGCTCCCAGCGGCAGCTTCAGGGGAGAGGGACAGCCAACAACGGATGCTCTCTCCTCTCCCCTGAAGCTGGGGAGATCACATTACCTGGACCTGAGAATAGGCAAATATAAGCATCTTCCTTTTACAGGGTAGTAAGTATAGGAGTTAAAGGGAGGAGGGCGCAGTTTTAGACTTGGACCCCTTTCACACTGATGTGGTTTTCAGGCGTTTTAGCGCTAGAAACAGCCTCCAACGCCTGAAAACCGCCTCCCATTAATTTTTAGCGTGACTTTTCACACTGGGGCGGTGCGCTTGCAGGACGTTAGTTAAAGTCCTGCAAGCAGCATCTTTGGAGCGGTTTGGGAGCGCTGTATAAAATGAGCAGTGCTTTAGGCCCCTTTCACATTGGGGCGGGAGGTGCGGTGGCGGTAAAATGCCGATATTTTTAGCGGCACTTTACCGTCGTAATCGCGGCAGTATTCGGCCCCTAGTGGTGCAGTTTTAACCCCCGCTAGCGGCCGGAAAAGGGTTAATACCGCCCACAATGCGCCTCTGCAGAGGCGCATTGCGGGCAGTATAGCCGCGGTGTCCCATTGCTTTCAATGGGCTGGAGCGGTAAACACACCACTTCTTCACTGCTCCAAAGATGCGGCTAGCAGGACTTTTGGAGCGGTCCCGCTAGTGCACCGCTCCAGTGTGAAAGCCCTCAGGCTTTCACACTGGAGAAACAGCAGCCGCTGTTTCAGGTCGGTTTGCAGGCGCTATTTTTAGCTTAATAGCGCCTGAAAACCGCCCCAGTGTGAAAAGGGGTCTTAGCCCTAATGTCCGGGCACTGCAGTGTTAAAATAGCCTTAGAGTCTGGAATTCCACTTAACCCCCGGACCATTTGGCTGGCGAAAGACCGGGCCACTTTTTGCGATTCGGCACTGCGTCGCTTTAACTGACAATTGCGCAGTCGTGCGGCGTGGCTCCCAAAAAAACATAGACGTAGTTTTTTTTCCACAAATAGAGCTTTCTTTTGGTGGTATTTTTTTTTTTTCACAAGAAATTCTTTTGGTGGTATTTGATCACCTCTGCGGTTTTTCTTTTTTGCGCTAAACAAAAATAAAGCGACAATTTTGAAAAAAATTCTATATTTTTTACTATAATGTAAAAAGGGGGCGCACCATTGGAGCCCACTTTCTTGGGACAGCGGCCACCCAGCCTATTTAATGGCATGGAAAGGGTTAATTGTATATGTTATATGTATGGTTAAGTTAATGGTGTACTGTCTCTTTAAAGTATGCATTCAGTTTTCAGGTGATCCAATAGGAAACCATGGAAGTTTCTAGTGTCCCTAAGGAGATGATAAAAGGGGCTGCTGAGGGTCTCTACTTCCTCTTTCGCAGCAGCTGACCTGCAGGTGAAGAAGCTCCCTCCCTCCGTCGCAGTATATTTATGTGGTTGGCTCACCCCGGAACCCGGGGGGGGGGGGGGGGGGGGACATGTTTTTCTGGTTGAATAAAAGGTTTATTAGCCCGAGTTCTGAAAACTGGGCAAAGGTTTTGCTAGATATTTGTTTTCTTCTGAGGCCCCATGAACACAGGGCGTTTTTGCAGCTGCTAACAGCAGCGTTAGACGTTTTTTTTTACAGCTGCAAAACGCCCATCCATGTTATTCTATTGTGTCATGCACACAGAGCTTTTATGAGCTCCAAGTGGCATAGGCGTTTTCCAGCTGCAAAAAAAAACCAATTCCAGTGCGTTCTGGAGCTCCAGGTTTGAGCTGCGAAAACGCTGCGATTTGCGTTTTTGAGCTCCAGGATTCTTTTTTTTTTTTTTTAAAGGTCAAAAAATGTTTACAAAACATGGACAGGCGTTTTTAAGCTGTAAAAAATGCGGCTGTAAAAACGCCCTGTGTGCATGGGGCCTTAATGTTGAAATATTATGTTTATCCATTTGAATATATATTTTAAACCAATAAAATACCGCGGCCAATTTTTTGCCAACTTATGGTGTATGTCTGTTTTTCATTAAGGTTAATAAGGTTGTATCCGGGGAACTTAGGTATTGTGCAAGGTGTGGCCTGCGGTCCCATAAATATCCATAAAAAAATATATAAAAAAAAACAATTTTTTCCCTCAGTTTAAGCCGATACGTATTCTACATATTTTTGGAGAAAAAATAAATTTAAAAAAAAAAATCGCAATAAGGAGTTTATTTTGGTTGGTTTGGGCAAAAGTTATAGCGTCTACAAAACAGGGGAGTTTTATGGCATTTTTATTAATATTTATTTTATTTTTTTTACTAGTAATGGCGCGATCAGCGATTTTTATCGTGACTGCGACATTATGGCGGACGCATCGAACACTTTTGACACCATTTTGCGACCATTGTCATTTTTACAGCAATCCGTGATATAAAAAGGCACTGATTACTGTAAAAAGGTCACTGGCAGTGAAGGGGTTAACCTGTAGGCGGTGCTGAAGGGGGTTAAGTGTGTCCTAGGAAGTGCTTCTAACTGTAGGGGGGATGGGCTGTGTGTGATAGGACACTGATCACCGCTCCCGATTACAGGGAGCTGTGATCAGTGTCCTGTCACTAGGAAGACTGGGGAAAAGCTTGTTTACATCAGCATTTCCCCGTTGTTCCTCTCCGTGAGACGATCGCGGGTATCCCCGCGAACATAGAGTTCGCTGTCGGACTCACGGAAGTTGCGGCGTGCGCCCACAATGCCGCTTCTTAAAGGGGACGTACCTGTACGCCCATCTGCCCACAAGAGCCATTGTGTCAACGTATATTATTCTGCACTGGTCCTTATGTGGTTAAAGCATGCATTACTGCAACATAAGGGAGTCAAGTACATTGTGGTGTCATTAATTTGGAACACCACCCAATGCAGTAAAGCAACACCGCTTCAATGCACATACCTTGCAGTGCACCACAACGCACTACTGGTGCGCTGTGTCAGAAAAATACTGCACGCACATGTATGCAAACATGCGGCCTCACAGAGGTGGGCCTGCACATGTTTGTGCTGGAAGTGAGGTTGATGGAGTACCCCCGGCATAGAGACCTGAGCAGTTACTGACTGTTAATAGATTACCATTTGCCACTAAATAAAAGTCCAATTTGTCCTGCAAAAACAAGCTCTAATTTACCTGCATACAAAAAAGGTATGCAAGACGAGTACAAAGATATGGTAAGCAGACTGGTTGGTCGAGTTGAACTGGGAATTCTCTGGTTTTGTCTTTCATGCGTACAAAGATTTGTACATTTGTTATAACATATGCCATGGTTGCAAAATGGTGCTTGGACATTAAAGGGTTAACCACCTTCATTAACCGCTTGCCGACCAACTCCTGCACATATATGTCGGCAGAATGGCACGGCTACAGCCAAATCCTCTGGGGCTGAAGTGGTTAATGTGCTAGGGTCCTTTTACATGGGACAGCGCCACTTTATTCAGATGAATATCAGTTTCATGACATCTGTGCCAGTCAGTTTTTTGTCCGCATTTTGACAGTGGACTGTAATGGACCTAAAATGTCTCAATAGGCTGCAGGATCTAAATGGGCGTGTGTGTGCGCGCGCATTTATATCAAGCTGCCTCTGATCTGTCTCATTCTGAAAAAAAATGAAAAAGGATGCAGTCTTTTTAAAAAAAAAAAAATTCCCCCTGGCCGGGGGACATACTCGAAGGTAGGCAAATGTAAACGGACAAGCCTGTTTACATGCCCCTGCCCACAGACCTGCATGGAGCTTCCAATCAGGTCCACTTGAAAAACTGACAGGTGGACGTAATCGGAAAGTTAACATGTTATCAGAGAAAACTCAAGCAAAATCTTACAAGTAAACACCTTAGACAACGCACCAGTGTTCAGTCCTTATGACTTTATACTGGCACCTTTATAACCATTCAACAAAGAGCTATACTACAAACTTGAAGACCAAAGGGAAAAAACAAAACAAAGAAAACACGCATAGCTCTCATAAGCATAACTGTTACTGGGTGCCGAATGCCAGATCCCCTTGGCAGATTTCTGTTTAAACTCATTTTTAACCATTTGAGCATGCCCAATTGCACTGACTTTTCATCGGTAACTGAAGTCTTCATCTTAACAGGTCAGCCAGCAGTGCAAATAGATGAAAGTCAAAATAATAAGTTAAGGGAGTCTGATGACATGTGCGTGTGGGTTTTAGGTGTAGCCTTTATATTTTGTTAATCAAGAGCACTCTCCACTCCTCTTCAATACTCAGGAGAAAGAAGTAAATCTATGGACTGTGGCAAGCAACCATGCAACAAGCAAATTCACAGATCTTTGCACTCAATATTGGGAATTCTAGGCATGCAGTCTAAAATATAGAGCGAAAAAGTGCAAAGTCTAGGCTGGAAAAAAGAATGTCCCTCATGTAATATAGCTGAACAAATTTCCCATGTCTGCCAAATACATTTTTAAGGAAAGGTATAAACAGCAACCAAGAAGATGAGGGACATTTTAGAGACATTTGAAATATCAGATGATTACTATGCTAAAGGCACGGCACCATGGGATCCAAGGCTAGCCAGAAAAGACGGCCAACTGCGTCTCAGGGAATCACAATTTTAAATCTGCATCAAGTACAGCATCACAATTAAACTTCAATCATCTCAAAACAAAAAAAGAGATCAATATAGGGAGTATGCTTGTGGCATTTCTTTAGTGCAAATGTAACAACTTGACATTGTAGAGATAAAATGGATGACTATTCAGGACCAATAATCAATTAGGGCCTTTTTACACTGGTGCGTTTAAAAACACAGTATGCATTTTTCAAAAACGCACTGTGTGAACCTTTAATGCATTTTCATCCCTGGTCACTTGAGAAAAGAAATTGACATGCGACTCGAAAAAGGCACCACAGTTTTATTGACTAAAATTGAAGGGGCATTTTTGGTGCATTTTTCAAATGGGGACCTAAAAATGCAGCGAGCAGGTCCCTTTTTAACCACTTCTCTACTGTGCACGAAAACCCCCTTCCTGCCCAAGCCATTTTTCAGCTTTCAGCGCTGTCACACTTTGAATGACAATTGCGCGGTCGTGCGACGTGGCTCCCAAACGAAATTTGTGTCCTTTTTTTCCCACAAATAGATCTTTCTTTTGGTGGTATTTTATCACCTCTGCGGTTTTTATTTTTTGCGCTATAAACAAAAGAAGAGCGTCCAGTTTGGAAAAAAAACACAATTTTTTACTTTTTGCTATAATAAATACCCATTTTTTTTTTTTTTTTTTAATAAAATTTTCCTCAGTTTAGGCCGATACGTATTCTTCTACATATTTTTGGTAAAAAAAAAAAAAATTGCAATAAGCGCGTATTGATTGGTTTGCGCAAAAGTTATAGCGTGTACAAAATAAGGGATAGATTTATAGCATTTTTATTTTTTTATTTGTAATGGCGGCGATCCGCGATTTTTTATTGTGACTGCGATATTGCGGCGGACACATCGGACACTTTTGACACATTTTTGGGACCATTCACGTTTATACAGCGATCCCTGCTATAAAAATGCATTGATTACTGTATAAATGTGATTGGCAGGGAAGGGGTTAACACTAGGGGCGGGAAGGGGTTAAATATGTTCCCTCAATGTGTTCTTACTGTGGGGGGAGGGGACTGACTGGGGGAGGTGACCGATGGTTGTCCCTATGTACAAGGGACACACCATCGGTCTCCTCTCCCTCACAGGACGTGGATCTCTGTGTTTACACACAGAGATCCACTTTCCTGCTCGTTTCCCGGGCAATCGCGGGTGCCCGGCGGCAATCGCGGCCGCCGGGCACGCGCACCGGGGCCTTGTGAACGCGGTGAGCGCGCGCCTCCTAGCTCGTTTTAAAGGGAGGACGTCATATGACGTCCTCCCAGCAACGAGAGTATCCTCCTCCGCCCGCTGTCAATTGACAGTGGGCGGGGGACAAGTGGTTAAAATTCGGTGCAGAGATGTGAACAGATCAAATTTAAAAGGTTACCACTCATCACACTGAAAAGGTGCCTTTTAGCGCGACCAAACTGCACCAGTGTGAACAGGGCCTTAGGCATGATGGAAAATTGAATTTGCTTTAAGTTCTACCTAATTCTGCATTGTACTGCGTGTCCATTTCTTCAGCCATGCTAGTGCACTGACAAAACGTACACCAGGCAATTTATACTTAGCATTTGATATATAAAACCGGGTGTAGGGACAGAAGATGTGCTTGTCAACACAATTGGTAGATCCAGAGATATACTGTAGGTAGGGCTGGGAAAAAAATAGATTTTAATCTTGAATCGAGTTTTGAGTTCAAATCGATTCAGATTTGAAGAAAATCGATTTAAAAAAAAAAAAAAAAAAGTTGTATTTATTTTTTTCCCTTCAAAAGTTTCTGTAGCAGGGCTGCAGGGGGCGTATCCGGAATGGCACTGGGCAGCGTTACCCCAATTACATCTACCTCGCCGCAGCCGCCACGAGTAGATGTAATGTAACACTAACTAACCGCAAGCCGCCGTCTGCCTACCTGATCAGTGTGTCATGCAGACAGACAGCGGCCATTGCAGTGTTCAAAAGCCGCGCCTCCCGAGTACTCGTCGTCTGCGATAGGCGGAACACTCAATTTCACAGCAGGCAGTGTTCAGCCTATCACGGAGATCCTCTCATCCTCGTCTGTGTTATGAGGATGAGCGGATGTCCATGATAGGCGGAACACTGAATGCTGGGAAATTGAGTGTTCCGCCTATCACAGACGAGGAGGAGGCGTGGCTTTTGAATACTGGAATGGCCACCGGTGTAGCCGTAAAATCCGTAACCCACGAAAATCTGCATCAGGTATGGGCACAGTGATTGAGGCATTGGGCACAGTGAGGCATTGGGCACAGTGAGGCATTGGGCACAGTGAGGCATTGGGCACAGTGAGGCATTGGGCACAGTGAGGCATTGGGCACAGTGAGGCATTGGGCACAGTGAGGCATTGGGCACAGTTCAATTCAACCAAGAGTAACCTCAAGATTTTTTGTTGTTTTATTAGCTAAATCCAAATACAGTATTAATTAGAGGTCGACCGATATGGGTTTTTCTCTGGCCGATGCCGATATTTTGAAATTGGGGCGGCCGATGGCCGATATATGATGCCGATTTTTGTGGCCGATATTTTAGGCCGATTAAAAAAAAAAAAAAAAAAAAAAAAACCCTCACCCACTCTATTCCTTCCTGCTTACTCCTGTCACTCTAGCACACACTTGATGTCCTCAGTACAGATGGCACTGGTTTGGAACTGGCAGGTGGCACTGGTTTGGAACTGACAGATGGCACTGGCAGGTGGCACTATTGGCACTGGCAGGTGGCACTATTGGAACTGACAGATGGCACTGGTTTGGAACTGACAGATGGCACTGGCATGTGGCACTGGCTGGCGGTACTGGTTTGGAACTGACAGATGGCTCTATTGGCACTGGCAGGTGGCACTGGTTTGGAACTGACAGATGGCACTGGCAGGTGGTACTGGTTCGGAACTGACAGATGGCACCGATTGGCAGCAGGGGGCACTGGTTTGGAACTGACAGATGGCACTGGCAGGTGGTACTGGTTCGGAACTGACAGATGGCACCGATTGGCAGCAGGGGGCACTGGTTTGGAACGGACAGATGGCACTAGTTTGGGACAGATGGCACTGATTGGCAGTGGCACTTGCAATTGGAACTGGGTGGCACTGGCGTGTGACACTGGTTGGCACTGGCTGGTGGCACTGACAGATGGCACTGATTGGCGGTGGCACTGACAGATGGCACCGATTGGCACTGGCTTGTGGCACTGACAGATGGCACTGGCTGGTGGCACTGATTGGTACTGGCTGGGGGCACTGACAGATGGCACTGGCTGTGGCACTGATAGATGGCACCGATTGGCGGTGGCACTGATTTGGGTGGCACTGACAGATGGCCCTGATTGACACTGGCTGGTGGCACTGACAGATGGCACCGATTGGCGGTGACACTGATTGACACTGGCTGGTGGCACTGATTGACACTGGCTGGTGGCACTGACAGATGGCACTGGCTGGGGGCACTGACAGATGGCACTGGCTGGGGGCACTGACAGATGGCACTGGCTGGGGGCACTGACAGATGGCACTGGCTGGGGGCACTGACAGATGGCACTGGCTGGGGGCACTGACAGGTTTCACACTAAGCCGAGTGTAATGTGTGAAACTGACAGAGGAGAGAGAGAGAGAGAGCTGTTAGAATTGAGCTCGATGTGGGGGTGGGCGGGCCAGCAGCTAAATTACACCAGCCAATGATTGGGCTGCTTTAGACGTAGTGGCCCGCCCAGATACCATCCCATTGGCTGGTGTAATATATCTGCTGGGTCCCGCCCACCCCCGACATCAAGCTGACACATCCTCTCTCTCTCCTATTACTTTCAGTTTCACACACACACACACACACACAGCACGGCGCTTGATGCTGCTGAGTGTGGAGAAGTGTGGAGGAGGGAGGAGGAGGGGGGAGGAAGTGCAGCCAGTGAAAAATATCGGCCAGTTTTGATATTAATCGGCCAAAGCCGATTTATCAAAAATGCCTAAATATCGGCCGATATATCGGCCAGCCGATATATCGGTCGACCTCTAGTATTAATAATTTGGATGTTTAACAATCTTTGTTGCACACTGCCTTTGCAGTTAGAGAAAGGGTTTGCACTTGCAATTTTGTTTGTTGATGCACTTTAATTAACATAATAAAAAAATTGAATCATAAAGCAAGTTTTTTTATAAAAAAAAAAAATCGCAGATTTTTTTTGGGGGGGGGGGGGGAAATCGCCCAGCCCTAACTGTAGGCAGAAAAAAATTATATTAAAATCCCAATTTTACAGTCCTATTGGTCCTTTAAGCTATCATACACAGTTATGTGCGTGCGCGCGGTGCGTGCGTGTGTCCCCTCCCCCTCCTGCTGCTCTCATAACACTAACCTGTATACACCATCAGCACTGCCTCCTATTTCAGTGCCCCCTCTGTGAATAATTTATAAATATAAAATGCTGTAAATACCTTATTTAAGAGCCAAGATTGCAATCACATGACCAGCCAGCTCTCTCCTCCTCCCCTCCAGACTGACATCAGCAGGGGAATCTCACCCCCGCCCGCTGCATCTCTCAGAGGAGTAAAGAAGAAAGCTGGCTGGTCATGTGATCGAAATCTCGGCAGTTAAATTTGTTATTTGCAGCATTTATTTTTATAAATCACTGAGGGAGATACCACAATAGGAAACAGTGCTGATGGTGTATACAGGTTAGAGTGGCTTAAGAACCACTTTAAGGGTTCATTCACACCAGATGCGGTGAGACTACATTAAGCGGCTGTTCCACCATATGACAAGGCAAAATACCCAAAAACTGAAAAAAAGTACTGCATATAGCACAGCACAGTGTAATGCCAAATTACCTTAAAGCGGAGTTCCAACTACATAGAGCAATTTTTAAAAGTAATATCTTTCATTAGGCAATCATACTGTACATCTATGTTAACGTACTGTATAACAATCCGCCGCCGATGTCCCGAGTTTTTGAAGAAAGCACCTTTTAAAAATTGTTCTCCGACGTTCTCATTTTGCTTGTGGGCATGTGAAGCCCACAAGCACTTACTTCATGGATACTGATGACGATCTGCACCCATCATGCGCATTGTAACCACACCGCCTTCAACCTCTCGGGTTGCCATCCCGCGATAACACGCAGCAGGCCTCCGCAATGACTCCTGGGAGCAATCACACAAGCTCCAAGGAGACAGTGCAGGTAAAGGAAATGACGAAATAGCCGCAGAATAGACAGTTAACAGAGACACATCACCTTCCGTTTGCAACTTTATTCATTGCTGCAGTTATATTAAGAATAGGGTGGAGCTCGACTTTAAGCCTCTGTTCACACTGAATGTGGTTCTGAAATCGCACAATTTCAAAGCATCATGTCAGTGCGACTTCAGGTGACACTTTGAAGACATCTGTGCAGCTTCATGCATAAATGTTCATTCAAGTCGCACCCAAAACCACCAAAAGTAGTGCATGTATTACTTTTTCAAATCGATGCAGCACCGCAAAGATGGCCTTGCACCAATTTGAACAGTGTGATTGTTAGCAATAGGATGCAACTTGTCATGCGATTTGACCTTTCAAAATCGCATGACAAGTCGCTCCAATGTAAACGTGGGCTTAGGAATAAGTTCACTTTTCGTAAAAATGTTACACCCATATGCAGGGTGTAACCTGTTACTATTGTAGCAAACCGATATTCTTCCTGCACTCGCTGTCACAATTTTAACCACTTTAGCTCCGGAAGGTTTACCCCTCTTCACGACCAGGTCATTTTTTTCGATACGGCACTGTGCTAATTTAACTGACAATTGCGCAGTCGTGTGAGCTCTCTTTTGGTGGCATTTTAGCACCTCTGCAGTTTTATTTTTTGCGCTGTAAACAAAAAAAGACCAACAATTAAAAAAAAAAAAAGCACCATTTACTTTCTGCTATAAAACACATCCAATAATAAAAAATAAAAAAAAAGTGGTCAAAAATCAAATTTTATCATCAGTTTAGGCCAAAATGTATTCTGCTACATATTTTTATTAAGAAAATCTCAATGAGCGTATATTGGTTTGCGCAAAAGTTATAGCGTCCAAAAACTATGGGATATTTTTATGGAATTTGTATTTTTTACTAGTAATGGCGGCGATCAGCGACTTATAGCGGGACTGCAACATTGTGGCGGACACTAAGTGACACTTTTTTGGGGACCAGTTACATGAATACAGTGATCAGTGCTAAAAAAATATGCACTGTATAGTACTGGCAGAAAAGGGGGTTATCCGGGGTGATTAAAGGGTTAAATGTGTCCCTAGGGAGTAATTTCTAACTGTGTGGGTGCTTTAACTGTGGGATGACAGATTCGTGTTCCTGCTTAGCAGAAACAAGATCTGTCTTTCCTTGTCACAAAATGGAGCTCTGCCTTGTTTACATAGGCAGACCATCATTCTGTCTCTCTCGGGAACGATCGGCGGGTCCCGTCGGACCCGCCGATTGGCTCCTGCTGTGCTCAACACAGCAGGAGCTGGTCGCCGACAACGCCCAAGCACGGCGCAGACTTGAAAGAGCGAAAATGCGTATCTGTACAGTGATTTCGCCAAGAGCTGCCACCCCGCAGTATATGTACGTGGGGCGGTCGGCAAATGGTTAAAAAAAAAAAAAAAAAAAACAACAACAACAACATGCGGCTGTGCGGGGCTCCACCCACCCAGCCGTATCATTCATTCACAGAGTTCTGCAAATGTGAGAACTACAAGTACCAACATCCCTTGCAGCTCTTACTGCAATGGGCCATTAGTCAGTTGATGATATGGTACATACAACTCAAAAGCTTTGTTTTCTTTCTAGCCATACCTCCGCAGAGTGCAACTGTCACAGGTGATAATTGCTAAATGGTCATTACTCTTGTTTTTATTGGTTCACTGATGGCTCAGGAATGTGCACTATTCCAGTAGATACAATTATCTTGTGATCTTTTAATAATCTTTGGCAGAACTGGAAAACCTACGGGAAGCGGCAACAAAACTGAAAGCAACAGTGTGTCAGTTACATGAAATTATATCTACAAAGGGAAAAAAGCACAGTGTCTCCACAGGATGCAAAAAGAAACCCCACGCTCCAGCCAGCAATCACTGTCCAAACAAGAAATTTACAACAGAATTTCCATAGACTAACAATCAACACAGTGCAACTTTGTCAGCAAATTATGGGTTTGCTTAGCACCTTTTAATAAAGCATGCTAGCAAGTACATTAATAAATACCGAAAAGTTGATTTCTGCATGACCTGCTGGAGCTTTTCTTTTGTAAAAATTATAAAGACTGCCATTATCACCACAAATCTGATATAATAGCTTGCTTCTATGAAACAAACGAACTACAATCACACACTCAAAATGTAGATAAATATATAACTTCTCAACCATGCATAAGTAAACCCCAGCAGCCTGAGGTCTCACCCACATGAAGAACCTACATTTACATCTTAAAAGTAATGAGGAGGGAAAAATAGAATTTTTTGTACTCACCGTAAAATCCTTTTCTCTGACATCCATGGACTGACACGGTGTCTCTTTACACTTTACACGTGGGTTATGTCCCTGCTTGCAGGAGAAGACCTAGGCAGAATGTGAGATGTTATACATACATTCTAAAAGCCAGAGCTGAACAGCCCCACCCAGGGGGCGGTCCCTCCGGACATAACCCTCCCACTACAGTCAGCAGACTTCAGTTCGTAACAAAGCAGTACAAACTTAAAAAGGAAGGGTGGGTGCCGTGTCAGTCCATGGATGTCAGAGAAAAGGATTTTACGGCGAGTACAAAAAATTCTATTTTCTCTTATCATCCATGGACTGACACGGTGTCTCTTTACACTTTACACGTGGGATGTCCCAAAGCAGTGTCAAGAGGGATGGGAGCAGTATAAATGGAAAAACCAAAACTTCACTCCAATAAAGGCAGAGCTCCTCAACGGAGGAGTTGCAACTTTAAACAGCGGCCTGCAGCACCCTGCGGCCGAGGAAGCATCCGAAGATGCAGCCACATTAACCTTATAAAACTTAAAAGGCATGAACAGACGACCAGGTCGCAGCCTTGCACACTCGTGCAACCGACGCTTGATGTCAGAAAACCCAGGAAGCAACTGGAAAGGGAGGCGCCCGCCCTTTGAGAGCATAGGCTTGAATGACGGTTTGTCTGATTCCCCTAAAAATGATGGCAGACGAAACCGCTTGGCCCTGTTATGGACCAGAGACAGTCACAAACAGTGAGTCGGACTTCCGAATAGAAGCAGTAGCAGACAGGTACACCCGTAAGGCTCGTACCACATCCAATATGTGCACCGCAAACTCTCTGGGATGCGATGGGTGAGGACACAAAGACGGGAGGACAATGCCCTCATGTAGGTGAAAGGTCGACACCACCTTTGGCAAAAAGGAAGGTCGCGGATGCAACCCCACCTTATCCTTATGGATGACTAAATATGGCGACTTGCAGGACAAAGCCGCCAACTCAGACACCCGTCAAACAGAAGTGATTGCCACTAAAAGGCCACCTTCCGAGACAAGACAAGAGGGGAATATCCCGGATATTCCCAAAAGGAGGTTTCCTGGAGGACCGAGAGCACCAAATTCAGATCCCACGGTGGGAAAGGAGGCTTGACAGGAGGGAGCACATGGCGAACCCCCAACACAAGGTGCTAACCAAGAAATGACCCGCTAGAGGTCGCTGAAAGAAGACGGCCAAGGCCGAAATCTGATCCTTGATGGTACTCAAAGCAAGCTTTTGGGTCACTCCACACTGCAGAGGACGCAGGATTCTGGGGACGGAATACGTCCGAGGACGCCAGTCCAGCGCTTCGCATATGGCGATATAAGCTTTCCAGGCACGGTGATAGATCTGCCTGGAGGAAGACTTCCGTGTCCTTAACATGGTCAAAATGACCGAGTCCGAGAGACCTCGGGTCCCTCAACACCTGGCTTTTAACAGCCCTGCCGTTAAAAGCCAGAGACTGTAAGCCGGATGAAACATAGGACCTCGAGACTGAAGGTCCTCCCTCATCGGCAACCGCCAGGGAACGTCCGCGACGAGACGTACCAGATCAGCGTACCAGTGATGCTGAGGCCAATCCGGAACAATTAGGATCGCCGGAGTTTATATCAGGCGATAAGGACCCTATGGGGCCACCAACGCATCCGAGGCATCGCCCAAGGATCCCTGGATCTGGCCACAACCTCGACCCTTGCGATTGAGTCGAGAGGCCATCAGGTCCACATCCGGCGTGCCCCACCGTCGGCAAAGAAGTTGAAATATGCAAGGACCACTCTTCTTGGTCCGGCGTCTGGCGATTGGCGACTCAGATAGTCTGCCTGCCCATTGTCAATGCCCAGAATGTAAAATGGCCTACAGAGCCGGCACATTTCTTCCGGCCCACTTCAGGATACGGACTACCTCGGAAGCTGCAGCTGAGCTCCGAGTTCCCCCTTGATGGTTTACATACGCCACAGCCGTGGCGTTGTCCGACTGGCTCCTGATGGAGCGACCCTGTACTCTCTCCGACCTGAGGAGAGACACATTCCGATGGCCCGTATTTCCAGAACAATGATTGGTAAACGGGCTCGTCCGGAGTCCAAGGCCTGAGCCAACAGGACTCCCCAGACTCCACCCCAGCCCGTCAGGCTGGTGTCCGTCGTGAGTACCGTCCATTGGATGGGAGGGGAACGACTTTCCGGACCGAAGAGCCGAGGATCTCAACCACTATGTCAGGGGCGCCCTGACCAGGTGAATCACCTGGATCTGAAGATCCAAAGGACAACGGGGATGTGTCCCAGGTGGACAAGATCTCCTGCAATGCCCTGGTGTGTGATTGGGCATACGGAACGGCCGCAAAGGAGGCCACCACGAGTCCCGGGACTCATGCAAAAAACGGATTGACAACCATTTTTGGGATGTCAGCACCCGCACCGCAGACTGAAGTGTCAGCAACTTCTCCAGAGGTAGGATACCTTTGCCTCCAAGGAGTCCAGAATCAGAACTAGATACTCCAGACACTGAGTCGGGACCAGGACTGACTCCTGAATGTTCAGGAACCACCCGAGTCCCTGAGGGTCTAATTGACGATAGTCACCTTTCCTCTAAGTCTGATCCACTTTCTGCTCTTAGCAGAAGATCGTCCAGATAGCCCACGACAGCAATACCTCGCTGTAACAGAAGGCTAGAACCGGAGCAAGCACCTTGGTGAACACCCTTGGTGCCGAGGCTAGGCCGAAAGGAAGAGCCACAATCGATAGTGGACTTCGCTGATCGCAAAGCGCAGAAACTTCTGGTGACTTGCGCAGATCGGAACATGCAAGTAGGCATCCTTGAAGTCCAAGGACGCCAGAAGAAAATCCCTTTGGTGGAGTGTAGCGATCACCGTGCAAATGGATTCCATGCGGAATTTCTGCACCTTCTCGAAGGCATTCAGGGCCTTGAGGTCCAGGATAGGTCGAACCACGTCCTATTTTTGGGACGACAAACAGATTCGAGTAGAATCCCTGAAAACTCTCCTGTGACGGAACCGGCACAATCAATCCGGACCTGATCAAATCCTGTACAGCCCCCAAGAGGGCTGCCCGACAGGTAGGAAGGAGAGGAAGATTTGAGGGAAAGAATCTGTCTGGGGGCCAGGATCGGAATACTATCCTGTATCCTGAGGTGACCACCTCGCACACCCACCAGTCGGAGATTCGGGAGGACCACCGATTCGTGACCTGCGAAGTCGTCCCCCCACCCCAGAGTCGGGCGGAGGCAAGACTTCACGCGGAGGCGGGCTTGGGAGCCGCTTGTTTGGCTTACGCACCCAGGGGCACTTGTGCCCACCAGCCGCACTGCCGTCAGTCTGAGAGGGCCTACCCGTGGACTCTGACTGACGAAAAAAACCAGTTTTGCTGGAAAGGAAGGCCCCTGTTTGCGGCGGGCCTCCTCACCCTTGCTAGTCTAAGGAAGAAGAGTGCTTTTACCTACCATGACATCCATGACGAGGTCATCCAGAGCAGCACCGAAAGGTCTACCACCTTTAAATGGTAGATCCGTCAGGAGCTTCCTAAGGCTAGGTCAGCAGACCAGCACTTCAACTAGATAAGACGACGCAATACCACCGCCGAGACAGAGGCCCTGGATATTAAAGGGGCCGCGTCCAACGTGGCGTCGCACACATAAACCAGGCCCTGAACCAGTTGGTGGGCCAGAGCAACTGTGTCTGGAGGAAGATTATGCTCCTGTACAGCTAGGTGCAACATTTTTGCCCAACCTGTAAGTGTTTAAGACACAAGGGTCGCCGCTACCACAGGCCGTAGGGCGGATCCCAACAAGGCAAACATGGCTCTGCTCACCACTTCTGACCTCCTGTCAGTGGGGTCCTCAAATGCAGGAGTCCCCTCCATCGGGAGAGTGATGGCCTTGTTCAACCGGGCGACTGGAGGGTCGACCCTGGGGGAGAAGCCCATTTTTTAAGCAGGGCATCTTCAAGGGGTATCTGATAGACAAACGCCGCAGGACCATAAAAAAATTCTTCTGCGGCTTTTCCCAGACCTTATCAATGAGCTGGTCAAAGAAAGTACATATGGAAAAACCTCTTTAGAAGGCCTGGCCTTAAAAGAACCAAAAGGAGACTGTATCCACCTGAGGTTCTGCATCCGCAGCATTTTAGCTTGAGAGTGTCCCTCACCGCAGTCATGAGTACACTAACAAGCGCCCTGTCATTTACTGACTCAGAACTGGAGTTTTCCTCATAAGGAATGTCCTGTTCAAAACCATCCAATACATTCAGAACTAGGGTCCTGAGCGGTAGTGGCTAGGCCCATATCTGAATCAGCGCACTGCCCTCATGAAGTAAAGTGGGGAGAGGGCGCTTTTTTGCTCCCTTGCGCTTGCACACAGCTCCCATCCTGGTCAGAAATGATTCCAGGACTGCCCACAACTGGTCCCTAGGGACCGCAGGTGCTGAAGCACTGCCTGTTGTCCACTGACATTTAGGGGAAGCTGGTGACAGAGACTCCATATTGCCCCCCTCTGAGACTCCTCAGATAAAAAGTCCACTCACAGGCTGTGCTGACTGAGGAGGGGGCGCCCAGGGGACTCACCAAACCGGACCAGGGACCGCTTAGTTCCGCTGTCTGTACCGCGCTGTGTCAGCGCTGGTGAGCTGTGAGGAGATTGTGAGGAGATTTCCGCTGTTACAGCAGCGCTAGAGGCCAAAACTAGTGCTGAAGGGCGTGCGGGCTACAAGAAAATGGCCTCCGCACTTCACTGAGGCGATCCGCGGCAAGATGGCCGCCATGACTCAGCAGAAGTGAAAAAAAACCGCACACACACAGCGCCACTCTGCGCTCAGGCCCCAAAACACACAAAAAAAGGCCCCAAGCATATCTGCAGACCAGCATTAGCCCCTCCAAGAACAGTGTGACCCCCAGGCACCCCACACAGCACAGCAATGGTGACAGAGAGTGACAATGAAATACAGGGGGAGACAGGGAAAATCCCCCACAGAGAAACACAGCCTTTTGTACTCACCTGCAGGCAGGAGAAACTACTTACCCGTCCCCTGAGGGACCCACTGGTGTGTTTCTGACAGGACTATCACAGTGCAGTACTGAGTAGCTGTCGGCCCGGTCCACCGCGAAAGATACAGTCAGTCAGGAACTGTTCAGTCTTGAGAGGACCGTGAGAGCATGAAAGCAAACCCGGCCACCCCTGGAGTCATGGGGCCTGTCGTGAACTGAGTCTCACGCACACAAGGCGAGGATCAGCACGCTCGATGGTCGGACAGGGAAGACTACGAGGATATCTTGTACCCAACCTGTTGCCCAGCCGACAGTTGATAGAAAATTCTCAAAAATAAAATAAAAAAGAATCCCAGAAAAGGAATAAAAATAGGTCAGGAGACTGGCTCCTGAGAGAGCCACGTCTTCTCCTTCTGCTAGGCAGAAAAAAACTGAAGTCTGCTGACTGTAGTGGAAGGGTTATGTCCGGAGGGACCGCCCCCTGGGTGGGGCTGTTCAGCTCTGGCTTTTAGAATGTATGTATAACATCTCACATTCTGCCTAGGTCTTCTCCTGCAAGCAGGGACATAAACCCACGTGTAAAGTGTAAAGAGACACCGTGTCAGTCCATGGATGATAAGAGAAAGTGGGTCACCTTTTTAAAGGGGTTGTAAAGTGAGAAGATTTATCTTAATGCATTCTATGCATTAAGATAAAGTGTGCAGCGGCCCCCCTCACCCCCCCCCCAATACTTACTTGAGCCCCATCTCTATCCAGCAATTCCCTGAGTTCCTCGGCCGTCCGAGACTACCTCCTGATTGGCTGAGACACAGCAGCGGAGCCATTGGCTCACACTGCTGTCAAAGTTAGCCAGCCAATCAGGAGAGAGAGGGTGTGGGGCAGGGCCAGGGCTCCGTGTCTGAATGGACAGAGAGCTGCAGCTCGGCTTGGGTGCACCCATAGCAAGCTGCTTGCTGGGGGGGCGGGCACTCAACAGGAGGGAAGGGCCAGGAGCACCGAAGAGGGACCCGAGAAGAGGAGGATCCAGGCTGCTCTGTGCAAATCCACTATACAGAGCAGGTGAGTATGACATGTTTTTTTTTTTCCCTTTCTACAAAAATAACAGCGAGAGACTAAATCACTTTAAGCCAATTTTTTTTTAGTCACTTCAGCTCTCACACCTGTACAACCATAAGAAGCAATTTTTACATTTTTGTTTTGGCCCCATTTATTCAGCAACAACTTTGTCAGTTTTTTAGGCCTCATGCACACTGGACATTTTTACAGCTGCCATTTTTGGCATCAGGCGTTTTTTTCTGCAGCCAGTAAACTCCCCAGCACGTTATCCTATGTCTCCATGCACATTCTCCTTGAAAAAAAAACACCTAGAACTAGTGGGTTTTGAGATGAGTTTTTTCAGCTGTAAAAAACGCTCTAACTCTGATAAAAGCTGAAAAAACGCAGCTATTCAGCGTTTAGCATTTTTGAGCCATAAGCCTTTATGGGAGTAATTTTTTTTTCTTTTGCAAAACTAAAGGCTAAAAACACACTACAACCACAGCTTATGCTACTGGCTTTTTTTATAACGTCCGGTGTGCATGAGGCCTTAAGATAACAAATAAAATACATTTTAGCAAGAGGGCCTAATTTGTCCTAAAAAAAAAAAAAAAATCTATCTATAATTTGTTATGCAATCCAAAGACAGCAAATAAAAAATAAATGTAAAAAGTGCACTATTGCGATCGGTGTTGGTTGGAAAAAAAATAAAAAATAGAATACCGTATATACTCGAGTATAAGCCGACCCGAATATAAGCCGAGGCACCTAATTTTACCACAAAAACTGGGAAAACGTATTGACTCAAGTATAAGCCGAGGGTGTGCCTCACTTTGCCTCATTGTGTCCATGCCTCACTGTGTCCATGACTAGTCTGACGTTTAACATGGGAGTCAATGGAAGGGGTGCCCGGCTTTGAAAAATCGGTGCTCCCCGGCCATAAGTCCCCCGGACAAGAAACTTTGCAAACTTGTAGGGGGAAGAGTGGAGCTACATGTGTGCCAAGTTTGGGGTCCATAGGGCCTACGACCGGCTGGTACCGGGTCCCCAAATTCACCAGAGAAATTACTGTTTAACATGGGAGTCAATGGAAGGGGTGCCCGGCTTTGAAAAATCGGTGCTCCCCGGCCATAAGTCCCCCGGACAAGAAACTTTGCAAACTTGTAGGGGGAAGAGTGGAGCTACATGTGTGCCAAGTTTGGGGTCCATAGGGCCTACGACCGGCTGGTACCGGGTCCCCAAATTCACCAGAGAAATTACTGTTTAACATGGGAGTCTATGGAAGGGGTGCCCGGTTTTGAAAAATCGGTGCTCCCCGGCCGTAGGTCCCCCGGACAAGAAACTTTGCACACTTGTAGAGGAAGAGTGGGGCTATATGTGTGCCAAGTTTGGGGTCCAGGGGACCTACGGCCGGCCGGTACCGGCTCCCCAAAGTCTGGGAGATCAGGCGCAAAAAGGTGACTCGAGTATAAGCCGAGGGGGGCATTTTCAGCACAAAAAACTGTGCTTAAAAACTCGGCTTATACTCGAGTATATACGGTAACATTTTCTACAGTAATACCATTTGTCCGGTTTACAATAAAACAAAGACAATGTGATTCTGGTATAAAAGCATTAAAAAAAGTTATTCACGGGGGGCGTGTCCTGGACATGGAGCTGTGAGGACGTGTCTGTTCCCTGGTCCACACCCACCGCAGCTTACACAGCAGCATACCGGCGATCCTGAGCCCGAAAACGGCTCAGGATATGTTCCAACATCAGCGGAACACGAACCAGGATCTGGGGGCTGATAAATACCGGCAGGGGCAGCTAGATAGCTACTTTCCCGAGACCCGCGAAAAATCCAAGATGGTGCCGCCGGGAAGACCTCCAAGGCACAGGCGACGCAGAAGACTCAGCCTGCAAAATCAACAGCCTCGCCACAGCCTGCATCTCCTCTGCCATCCCCAAAAATGGTGAGTGACTCTGCATCCCCGGGATCCACAATCTCCAGAGCAGGGGGTTCTGACATTGCAGACTTCATGGAGGATGGGGACATAAAAAGGCACATCTGGTCACTTCCCACCAGGGAAGATCTGGAAAGGTTCACATCCAGAGTAGAAAAGGCATTTAAAAGAAGATATTGCCCAGCTTAAAGAGGACACCACACAATTGGGAAACAGGGTAGAGACTTTAGAACAAAGACTAGATGAGACCCTTCCCTCCATATCAGACCTCCTTGACACTGTGCCAGTTGAAATCGATCGTGCTCATCGAGCTCTGAGGCCCCCCTCTCAGGACGCAGACAATCCCAGAGACATCATCTGCAAATTGCACAAATATACCCTTAAAGAGCGTATCATGCAGAAAATGCACAATAAACCCCTTTTATGATTTTGATGGCGCTCACCTTTTTTTTTTTTACCAGGACTTCTGCAGGCGAACTCTTATGCAACGAAGGGCCCTTAAACCTGTACTGGCTGCCCTACAAGACGCAAAACATACCTTACCGCTGGGGCTTCCCATTCTACTTGCAGGCGACCAAAGATGGCTTTACGCACCAAAGATGATCACTTCCTTTTGACACTTGGACTGAACCCGGTGGACTTCCCGAATTGGCGGGGAGGCACGGACGTAGCGGGCTTCTCAGCCTTTGGACTTCCCCATCCCTGGTTGCAGATGCCGCAAAGATGCAGCCGCCATCGCCAGGAACTGGATTCTCGGCCCGGCCCCTTGGCCCTAAGAGACTGATGGCCTGTCGCAGATTTCAACTTCATCTGACCACTAAGGATTGACTCCACCCCTGTCACCCACTTCCCCTGCAAATTAGCAGCCGGTCTCTGGTTCAAGGCCTCCAAAGTGGAACTTGTATTAAGACGGGAAATGTGCTGGCCCTGACGGACTGCCATGAGCCCACTCTGTAGACACTCTGAGCAGGCTGACGACCCCGTCCCTAGGGCCCTATTTTCTCTAGCCTGGATCCCGCAGCTGGCACCCCTCCATCTCCCCTCAGCACTTGTACCCGGACACCCGGTGTCTCAAAACAACTTCCAATAGGTGGTGGTGGAGCAGATTTCCCTCCCCTCATACCCACCTCCATGCTGGCCCACGACCCCCATGTAGGCCACCCACGCACGGGTATTGGTCCCAATTGGGACAACAGGCCCGGACCAGGCGGGTCACCTGTTCCAGGGACACCTACGGGTCCTGACCTACAGTTATTTCCAACAGTTGGTTGGTTTTTTGTAATAGTTCATTTTGCCAATGTGATTACTGATACTAATGTTGCTCTCATTCCTTCCCATCCTTTCCTCTCCTCTTTCTCTCACCTTCTCTGCAGATGGAATCTACTCGGGCGACCACGGCTCGCACCAGGCCGCACCACCAGGAGCGCAGTCAACCCATCAAACGGTGTCAACATGGCGGGAATCAAGGTAATTTCATATAATGTCCGTGGTTTATGCTCCCCAAATAAGCGTAGCAAACTGTGGTGGGAGCTGAAGAAGTTGAAGGCCCAAGTCGTTTTCTTGCAGGAGACGCACTTCACTCACCACTCGGTGCCTAAACTACCCATCCATCTATACAGCCAGTGGTATCTCAGCACATCCCCAGTTAGCAAATCCCGAGGTACAGCGATAGCCATCCACAAATCCTGCCCCTTACAACACGCAAGTGATCTTATAGATCCACAGGGATGGCATTTTTTTTTTTAAGGGATCCATAGTGGGTATAAAATACACCTTTGCTAACATTTATGCAAACCAATTGACCTTCCTCGACACTGTCCTGGACCGCCCGGCGGAATTCAAAGAGGGCTCCCTAATTTTAGGCGGCGACTTCAATGTTAGCCCAGACCCTTCACAAGACACGTCGCATCGGCGACCAACGCACTTCCATGCTTTTTTTTTTTTTTTAAATCATTTTATTTTTCATTTGCTCAATTAATACATTTGATCCTATATATTAATCTATAAAACAAAAACATATCAAAATATATGTCCATATAATAAAAACCTTATCAATTTACAGTACAACAGTGACATTTTTATTTTTCCCCTTTTCCCATGCCTTCTTAAAGCACTTCCGTAAGTATATGCTGGAGAGTGATCAGAGCTGTCTGACCCTTTTTGGGTCCATATACAAAAAGGTGAGAGGCAGGCACTACCGGGGGAGGATTGTGGAATTATACCTACATTATTGGCTTTCCATTTGATGTGAACACTGGGACTCCCACACCTGTTCTTTTCCCTCTCCTCTCCTTGTCTACCGGATTATTTCATCTCTCCAGGGAGATTGTTATGGTTTATATGAACTATATGACCATACACCTTAGTTTTTGGAAATATCACGTTTGGACTCACATTATTGTACATTTTCTATTTTGCATTTTATATACATTTTATTTTTGTTGATGCACTTTGGATTGGATGACACTTCATTAATATTCACAGAAAAAGAATTTTAAGTGTTTGTTATTAATTTTTTATGTCTTATTAAACCATTTATTAGCTTAATGCACTTACTTTGTGTTTTATCAAATTGCACTTTGACTACTAGCGCTGCTTCAATACTTTTTACTATTTTCATCTGTGTTGGTTACACCATAGAAGTTCAGCTACTTGTCATTATCTTTCACTTTAGCATTCATTTATAAAGGGCGTTGGCACCTTTATTTACTTGTACCAAGTGGTAGGCGCACTAGTACCCCCCTTTTTTCAACTGTTTGGGAATGCCACAAGGCAGTGGTACAAGGCGAGCTTATCGCCCTGGGCACAAAACTTAAAAGGGAACACCAAGCAGACTTTGATAGAGTGCTCGCAGCACTCCACCAGGCTGAGCTTAAACATAAAAATAATGGAGACCCCACGGCCCTGAAGAAATTGACTGACCTTAGGGAATTGTTTTGCGCCTGCTGGAAAGACAGGCGCGGAGACAATTGTGGTACCTGTCGCACAGATATTACGAACACGGCAATAAATGTGGTCGTTTGCTGGTGAGAGCTCTACGGGAAAAAAAGGGCCCAGACACAGATACCCAAACTCTGCTCCCCCTCGGGGGACTTGGTATTTAAATCCTCCCAAATTGCTGCAGGGTTCCGTGACTACTATGCTACCCTTTACAACCTTGACGCTGATTTACCCCCAGAAGGCAAGACCGACGAAATGTGTAGAATCCACGAATATCTAGCCGTGAACGGAATACCGCCCCTGACCGAGGACCAACGATACGACTTAGACACCCCCCATAACAGTTGCAGAGATTGAAAACACCATTAAATCACTACCGAATGGGAAAAGTCCAGGCCCAGACGGATACACCAAAGCGTACTATAAAAAAAATTCCCAGATACTCACCAGCCAGATGTGCAAATACTTAAACTCCCTGACGAAGGGTAACTGTATTCCCCCAGAGGCACTCTTAGCACACATCTCAGTTATACCGAAAGAAGGGAAAGACCCCACTACCCCACAATGCTACCGCCCCATATCCCTACTGAACACTGACGTGAAGATATTGGCAAAGATCCTGGCGAACCGACAAACACCTCATAATACCCTTAGTAATCCACCTTGACCAAACAGGCTTCATCACCGGTAGGGAGGCCAGGGATAACTCCATTCGAGCGATCAAGCTTATCCACTGGGCCAAGAAGCAGGAAGACCCCCTTTCATACCCAATACTCTCAACGGACGCAGAGAAAGCGTTTGACCGCATCGACTGGTCCTACCTACGCGCAGTACTTGAGTCATCGGTTTAGGCTCCAACATGTTGACCTGGATACGGGCCCTATACACAGATCCTAATGCACAGGTCAAAATAAATGGCACTCGCTCTTCCACATTCCCGATCAGGAACGGCACGAGACAGGGGTGCCCGCTTCCGCCCCTCCTCTTCGCATTGGCTTTAAAGCCCTTGTTGCGTGGAGTGAGGGCCAACGTGGACATCACCGGCCTGACAGTGGGTACAGTAGAACATAAGCTTTCTGCCTATGCGGATGATGTACTATTCCACCTGACGAACCCCCTGATCTCACTGCCAGTCTTGCTGAAGGAGCTTCAACATTTCGGGACACTTTCGAATTTTAAAATCAACTACTTAAAGTCCGAAATCCTGCCCAAATGCTTATCCCCGAACCTGACAGAGACTGAAATCAGCATTCCCCTTTACGTGGGCTACGATCTCCCTCCGTTATCTAGGCATACAACCAACGGACAGTTTTGACACACTGTACGCAACAAACTACCCCAAGTTGATATCTGCTGTCAAACAAGACTAGCAACACTGGACGAAAACCGCCTTCACCTGGCTGGGGAGAGTAAACATTATAAAAAATGAACGTCCTACATGCAGATGCTCCCTGTATCCTTACCCAAAACCTTCTTCGCCCACATGTCCCACATGTTCACCAAGTTCATATGGAACTCCCAGAAGCCACGTATAGCACTAGGGGTCTTGAAACGCCCAAAGCGCTCCGGTGGTTTGGGCGTCCCAGACTTATTGAGATACTATCGGGCCATAGCCTTCCAGAGGCTCCTCAATTGGCGCTTTCATGACCGATCCAAACTATGGGTTACAATGGAAAAATACATGGCCGGGAGGAATCTAGCATATGCCCCGTGGCTCTCGAGGGAACACAAGGGGCTGTCGAGGGACACGTCCCCCCTGACGCATTTGTCGCTCAGGATGTGGGACAAAATTAACCGCATATTCGATCTAGCCCACCCTGTGTCCCCGCTGGGAGGGTACCTTTGGTTCCCTCCCCCCCCCCCTAGGGAAAACACGGACTTCTTTGGAAAGTGGGTTGATGACAAGAATGCTAGTTGTGGGAAATTGTTAAGGAGTCATAGGGGAACAGTTTGCCGTTTAATGGGCAGGCCTGGTAAGCCGCACATGAATTTTTGGAGATATAGGCAGTTACACCACTTTTTTGAAACGACTGTTAGATCAATAAGAAATATGACATTGCTTAAACCTTTTGAGGGCATTTTCATAGCGGACGAACCAATCTCACTAATGGTCTCGGAGTTGTACCAACTGCTGGGGTCCTCGGCGTCCAAGCCCGTCTGTGTACGGGCATGGGAGAGAGATCTGGGTCAAGAGCTCACAGGTCCTCAACTGATTAATTTATATCAGATGACTCACTCCAGCTCGGCCGACTCTAAAATGCAAGAGACAAACTACAAGTTGATGTCGTGCTGGTACAGGGTCCCTGTGGATTTGGCACGGATGTACCCCGCTAGTTCTGACCAGTGCTGGCGGGGATGTGGAGGCCGAGGAACCCTTCTACATTTGTGGTGGGAATGCCCTATAATTGCACCTTTCTGGGAAGACGTTAGAGATCAGGTTAAGGAAGTTTTGGGGATAGACATCTCCCTCTCCGGTCCACTTTCTCTTGCACATCCCTCCCATGCCTATCAGTCGCTACAAAAAGAGCGCACTTCCCCACCTGCTTGATGCCGCTAGGCAGCTACTTCCGATTTACTGGAAGAAAACAAAGATACCAAAACAGAGAGGAGTGGATACGCAGAATAAATGAGGTCATGGGAGCGGAAGAATGGATCGCGACCTGTAAGGTTACTAGGAGATGCCCACACTGCCCGATGGATTCTCTGGACAGATCATTTTTTAGACCCCATTTATATCCGCTAGTCTGGACGAATCCCTGCTAAAGCTAGCGGACCCAACTCTGGATCACAACAGGAATGTAAACCCCCCATGATACGGATAGACTGTGGACATTGTTTAACATAACCGTTTTTCTTTTAACATGATATCCTGGCGACTGGTGCGGACAGGGCAAGTCCCTCATGCGTCTCTGCTGAGTATCTCTCCCTCTCCCCTTTTTTTTTCTATATGGTTAAGCACTTTTACACTTTTTGCTGTTGACAAGGTTGATGCCCCCGAAATGCAGAGATGGCTGCGCGCAGCAGGGCTTACAGCCCACGCATACGCACCCTGAGTGACAGCATCAGCGCTGTGACTCTTAATAATGTAAGATGCGGGGACCAAGGGGGGCTTGGGCCTGGGAGGCGTGCCGGGGGAGGTTGTTGGAGGCCTTGAATGGCACCCCTCCTCCGGCGTGGACCCTGGGTAGGGTCGCCCTGGGAACCGCCTAAGGTTGTTTCCCCACCCCTGACAATACCAGAGCCCGAGCTGCGCTGTGCTTAGATAACTGAAGAGGGTTGACAAGCCATCCACCCTACTCTCAAGAATAACCTTCTTATGCTTTACTTGTTTTGGCTACCTTCAGATATTCTTTCTTGTTTTCTTTCTTGTTTTGTTGTAATAGTAACAGTGACGGACATATTTCCTAAAGAGTCTTGCTTAATTGTAAGCTGTGACTGAACTCAATAAAAAAAAAAAAAAAAAAAAAAAAAAAAAAAAGTTATTCACACTATTTTGCACGTTTAACTATTTAAGGATTGAGCCTCTTTTTGAGATGTGTTTACATGTTAAAATTGTTTTTGTTTGCTAGAAAATTACTTTGAATCCCCAAACACACACACACACAATATATATATACCGTATATACTCGAGTATAAGCCGACCCGAATATAAGCCGAGGCACCTAATTTTACCACAAAAACTGGGAAAACTTATTGACTCGAGTATAAGCCTAGGGTGTGCCTCACTTTGCCTCACTGTGTCCATGACTAGACTGACGTTTAACATGGGAGTCTATGGAAGGGGTGCCCAGGTTTGAAAAATCGGTGCTCCCCGGCCGTAGGTCCCCCGGACAAGAAACTTTGCAAACCTGTAGAAGAAGAGTGAGGCTACATGTGTGCCAAGATTAGGGTCCAGAGGACATACGACCGGCCGGTACCGGGTCCCCAAAGTTACCAGAGAAATTACCGTTTAACATGGGAGTCTATGGAAGGGGTGCCCGGTTTTGAAAAATCGGTGCTCTTCGACCATAGGTCTCCTGGACAAGAAACTTTGCACACTTATAGAGGAAGAGTGTGGCTACATGTGTTTGGGGTCCAGGGGACCTACGGTCGGCCGGTACCGGCTCCCCAAAGTCCGGGAGATCAGGCGCAAAAAGGTGACTCGAGTATAAGCAGAGGGGGGCATTTTCAGCACAAAAAATTGTGCTTAAAAACTCGGCATATATATATATATATATATATATATATATATATATATATATATATATAAATAAAACACCCTAGAGAATAAAATGGCGGTTGTTGCAATACTTTATGTCACACCGTATTTGCGCAGCGGTCTTACGAGCACATTTTTTTGGGAAAAAAAGTTTTCCGAATTAAAAAAAATAAAAATAAGACAACAGTTAAGTTAGCCCAATTTTTTTTTCTATATTGTGAAACATAATATTACGCCGAGTAAATTGATACCCAACATGTCAAGGTTTAAAAATGAAAAAGTCCCTAAATCTATTCCGTAGTTTATAGACCTGATTATTTTTGCCCAAACCAAATCTATATTGCCTATTGCGATTTTTTTTAACAAAAAAAATGTAGAAGAATATATAAATCGGCCTAAACTGATGACTAAATTTGTTTTTTTTATATATTTTTTGGGATATGTCTTATTGCAGAAAGTAAAAAAAAAAAAAACGCGATCAAATACCATCAAAAGAAAGCTCTATTTCTGGGGGGGGGGGGGGGGGGGGGAAGGACGTCAATTTTGTTTGGGTACAGCGTCGCCAGACTGCACAATTGTCAGTTAAAGCGACGCAGTGTCGAATCGCAAAAAAATGCTCTGGTAGCTGGCTGTTAAGGACACCGTCAGGTGCCGGATCCTTGACAACTGGCTATTCTTTGGTTAAGGATGCCAGCCCAGAGGGTGGTTATTAAGGAGTCGGAACCCCCGACATCCCTATCAATCAGTGATAATGCCTCCCCCAATGGTTCGCATGCTCCAGCTCCTCTTGTGCAGGAGTAATGTCACCACCAGAGGGGGAAAAAGGCAGAGACAAGGTGGGACAGCAGGGAACATCGGCTCCCAGATTTGGAGGAGAGAAAGCGGCGGAAGGCTGGACTGACATCCACCAGGTTGAAAACTGAACTTCAGGGCTATTCGTGACCACCAAGCTATTCACTGGATGTTAAGGACGCCAGCGGGTGCCTGCTCTTTAACTAACATAGTAACCCCAAAAACACACCTAAAAACAAACTCTGGGTATATTTTTGCTGCTTTTTTTGGTGCATTTCCTATTGACTTCAATAGAAGGTGCATCTTTGGTGAATTTTTAAAAAGCGCACCAAAGATGCAGCGTGCAGGACTTTTCAAACTGCAAGCAAACGCAACGCAGCAATGTAAAAAGTCTCATATGATTTTGAAGGGAAATCATTTTCATGCGATTTTGTCACACTAAAAAAAGTGCGTTCCAGTGCAGCAAAAGCGCATAAGTAGGAAAGGGAACTAACAAGGTTACTTTATATCCCTCTATCTTCTGCCTGAACAGGGTTTAGAAACACTAGAGGGCATTAAGGCAAGGTTCACACTTGTGCGGTTCAGGAACGCTTGCAAAACTGTGCGCATTTCCGACTCTTATGCTGGGTGCCATTAATCTTTATTGCCACCCCCACGCATCGTCAAAACGCCGGCATTTTCGTACACGTGTAACTGCATTGATTCTGTGCAACACGATTTAAAAAAACGCCCGGGGCTTCTTTACTTGTGTTTCTTCACCTAGAGCAGCCCATTGAAATGACTGGCCTGCCCTATCCACAGAACATGGGTTGTGTTGATGTTAAAAGGAGCCTAACAAAGAGTTGTGCAAGCACATTCTTGCACCACTCTTCTAAATTCAGAACATAGAGCAGATGCTGCGCCCAATAAATTTTTTAATTAGGATTGATCAGTTATCTGTTATGTGGCTGTGACACACAGCACACAGCACACAGCACACACACACACACACACACTAAACAGCTGAAGCTGTATGCTCAGATCTCGCTGCCCCCCCAGCCCCCTTTCTCGTTAACCACTTGCAACCAGGCGACATACCTGTACATCGCCCGACGGAGTTTTAATATCGGGATGATGCCAGTGGCTGCAGGCATCATTCCAGTATTTTTTATTAAGAGCTTGTGGAGCTCTAAAAAGCAATCCTAGCAGCTAAAAAGAGCCGTGAGCTTATGAGAGGTCACAGAGCCCCCCATGATGACGTCACTCAGGCATACTGTGGTGCCATTCAGAATTAATGCAATAACCAGAGCATGATGGTATAAAATGGGTTCTAAAGGCTACCGAAGCAACATCAAATATGTATTACTAATTCTCTTTTAATTTTAAAGTATGATTTTAAAAACACACAAGGAACACAACAAAGAAATCAAAAGCATACATGGGACCAGTGTTAGATAACATAGCATGTGCGCGCGCGCACACACACACACACACACACACACACACACACACGTAATTGCAGCACAGTGGCTTATGGAAAAAACAAAATCAAGGAAAGCATTACTTGAATGCCAATGCATATTTCACCAGCTGGCTCCGATAACTGCAGCCAGGTGCAGGTCTACCAATAGATCCCCCAATCTTAGAGGCCTATGATTAAGCCCCATCTGGATAAAATGTGTGAGAGGGGCGTGTCTGAAGGAAGAAGATTGAGACAAATCCAGCTTTTGGATTCCTATTAACATGGCGTACAGCCCTGCTTTCTATACTTGGGGACAGTGGCTTAGTGGTTAGCACTTCTGCCTTGCAGCACTAGGGTCATTGAACCCCAGCTGAAGCCAACATACATGATGCAAAGTGGATTTGCCTTTAGTAAATAAACCCCAATGTGTTTATGCTACTTGATTGATCAATCAGCAGATTGGGTGTGGGTTCATTACCAAGCTGCACTACTTAACTGTAGCACAAAAACAGGGACTTCTGGCTTGTTTTACACCCGTTTTGTTCTCTGAAGATCACTCTTCAGAGAACATTTGACAAGTGGTGAGGTGTAGTATCGCCTCCTTACTGCCCGTTTGAACCCTGTGAATACTAGACAACTTGTAGGTGGTAGAAGCGGGGCCTTATTCCCTTGAATAGGTACTGTAACGGGAGGGCCCATGGAACACATAAGTTCTTAAAAAGTATGAGCCAGAAAATAAATGGACATTGAGAATATGTCTTGGATTGCTTTGAAATGGGTCTGTAATATTAATCCACGGTATTTCCCAGGATATCTGTAAAGGACTATTTACTGGTTGTTTGATTCTGAACTCAACAGGTTAATTGAGAGATGCTGATGATATGTTCAACTCTAACCACCTGGCTGCCTGTGTAATGTAGATTAAATCCAGACTAGCTTCCAAAGACCTTTTCATTGTTGTTTGTGGTGATGTGGATTGGAGCTGGTAGACCGTCTGGCTGCCTATTATGGGATGTTTAAGTGTCTTGCTGTGAGGAAAGGGAGGGGGGGAATCACTCCAGCAACCCCTCCTGCTAAGACTGTTTACTGAAGGAGAAGTTTGAACACACCTGACCTGTATCACCATTGTCATTGGACAGTTTAACCCGCCCTGTTCCCCAAGGATGGGGGGAGGGAAGTGTTTTGAAGGGAAGTGTGTTACCATGTGCTTGTAATAAAGATTGATTCCGTTTTGGAACTTCAACACAGAGCGTGTCTCGTTTGTGCGGGGAGAAATATTTGTATGGGGTTTTATTCGGCTGGTTGGAGTGTCTGGTAGCTGGCGTGTGTTTGAGAATGGAATATCTTAAACGACGTTACAGGTACCACCTAGCGCAACAGAAGGTATAAATCCTGCCACAGCTGCAAAGCACTATGGCCACAGCATGTGTACACCCCTGGCAGCTGTCAACCACAAAAGGGTAGATAAAAATGTAGCTCAACCACAGAGTTTTACCGCCCCCAATCGCAAGTGTAAAAAAAGCCCTTGGATCATAAAACTGGCTCAACAGAACTATAAATCTTTTTCACCAGTATTTCAATTGTATGCATTAATGGTACACACACACACACACACACACACACACACACACAATGGGAACCTGTATCATAGACTGATAAACCAGAACATTATGGCCACCGACATGTAAAGTAAATAACATTAAAATTACCTCACTGCAATGGCATCTGAAAGTGGATGGAATATATTGGGCAGCAAGTGAACATGTTGTCCCTGAAGGAGTGTGGAAAGCAGAAAAAAACAGGCCGGTATAAGGGTCTGAGAGACTTTGAAAAAAATCTAATTGTAATTGCTAGACCAGTGTTCCTCAACTCCAGTCCTCAAGGCGCCCAAACAGGTCATGTTTTCTGGCTTTCCATTATTTTGCACAGGTGATTTGACCAGTTTCACTGCCTTAGTAATTACCACAGCCGTTTCATCTGAGGGAAATCCTGAAAACATGACCTGTGGGGGCACCTTGAGGACTGGAGTTGAGAAACACTAGGCTAGATGACTGGGTCAGAGCATCTCCAAAATGGCAGCTTTTGTGGGATGTTCTCAGCCTGCAGTGGTCAGACCTACCAAAAGTGGTCTATGAAAGGAAAACCAGCAACATGGTCATGGGTGGTCAAGACTCATTGATGCACGTGGAGAGTAAATGCTGGCCCGTGATCCGATCCAATAGAAGAGTTACTGAAGCTCAATCCTGAAAAAGCAAATGCTGTTTCAGATAGAAAGAGGTCAGAACACAGTCCATCGAAGTTTGTTGGGTATATGGCTGCGTAGCCGCAGACCGGTCAGAGTGCCCATTGCTGATCCATCTCCACAGTCAAAAATGTCTACACTAGGCATGTGAACATCAGAACTGGACCACAGAATAATGGAAGAAGTTGCCATGGGCTGAAGAAATCAAAAAAGGTTTAAGGAACACAACAATGAGTTCAAAGTGTTGACTTGGCCTCCAAATTATCCATATCTCAACCCAATCAAGCATCTGTGGGATATGCTGGAAAAACAAGTCTGATGCATGTAGGTCCCACCTTGTCGCTTACAAGACTTAAAAAGGATCTGCTACTGATGGCTTGGTGCCAGATACCACTGTATACCTTTAGAGATCCATGACTTGACGGGTTAAGGTGGGTAGTCATACTGTTATGGCTGATTGGTGTATATTCCAGAAGCAAAGCTGCAATAGTGATATACATTTGGCCGTTTAACATCTGGAAAACACATGCTTGTCTTGCAGATGACTAACAGGTAAAAATGTCAGCTATTTTCATCATAAAATAACGGATTTAAAAAAAATAAAAAAAACGATAGAGAACCTCTTATGCACATAAGTTTTCTCTTTTTTGATGGGGGTGAGGATGACACTACCACAGAAATTAGCCAAGGGCCATCAAAAAGTACAAGGCAAAAATTGCATAAGAAGCATTTACAACTAAAATTAGCCCACAACTGCTGCAAATAAAGCAAATGGAACCAGTCAAACAAACATATTGGGAAGGAAAGGCATGTGGGTCAGATGTATCCAGATGTTCAGAGGAACATCGGCTAAAGCAGTTTTATTTTGAAATGTCTGCATTTTGCAAGAACAAACTTTATAATACAGATGATCCTCTTTAGAAGCTAAATAGAAGTTGCTCATTGACTCATCAAGGTCAGATATGTAGATTGTGCAAGTTAAGCAACAATGCCAAAAATAGGAAGGAAACACATCATAGTCAAATATTATATGCTGAACTCCCTTGTCCCCCTCCTGCCAGAAAAGAGACAAAATAAGAAATTATAATACAAAAGCTTCAATGCCCATCTCTAACCTTTAGGCCCCTTTCACACTGGGGCGAGAGGTGCGCTGGCGGTATAGCGCCGCTATTTTTAGCGGCGCTATACCTTCATATTTGCCGTGATTTGCGGCCGCTAGCGGGGTGATTTTAACCCCTGCTAGCGGCCGGAAAAGGGTTAAAACCGCCCGCAAAACGCTGCTACAGCAGTGGTTTGCAGGCGGTATAGCCGCGCTGACCCATTGATTTCAATGGGCAGCAGCGGTAAAGGAGCAGTATACAAACAGTATACAAACCACTCCTTCACCGCCTCAAAGATGCGGCTAGCAGGACTTTTTTTCTCGTCCTGCCAGCGCATCGCCTCATCGCCCCTCGGGCTTTCACATTGAGACTGCAGGGCAGGAGTTTTTCCAGGCGGTATTTAGGCACCATTTTTAGCGCTAAAATGCCTGAAAAACTCCTCAGTGTGAAAGGGGCCTTAGGCTGGGTTCACACTATTGCCACATGTGGCTTAAAGCAGGGGTGCGGTGCGTCCAAGTTCGCCTTTTTAGGTCTGACTTCAGCTTGAATTTTTGGGCTGAATTCGGACCTGAAAAACCAACCAAAAGACGCACAGGACCACTGTGCAAGCTGACCGGCTCCATAAAGAGCTGATCACAATCTCCCGACATGCGAATTGGATGTGTGAAACATCTAACTCGCATAGGTGTAAACCAAGCCTTAGCCATTTAAGCTAATGTTCAAGGATAGCATACCTAAAACACAGATGGATCTTGATAATTAAAAAAAAAAAAAAAAAAAAAAAAAAAAAAAAAAAAAACACAGCAGTTCTACGATGCCAAGATCACAGACTATATAGAAGTAATCACAATGTTTTTATATTTTTCCCCAATTCATACTATATACAAGTATATTGATTTGTCTGACAGTTATAGTGGCGATGAGCAACTTATAAACGGGACTGAGATCTGAGGTGGCAATCTGCCACCAACTGACTGGGGGAAACTGACTGACTACCTGCCACGGATATCACCAGTGACATTATTACAGTGATCAGTGCTAATAATATGCACTGTCACTGTACTAATGACACTGGGTAGGAAGGGTCCACATCTATGGCAACCAAACCCGCTCATCCATGTCTTTATAGACCTTGCTTTGTGCACAGTCACGTTGGAACAGAAAGGAGCCATCAAAAACTGTCACCACAAAGTTGGGAGCATGAAATTGTCCAAAATGTCTTGGTATGCTGATGCCTTAAGCCCCATGCACACGAGACGCAGGTGCAAACTCTGCTGACCACACATTTTTAAACGCTGAAACCGGCATTTAAAAACGCGTGTTTTACCGCATTTGCGTTTATAGGCGTTTCATCAGACCCTCCCTAAGCTCAAAAAAATAGTACATTTTAACCATTTCAGCCAGTTTGTGAGACCAGAGTGAGTAGCAGCAGCTGAGAGAGCAGCAGTGTACTTGTATTAACGTATCACTTGCCACAAGTTGTGGATTGTCCACTTGCCACGTCACCTGGCCACGTCACCTGCCACAAGTTGTGGATTGTCCACTTGCCACGTCACCTGTCCACGTCACCTGCCACAAGTTGTGGATTGTCCACCTGGCTACGTCACCTGCCATGTCACCTGGCCACGTCACTTGCCACAAGTTGTGGATTGTCCACTTGCCACGTCACCTGCCACAAGTTGTGAATTGTCCACTTGCCACGTCACCTGCCACAAGTTGTGGATTGTCCACTGGCCACGTCACCTGGCCACGTCACCTGCCACAAGTTGTGGATTGTCCACTGGCCACGTCACCTGGCCACATCACGTGCCACAAGTTGTGGCTTGTCCACTTGCCACGTCACCTGGCCACATCATGTGCCACGTCACCTGCCACAAGTTGTGGATTGTCCACTTGCCACAAGTTGTGGATTGTCCACTTGCCACGTCACCAGGCCACGTCACCAGGCCACAAGTTGTGGATTGTCCACTGGCCACAAGTCGTGGATTGTCCACTGGCCACGTCACCTGGCCACAAGTCGTGGATTGTCCACTGGCCACAAGTTGTGGATTGTCCACTGGCCACAAGTTGTGGATTGTCCACTGGCCACAAGTTGTGGATTGTCCACATCACCTGGACACGTCACCTGGCCATGTTACCTGCCATGTCACCTGGCCACGTCACTTGCCACAAGTTGTGAATTGTCCACTTGCCACGTCACCTGGCCACGTCACTTGCCACAAGTTGTGAATTGTCCACTTGCCACGTCACCTACCATGTCACCTGGCCACAAGTTGTGGATTGTCCACTTGCCACGTCACCTGGCCATGTTACCTGCCACGTCACCTGGCCACATTACCTGCCACGTCACTTGCCACAAGTTGTGGATTGTCCACTGGCCACGTCACCTGGCCACAAGTTGTGAATTGTCCACTTGCCACGTCACCTGCCACAAGTTGTGGATTGTCCACTGGCCACATCACCTGGACACGTCACCTGGCCATGTTACCTGGCCACAAGTTGTGAATTGTCCACTTGCCACGTCACCTGGCACAATTTGTGGATTGTCCACTAGCCACGTCACCTGGCCACATCACCTGCCACAAGTTGTGGATTGTCCACTGGCCACGTCACCTGCCACCAGTTGTGGATTGTCCACTAGCCACGTCACCTGGCCACGTCACCTGCCACAAGTTGTGGATTGTCCACTGGCCACGTCACCTGCCACAAGTTGTGGATTGTCCACTGGCCACGTCACCTGGCCACGTCACCTGCCACAAGTTGTGGATTGTCCACTGGCCACTTCACCTGCCACGTTACCTGCCATAAAGCTGTGGATTGTCCACTGGCCACGTCACCTGCCATGTTACCTGCCATAAAGCTGTGGATTGTCCACTGGCCACGTCACCTGCCATGTTACCTGCCATAAAGCTGTGGATTGTCCACTTGCCACAAGTTTTGGATTGTCCACAATGCAATGCAAGCAATTACCGTTTTCTTTTATATTTTTTAATAGTTTTTCATCATTTGCCATCATTTTTGAGATTTCTAATGTTAAAAAATAGGTCACCTTTAAAAACGCTTATAAACGCAAACGTGGCAAAACGCCAGTGCCGCGTTTAGCGTCTGAAACATGGAAAACTTTTGCGTCTGAACCCATTTTTTTGCTTCTGGAAAAACGAGGTTAAAACGCAACTACATATAAACGGCAATAAACGAGACTGTGTGCATGGACACATAGGATAACATTGAATGGGTTCAGGGACAGTTGAAAAGTGTCCAACTGCCTCTGAACGTGTGTTTAACAGCATCCCGTGTGCATGGGGCCTTAAAAGTTCCCTTCACTGGAAGCAAGGGGCCAAGCCAAACCCCTGAAAAACAACCACCCAACCATAACCCCTCCACCAAATGATTTGGACCAGTGCACAAAGCAAGGTCCATAAAAGACATGGATGAGTGAGTTTGGGGTGGAGGAACTTGACTGGCCTGCACAGAGTCCTGACTTCAACCAGATAGAACACCTTTAGGATGAATTGGAGTGGAGCATGCGAGCCAGGCCTTCTAGTCCACATCAGTAACTGACCTCACAAATGCGCTTTTGGAAGAATGGTCAAAACAATGGTCAAACATGTCCATAGACACACTCTTAAAACCTTCCCAGAAGAGTTCAAGCTGTTATAGCTGCAAAGGGTGGGCCAACTCAATATTGAACCCTATGGACTAATGGCCCATACACACACACTATCCAAAAATCGCATGAAAAAAAACACTTTCAAAAAGCAATCGTACGATAATCGGATGATTAGTACAGAGCTTGCGAGAGCCGATCATGACAGGTTATCCGATCAGACAAACACGAAAATATTTCTCATCCGATACCGGATTGTACGATTTTCGTTTAATCAGTACAGCGGTCATCCGAAAATACAATACAAATACACAGCAACACGACATCACTTTTGATTTTTTTTATTCTTCAGTACGAGAATCTTTGTAATTTTAGAAACCTCTCCATTTTCGATATGCGACTGGGATGCAAAAAAAAAAAGAAACGGACGATCTGTCGTATGATTTTTGGGCAGTGTGTATGGGCCATAAGACTCTGGGATGCCAATTAAACTTCACGTGCCTGTAAAGCACACTGTATATCATATACAGTTCTCAAAAGTTGTCTGTATACCCCGACAGAAATTGTGACATTTTGGCATTAATATTGAAAATATGACTGATCCTGCCAAAAAAAACACGTCTTATTTAAGTATAGCAATCACATGAAGCCATTTATTATCACATAGTTTTCTGGATTCTTTTTAAATCATAACAGAAATCAACCAAGTGGCCCTGAAAAAATATGTTTACATACCCTGGAATGTTTGGCCTTGGTACAGACACAGAAGGTGGCACACACAGTTTAAATGGCAATTAAGAGGTGATTTCCCCACATTTGTGGCTTTTTAAATCACACTTAGTGTCGGTTTAACTAGTCAATGAGTTTGTTAGCTCTCACATGCATTGTTAGCTCTCACAATGCACTAAGCAGGATAGACGCTGAGCCATGACAAGGTAAAAAAAAAAAAAAGAACAGTCAAAAGACCTGCGTAACAAGGTATTGAAACTTTACAAAGATGGAAAAGGATATAAAAAGATATCCAAAGCCTTGAATATGCCAGTCAGTACTGTTCAATCACTTAAGTGGAATATTTGGGGATCTCTTGATATCAAGCCAAGGTCAGGTAGATCAAGAAAGATTTCAGCTGCCACAGGAACTGTTTGTGATGCAAAAAAAACCTACAGGTAACCTCAGGAGAAATACAGGCTGCTCTGGAAAAAGATGGTGTGGTTGTTTTTAAGAAGCTCAATACGATGATACTTGAACAAAAAAGAGCTGCATGGTCAAGTTGCCATAAAGAAGCCTTTACTGTACAAATTCCACTAAAAAAAGCCTGGTTACAATACGCCCAACACCACCTTGACACGCCTCATTGGGATTTTTGTTGCATTGGCGCAGTAAAGGCTTCCTTCTGGCAGCTCAACTATACAGCTCTTTTTTGTCGAAGTATCATTGAATTGTGCTCTTTAACCGCTTGTCGACCCCTGCACGACTATTTACTTCGGCAGAATGGCACAGCTGCGCATATGGACGTACCTGTATGTCCCCTTTAAATTGCGGTATTGCGGGCGCGCGCCCGTCGCGATATCAGCGGACTCGATGTCTGCCGGGTGCCCGCGATCGTGTCACAGAGCTGCAGAACAGAGAGATTGCCTTTGTAAACAAGGCATTTCCCTGTTCTTCCTAGTGACAGGACAGTGATCTACTGCTCCCTGTGATCACTCCGTGTCACTTGTAGCCCCCACACAGTTAGAATCACTCCCTAGGACACACTTAACCCCTTCCCCTATTGGTTAGCCCCATCCCTGCCAGTGTCATTTACACAGTAATCAGTGCATTTTTATAGCACTGATCGCTGTATAAATGACAATGGTCCCAAAATAGCATCAAAAGTGTCCGATGTGTCCTCCATATTGTCGCAGTCACGATAAAAATCACCGCCATTACTAATAAAATATAAAAAAAAAATGCCATAAATCTATCCCCTATTTTGTAGATGCTATAACTTTTGCGCAAACCAATCAATATACGCTTATTGCGATTTTGTTTACCAAAAATATGTAGAAGAACGCATAAATCGGCCTAAACTGAGAAATATTTTTTTATATAATATTTTTTTTATATATATATATATATATATATATATTTTTTTTTTTTTTTTGGGGGGGGGGATATTTATTATAGCAATAAGTTAAAGATATTGTTTTTTCAAAATTTTCGCTATTTTTTTGTTTATAGCGTAAAAAATAAAAACCGCAGAGGTGATCAAATACCACCAAAAGAAAGCTCCACTTGTGGGGAAAAAAAGGATGTTAATTTTGTTTGGGTGCCACGTCGCACGACTGCGCAATTGTCACTTAAAGCGCCGTAGTGCAGAATCGCAAAATATGCTCTGGTCAGGAAAGGGGTAAATTCTTCCAGGGCTGAAGTGGTTAAAAACAACCACAGTCTTACTGCCCCAAAGCCACAAAAAAGTCAAGGAGGCATGTCAAGGTGTTGTTGGGCATATTATATTGCGATTTTCATCTCCATAGAGTCTAATGGAAAAATGGTGTTCAAAGACTAAGCGATTCAAGTGCGATTTCTAGCAGGCTATAGTGTCTTTCCTGAGCCAATTCCCAGATGGAGGAAGAGATAAAGAGAATTGCAGCTCCAAATCGCACCTAAACCCACATGAAGTTGCACTGGATATGATCCTTGAAATCACACCAAAAACCTCAGTCAAATCACACCACATAAGTGTGAACCTAGGCTTAACAGGCAAGTTCACCTTTCTACAAAAAATTATAAAAAAAAAAAAAAAAAAAAATGCAGAAATTTTTGCAGGTAAAAAAAAATGTGCATATATTATTTTTTGCAGTAGAAGCCTGGAAAGCATTGCACCAGTCATCAGCAGATTGCTGATGCCGTGCAGGTCTCCTGCACACTGTCAGTGTATGTGATTATCCGTATATCGCATATGGGTAAGACGATACTCGCCATCAGGAAGACTCAATGAACTACCACAGCGCCATGGTAGTTCATTGAGAACTACAATCCGACAGCCACAAAGGATGACGGAGCTTGTAGTTCATTCATACACAGATGTGTGAATGAATGACGCGGCCGTGTGGGCGGAGCCTCACATGGCCACATTGTTTTCAAACAAACAGAGACAGCTAGTGTGGGGAACTTCGCCCCGTACTGTTGCCACAGGGAGTGGTGGCAATAACAAGCAATGCCAAGACGCAGGTAACAAAGCTAGCAAAATACTCCCCCATGCATTAAAGAAATATGGCATTCGTTCAGATAAAGCAATTATTCTACGTCTTTACAAAACATTACTTTAGCTTTATCTTGTATATGCAGTTACTTTTTAGTCACCAATCCTCAGGAAAGATGTTAAATTAGAAAAAAATTCAGACAGGTAACAAACTTGAGGGGGATGGAGGACCTCAGCTATGAGGATCAATTACATAGATTACAGGTATACACTCTGGAGAAGAGGCGCTTAAGAGGGGATATGATTACAACGTACAAGTATATCAAAAAGGTGTCTTTTTTTTAACCTCATAAAAACCACATATTTTTCAATGTTAACAGACCAAAACGGTGTAAAACTGCCCATACATTAGTAGAATTTCATTCACACTTTTATGCTTTAGATTTAATAACATTAGTTGGATTTTCTAAATGTTAGTGGGGTCAAAAACATTTGCCTTTGACCACATGGACGATAAAATTCAAAGGAGCAGTATGTGTATAGGAACTTCTTGATGTCAGGCTTAACCACTTAACGACCGCCCACTGTAAATATACGTCGGCAGAATGGCACCGACAGGCAGAATCACGTATATCTACGTGCCTGCCTTTGTATAGTTGGGGGTCCGATCGGACCCCCCTTCTTTACAGTGAGCGGCCGTTATTCGTTTGGGAGCGATCAGGGATGAGGGGACAGCCGTTCGATTCCGGCCATCCCCTCTCGATCGCTCCCAGCGAATCAAATCCTTCCCCTGTGTAATGTTTACACAGGCAGGAGGAAGTGATGTCATCTCTCCTGCGGCGCTCACATGTACAGAGCGCCGCACAGGAGAAGATGCAGGTTAGTGCACAAAACACTACACTGACACCAGGACACATAGGCACATAAATCGCCCCCCCAGACACCCCCAGTCACAGTGTCACTGATTGCAGTGATCAGTAAATAAATGGTCACTGCAATCAGTGACATTTGTGACTGTAAGGCCTCATGCCCACTGACGTTTTTACAGCTGCGTTTTTTACAGCTTAAAAACGCCTGTCCATGTTATTGTAAATTTTTATTTTATTTAAAAAAAAAAAAAAAGTCAGAGCTAAAAAACGCGACCGCACGTTAGTGCGCGTTTGACGCTCGCGTTTTTTTCTGCCTAACTCCGACGCTGAGGAACGCACTGGTCCTGGATTTTTTTTACAGCTTAAAAACGTCTATGCTATTTGCAGCTCAAAAACGTCTAGGTGGGCATGAAGCTATAGACTAACATGGACAGGCGTTTTTAAGCTGTAAAAACGCTCAAAAACGCGGCTGTAAAAACGTCCGTGGGCATGAGGCCTAAAAGTGTCACTACATTTAGTTTTAGGTCCAGTGTAGCCCCCTAACCCCCCCCCCTAATAAAGGTTTAACCCCCTTGATCGCCCCCGAGGTAACCCTTTCACTCCCTATCACCACTGTCGCTAAGCGATCGTTTTTATGATCGTTGTCTTAGTGTCGGTGATGCCGATAGGTAGCCAGTAATTTTTTTTTAGGTTCGCCGTCAGGTTTTTATATAGCGTCAGGTACCCCCATATATTACCTAATAAATGTTTTAACCCCCTAATTGCCCCTAGTTAACCCTTTCAGCAGTAATCGCCATATAAGTGTTACGGGTGACGCTGGTTAGTTAGTTTGCTTTTTATAGTGTCAGGGCACCCGCCGTATATAACCCAATAAAGGTTTAACCCCCTGATCGCCCGGCGGGTGATATCAATTAGGTTTTAGCGTCAGAGAGGGTCTGCGTCACACCCCAGGCAGCGTCAGGTTAGTGCCAGTAGCGCTAACACCCACACGTTAAGCATACACCCCCCTTAGTGGTATAGTATCTGAACAGATCAATATCTGATCTGATCTATACTAGCGTCCACAGCAGTTTAGGGTTCCCAAAAACGCAGTGTTAGCGGGATCAGCCCAGATACCTGCTAGCACCTGCGTTTTGCCCCTCCGTCCAGCCCAGGCCACCCAAGTGCAGTATCGATCGATCACTGTCACTTACAAAACACAACACACAACTGCAGCGTTCGCAGAGACAGGCCTGATCCCTGCGACTCCAGTGCTGTAGGAGGTGATTTCACCACCACAGTTAAAAAAAAAAAAAAAAAGCATATGCCGAAGCATTGGGGCAGCAGGGGCGGAGGAGCGATTTTGCTCCTAATGCCGCGTACATACGGTCGAAATTCCGACGGAGGCTTGCCCGTGGAAAAGTCTGACCATGTGTGTGCGGCATAACTTTTGCGGGAAGATGCCCCCATGCTTCGGCATATATAAATGGTGCATGTATGCCCATCATTAGAAGTGGGTGGATGAAGGGCGGTATTCTAATGGTGGGCATACCCACCGATCAATCTTTTTTTTTCGTTCAGCCAACAGGCTGCATGAAAAAAAAGATTACAATACATGTCCAACAAGGACCAGCAACGTACTGGTATGTTGCTGGACTTTGAAGGTTTATACCAGAATGATGCCTGTGGGTTTAGGTATCATCTTGGTATCATTCTTTTCAGCCAGCGGCCGGCTTTCATATAAAAGCAATCCTAGTGGCTAATTAGCCTCTGGACTGCTTTTACAAGCAGTGGGAGGGAATGTCCCCCCCCCCCCGGATATAAAAAGCGCCATTGGGAAATTGGGAAAGCATTTTATCACACCGATCTTGGTGTGGTCAGATGCTTTAAGGGCATAGGAAAGATCTAGGGTCTAGACCCCAGTTTTTTCAAAAAAGAGTACCTGTCACTACCTATTGCTATCATAGGGGATATTTACATTCCCTGAGATAACAATAAAAATGATAAAAAAAATAAATAAATATGGAAGCAACAGTTTAAAAATAAAATAAAAAAAGCTAAATTAATAATAATAAAAATAAAAAAATAAAAAAAAGCACCCCTGTCCTGCCCTTGCCCAATGGCGAACGCAAGCGTCGGTCTGGCGTCATATGCAAACAGCAATTGCACCATGCATGTGAGGTATCACCGCGAAGGTCAGATCAAGGGCAGTAATTTTAGCAGTAGACCTCCTCTGTAAATCTAACGGGGTAACCTGTAAAGGCTTTTAAAAATGTATGTAGTTTGCCGCCAATGCGCGTTTGTGCGAAATTTTAAAGCTTGTCGTGTTTGGTATCTATGTACTCGGCCTAAGATCATCTTTTTTATTTCATCAAACATTTGGGCAATATAGTGTGTTTTAGTGCATTGAAATAAAAAAAAAAAAAAAAAGTGTATTTTTTCCCCAAAAAATGCGTTTGAAAAATCGCTGCGCAAATACTGTGTAGAAAAAAAAAATGCAACACCCACCATTTTAATCTGTAGGGCCTTTGCTTTAAAAATATATATAATGTTTGGGGGTTCAACATAATTTTCTTGCAAAAAAAAAAAAATATATATGTTTTCATGTAAACAAAGTGTCAAAAAGGGCTTTGCCTTCAAGTGGTTAGAAGAGTGGATGTAAGCTTCCTAATGTTGTGTATAAAATGCCAGAACAGTTCAAAACCCCCCCCAAATGACCCCATTTTGGAAAGTAGACACCCCAAGCTATATACTGAGAGGCATGTCGAGTCCATGGAATATTTTATATGTTGACACAAGTTGCGGAAAAAAGACAATTTATTTTTTTTTGTTTGTTTTTTTTGCACAAAGTTGTCACTAAATGATATATTGCTCAAACATGCCATGGGCATATGTGGAATTACACCCCAAAATAGATTCTGTTGCTTCTCCCGAGTACGGGGATACCACATGTGAGACTTTTTGGGAGCCTAGCCGTGTACGGGACCCCAAAACCAAGCACCGCCTTCAGGCTTTCTAAGGGTGTAAATTTTTGATTTCACTTCTCACTGCATATCACAGTTTGAGGCCACGGAATGCCCAGATGGCACAAAACCCCCCCCCAAAATGACCCAATTTTGGAAAGTAGACACCCCAAGCTATTTGCTGAGAGGTATGGCGAGTATTTTGCAGATCTCGCTTTTTGTCACAAAGTTTTGAAAATTGAAAAAAAAAAAAAAGATTTTTTTTTCCTCTTTCTTCATTTTCAAAAACAAATGAGAGCTGTAAAAATACTCACCATGCCTCTCAGCAAATAGCTTGGGTTGTCTACTTTCCAAAATGGGGTCATTTGGGGGGGTTTTGTGCTATTTTGGCATTTTATGGCCTTCGAAACGGATAGGTAGTGAGGAGTGAAATCAAAAATTTGTGCCTAGAAATCCGGTGCTTGGTTTTCGGGGTCCCGTAGGCGGCTAGGCTCCCAAAAAGTCCCACACATGTGGTATCCCCGTACTCAGGAGAAGCAGCAAAATGTATTCTGGGGTGTAATTCCATATATAACCATGGCATGTGTGAGCAATATATCATTTAGTGACCACTTTTTGTAATTTATTTTTTTGTCATTATTCAATCACTTGGGACAAAAAAAAAATATTCAATGGGCTCAACATGCCTCTCAGCAATTTCCTTGGGGTGTCTACTTTCTAAAATGGGGTCATTTGGGGGGGTTTTGTGCTATTTTGGCATTTTATGGCCTTCGAAACTGTGATAGGTAGTGAGGAGTGAAATCAAAAATTTGTGCCTAGAAATCCTGAAGGCGGTGCTTGGTTTTCGGGGTCCCGTACGCGGCTAGGCTCCCAAAAAGTCGACACATGTGGTATCCCCGTACTCAGGAGCAGCAGCAAAATGTATTTTGGGGTGCAATTCCACATATAACCATGGCATGTGTGAGCAATATATCATTTAGTGACAACTTTTTGTAATTTTTTTTTTTTTTTTTTTACTCATTATTCAATCAATCACTTGAGACAAAAAAAAAAAAAATTATTCAATGAGCTCAACAAGCCTCTCAGCAATTTCCTTGGGGTGTCTACTTTCTAAAATGGGGTCATTTGGGGGGGTTTTGTACTGCCCTGCCATTTTAGCACCTCAAGAAATGAGATAGGCAGTCATAAATTAAAAGCTGTGTAAATTCCAGAAAATGTACCCTAGTTTGTAGACGCTATAACTTTTGCGCAAACCAATAAATATACGCTTATTGACATTTTTTTTACTAAAGACATGTGGCTGAATACATTTTGGCCTAAATGTATGACTAAAATTGAGTTTATTCGATTTTTCTTATAACAAAAAGTAGAAAATATCATTTTTTTTTCAAAATTTTCGGTCTTTTTCCGTTTATATCGCAAAAAATAAAAATCGCAGAGGCAATCAAATACCATTAAAAGAAAGCTCTATTTGTGGGAAGAAAAGGACGCAAATTTCGTTTGGGTACAACATTGCATGTCTGCACAATTTACAGTTAAAGCAGCGCAAAATTCTGAAAACAGCTCTGGTCCTTTAGCTACAAGATGGTCCGGGGCTTAAGTGGTTAAGAGCTATGGGCGGAAGTAACGTTTTGACACCACTTCCGCCCTGCAATGGTATGGAGATGGGTGGGGGCCATCTTCCTCTCACTCGTCTCCATACCACACACGGAAGAGGATCCGGACACCGGCGGGAGCCCCCTCTACCGCCGCGATAAAAAGTGATCTCGCTGTGAATCCGCCGCAGAGACCACCATTATCGGAAACCTGATAAAAGAGGATACCGGGTTATGGCAGCTGGCTGCTGCCATAACAAAGATATCCCTCTTTAAACAGCCGACGTATATCATTTCTGCAGTGTTATCACATGAAAAGATATAATAAAATATTTACAAAAATGTGAGGGGTGTAATAACTAAAACACACACACACACACACACACACCTAAAGAATGATTGTGGAGGACAATGCATATTAGAGAGGGTTTATACAAGGTCAAAGGCTGCAGTACTTTTACAAACTCAACTTTAGCCCAGGTCAGTTCTTATTGGAAGACTAAACAAATGAGACTTATTATTATTTATAGTCCATTTTTGAGGTGCTATGGAAAGGTGCACCAGCTCTGAGACAGCAGAGTACAGTGATTAACATTTCTCTAGATACTTTTTAGTAGATTATTAGTATCATGGGGTTTCACTGGAAGAAAACGGCCTCCTGAGATTTTCCTGTTTTCAAAAGACATAACCCCAAAGCAAAAACACATGCTATGTGATCAACACATGCTGATTAAAAAAATAAAAATAAAAAAATAAAATAAAAAAAACAAAACAAAAACACATACAGTACCTGTAATTGTTCACTTGAAAATATATTTCTGGGAGTAACTTGAATGTACCATAAATTTTTTTTATTTCTTTTTTCTAAAAGGGTAAAACACTGACAACTCTTCCCTTTGGCCAATGTTTAGTAAACCACTTCCAAAATGTCTAGGTACTTTGGGAATTAAAAGGTTCAATAAAAAACAGAACTCTAACTAGGAAACAGAAATGGCCAAAAATTTCCCATATGCATGGAGATACATCAATATACAGATCTACTTTAAGCATCTTTAGCTGAACGTTTTAAATAAATCAATCAGTTTAGACAAATCCTTTATGTTGGGCGGTATGCCAACCCTCCCATCCTGCTTAGACCCCCTCCCGCTTATACCACATTTACAATTAACAAAATCAAGGTTGTCAGGTAAATTGTAAGCTTCTGATGCAGTTGGTTTGAGCCAGCGAAACCGGTCGGGCCAAATTCCTTCCGCTCACACTGACTGCCCAATCTGTGCTGACTTACCATTGTGTGATTTTGCTATAGCTACTCCTTGCTCTGTATAGATCAGGGTTTCTCAACCAGGGTTCCATGGATCCCTAGGGTTCCCCCAGAGGCTGCTAGGGGTTCCTTGAGCAGTGAGCAATATCTGCCTCTCAGATAAGTTCCTACTGACACCATTGATCTTTTTAGTTATCTGTGAGGGGTAATCCATCCCAATGACCCCAAGTGTAAGGAGCATTCTTCCCACTGACCGTCACACTAATGTATCATGAGTTGTAGATATAGTAATTTTTAGTAGGGGTTCCCTGAGACTGGAAAGTAATGTCAAGGGTTCCTCTGTGTTGGAAAGGTTGAGAAAGGCTGGTATAGATCTTCATGTACTCTGTTGGCATGTTTATATGGGAAAATAAAAAATTAGAAAAAGCCACGCTAAATAGTCCCAATTGAAGTATGAACAATGCTTGCACAGATGCTTGTATGGGAAATTGGCCACAGGATGGATCGCTGCACTGAATCTCTCACTCTCACACACACACACACACACACCTATAAACCACTGTGGAGTCCGGTTTCGTCACATTCCGTAAAAGGACCCAGAAAGAAAAACTGGTCATAGTGTAATATTGTCTGCACTTTAAGTAAAAAAGGTAATGCACCTGCATAAATTAGTTTAAAAAACTTGCATAGATAAAAAAGCCGACCGGCTAACAATCGCCCGTCCTCCAAGTTACGAGCAGCATGGTGACGTCAACACGTCCCTTCTGACGTATTTCAGCATATGGAGACGTCGTCTTGGGGAATGGGCGGTGTTTTGACTCACCACCTTATATCACAAAAGCCACACCTCGTTCTGAGTGCCGAGTGGCTGGCCGCAAAGCGCCATTTTAGGTATGAGCATCCCTCACCTATTGAAAATCATGGCAGCCCGAACCTTTTTTGAAAGTTACAAAAATAAATACAATTTAAAATATAAAACTATAGGGCCATTATAAACGCTATTTCCATAATGGGCCAAAGCAGCTGAATAAGGCTAAACATAACCAAAACAGGAACCCCAGTCTAACATATTAACCCCTTACCAGGCTAAGATAGATTGATTAGTATTACGATAACTACAGAGAAGAAAAAAAAAATCTACAATTTTTTTTTGATAGATAGATAGAGACTCTCTATCAAATAAATAACTTTCTATATAGAGAATTAAAAAAAAAAAAAATTAATCCTACCCCCGGATCTGAGCCTCATATTTGGGGGAATCAACACACCTATAAGGCGCCCCTAGTGAGCAATGATTATTATTAAGTAAATCCTAGACCCCTTTAGTTATATGCATACAGTGCCACAGGTTCCCCCAGTGGTTAGTTAGCCAAGTGCACCCCATCGAGGGACATATTTTTAAATAGTATATTATAAAAATGGAAAATCAGACAGACAGTGGAGCGAAGGGGGGGGGGGATCTCTGTGATCTACAAGTCACTGGCATCCAATTTAGTGAAACTACCATACATGTTGGCCTGGGAGAAGGAACTCCTAATTGATAGAAATATTGTAGACTGGCATGCAAGCTACTCTCGCTGGACTTCAGGCCTCTGCAATACTTCGCTCATAGAGGCCAATATAAAAAAATTTACAAGATGGTATCTAGTTCCCACGAGATTGACTGTTATGTACCCCTCCGTTTCACCTCTTTGTTATAGGGGATGTCAGGGACTGGGTACTATGATCCACATATGGTGGGAGTGCCCAAGAATTTGTGGATTTTGGAATAAGGTATTTCATATATTACGTAATATTACAGGTTGCCCGATACATCAATCTCCCACAATTGCTTTACTCAATGGACATTTACCTCATATTCCTAAAGCCACTCGTAAACTAATTTTGTTTATTTTAACGGGAGCAAAACTAACTATTGTAAGGGCATGGAAGAAACCTTCGGTATCTATATTATCCATGAAACGAAAAGTTTCCTGGATTATGGAACAAGAAAAACTAGTTAGCTTCTTGTTAGACGAGACCTCAAATTTTGAAGCCATATGGGAACCTTGGGCGCGATTTATGGGAATCTCTTTGTCACATAACTTAGTCATCAACACCAATCACTGATCTTTAGAATGTATATTTGGTTTGTAGGCATTCTATAATCTTTTCACTTCATATCTTTGAGAATTTTTTTTTTTCTCTTTCTCTCTCCTCTTTTTCCTTTCTCTTCTTTATTTTTATCCTAAACTTTATTCTCTCGCTTTTGGCTTTTATTATTTCATAGTATGTTTATTGTTTTATTACATCAGATAAAATATAATAGTTTCAGGCTCAGATTCCTTTTTTTATTGTTTGAGGCTTGGACTGTTGAACTTAGCTCTAACAAGTCTGAGAACAACTCTTAATTTTCATACTTAGGTCGAGTATTGTGTTTTTTTTTGCATGTACAAATTAAATTTTTTCTATTATATCTCTCCAGTTATCTCTACCGACGATTGTTGGTGGTGACAGGAAGGCCGGGCAGGGGACGTTCTCTCCTTCCCAGTCACAGTGTGTTCCCGTTAGGGGTGGCTGGGGAGGGGAGTAGGAGCCCTTCATATTTTCGGTTTATTTTTGTGGGAACTAGATTTTCTTAATATAAGTTATTATCAGTTTATAAGATTACTTGATTATATACTTGACCAAGATGAGGCTAGATATTATTACTTTTTGTTTAAACATTGTCAGTATTGGTTTTTACGATAATAATTTGTCTAAGTTTCTATGGTAATAATACCTGAGATTTTTGTTGAGTCAATTGTAATCATCTTTAATATTTATGATTCTGTAATGATTTTTTTCTGATGAAAAAAAAAAAAAAAATGGAAAATCAATTGATTA